>CM062291.1:366341738-366482736 GCA_031216915.1 Pictodentalium vernedei | reverse complement strand
ACAGACACAAATTCAGTGAATTTTTCAACCATGTGCTTTCTGTTTGACCTTGACCTCAACCATCTGGAACCTTTCCATTGAACAAAATTCAAATTCTCCTATGGCTATCAGGTTCATTTTGAAATGTGAATTAGATAGTTCTCAGTACCATTAGAAGCAAAAAAAATTACGGATAACTTTTTACCACTCTGCTGGCAAAGTAGCCCCTGGAAGGCAAAGTAGCTCCATTTTACGGTACCTCTGAATATGTGAAAAGTGATTCTTTAAGGAAGCTTACGCAATAATAAATATATACAAGGAAGATTAAGTATTGTTTGTTTTAATGTGGACTATTTTCAAGACAAAATAGATCACTTCACCATCGACACTGATCGACACGCCATTTTGTGCAAGGAAAACAACGAATTCGCTGAGGTGCATGATGGGGTGAATATTATCATACTTGCTTGACGAGGTGTTAGTAATTTTAGATGTTTTCTGTTCACTACGAGGGGATTTAACAAAGTTTTTTGGGAGAGAAACCATTTATAATTTAAAAATAGTCTACAATAAAACAAACTTAATCTTTGTTTTATATTGGCATACGCTTCATTAAATTGTCACTACACACTTTCAGAGGTACATTTAGTACTTTAAAACAGTTTTTATATGCTTACCGTCCTTTTTATCGGCAAAAAGTTGTGTTCAAGCTTCTTTTTTTTAAACGGTTCATATTTTATTTTCAGTTAGCTTTTAGCCAAACACATGCCGAGGTGATAATAAATATCAAAACCAACCAAACATCAGTGGATACTAGTTCTAGATTCCTGAAAGTCCCAATCATGATATTTGGAAGGTTATTGTGCCCCCCCCCCCCCCCCCCCCCCCAGGCCTATATGGCTAGACCTCCCCAGAAACAAATTATCGTAAACAATTCATTAGCTAATAATTCCAATCGCCCGCTATACATATTAGTGTCTATCATACACAATATGTATAATGGGCGACTGGAATTAACAAGCAATAGATTTGGAATGCTTCCAATTACATGATTCCCAATCTTGGAGTGCAAGTTCATGATAGCCTAAAGCACCAGTGTTTGTCAGAGAAAAGCAGTAGGGATTGTGTTCAGATGCCAGTTTCAATGTAATCGTATGTGCTTACTGGGCAGGATATAGAGAAGAGAATTAACATGTGCAGGGATTGGACACCAGCCTAGTCTTCGATTCTGGTCGCCATGCTGGCTTACCAAGCCACTTCAAAAAACAACAAAGATCATTGTGAACACAGCCCTCGCAATTCAGAAATTTCTGCTTCAGCAGCCCTTTGCTGTAGCGAATTTTGTGTGCTTTGCAGTTACTACGGCATTTTTTGTAAGTCAGAAATGCAGATGCCAAAGGCATCTGCAGCGAGTGCCGAAGGCACGAGCGCTCTAGGGGGGTCTGGGGGGGGTTTTCCCCCCAGGAAAATTTTGAAGTCTGCTATTAAATGGAGCCTTCTGGTGGCTTTTAGGCTAGGAATCCACGTTATATTTTGGATAACAAAATCAGATTTTTTTTACATGAATCCGCTCCTAAAAATGTGACGGTGATGTGTTCGGTCGATTTGTCTGGATTTGCACTGCAGTTTGCGATCAAAATTTGCTGGAGCTAGCAATACTGAATGAATGAATTTCTCCTGACCTGAATTGAATAAAGAGCATTTTGAGGTTACTTCTTTAAAAAAACATGCTGTTTGTTTACCTCGATTTATGCATATCCCCGGGAGTACGGAATGAAAGTGACCCATTTTTTGAAAATGTGGAACACAGCCTGGGAAACCCCCACACATATTTTTTATATTACGGGAACGATGCGCATGTGTACGGCGCGAATTCAATTGTTTCCGAGAGGGGTATCACAATAAACAAACCAATCACAGAAAGTTTAAGTCTGTGTAACAATGGCTGCGGGTTTCCGTTTTTAGCTACCGGCGCATATGTCACGGTTTTTTCTCAGAACACATGAAAAAAACCAAGCTCTCTGCATTGAATATAACCCTATGCTTTTTAAATACCCTTCATAGAAAGCGAGGTGACAAAAAGAGTTAATACTTTATTTAATGTTTCTTTTTGTAAATTATTCAGTAAAGTCAAACGAAACCATATCATGTCACCGCCTTCATTGGAATGTGCCCGTCGAGGTCGTGCCAATGGGGGGGGGGGGGGGGGGGGGGGGGGGGGGGGGGGGGACATGTTAGGCCTATCGTTTTGTTGCAGGAAGGTCCAAAGCTCCAGAAGGGGGGGGGGGGGGCACAATTTTGGGGGGTAACCGCAGTGTGGGATATGGGTGGGAATTTCTTCCTCCACTTTGCATCATATCTCGGGAGAAGAGTTTACCAACAAATGATGATATGAGGTGGGATCAATCAGCCAGTGGCGGCGCCAGAAATTTTTTCGTGGAGGGGGGCAAGTAGGGGAGCAGACTCCCCATGAAGGGGGCAAATACGGTAAAGGATCATATCATTACTTTATTATGAGGTAGTCGAAACTTGGACACAAAGTCCGTAATATAATTTTTTGGTTTGGTACGTCCTGTGAACGTACCAAACCAAAAAATGATATTACGGACTTTGGGTCCAAGTTTCGACTAAATGTAATGGTAATTAGCGCTCCTCCTTTCAAAAAATCCTGGATCCGCGTCTGGAGAGAGAGAAGGCAGAGAGAGAGAGGGAGGGAGGGAGGGAGAGAGAGAGAGAGAAGGGAGGAGGAGAGAGTTGGAAGGGGGAGAGAGAGAGAGAGAGAGGAGAGATAGAGAGAGGGAGGGGCAGTGGGAGGGAGAGAGAGTGTGTGTGTTTATGTGTTTGGATGGATGTGGGGGGGGGGGGGGGCAGAGCCCATGTGGGGGGGGGGGGGGGGGGGGGGGGGGGCAAATTCCCCCCCCCCACCCCCCCCCCCCCCCCCCCGTGCCCCCCCTGTAGCGCCGCCACTGCAGTCAGCACAGAAAAAATAACAAAGCTGAAATGAAGGTTGCGTCACTAACCAATACAATCAAATATACCCCCCCCCCCCCTCTCGGGGTGGGGGATGGGGTTATATTTAATTTTACTGGTCAGTAACGTCTTCTACATTTCAGTTTCCTGGTGATTTTAATTTTTTTTTCATTTTCAATTCCATCTCACGCAGTGGGCTGCTGGGCACCAAGTGCCACTCTCAGTAATTTCTGATACATCGGGGTAATTTTTTTTTTTTATTATTAAAAACGCAGCATTGATAGCAACAGTATGGAGTTTCTTTACTCTGAATCAGGAGATTCTGAGTCTGTGCATGAAGTGGACGAGAATTCATCCAAGTCAAAATCGTCCACTGCGAATTCACTGTCTGCATCTGAGTCATAATCTGAATCCCCTTGGTGAACATCAGACTCGGTGTTTGGGTTGGTCGGGGTTTGTTCTCTATCATCTGCTGGCAGGAATAGGCATCTTTTGTTTCTCGGACCGTCTTTATTTTTGTAAGAACCTTTACGTTTGATTTCTGTACCCGCAAACTCTGCGGACCACTGCCTTTGGGACACGAATCACGCGACAAAAAACGCTCGATCGCCATGTTGTAAAGGGTATGTTCATCCGACACAGGTTCACCTCTGACAATAAGTAAATCCTCGATTGTTGAGTGATTGAGAGATTGGCGTTCTTTGCCAAGGATTTGGGTGAATGAACTGAATACTCTCTCCGCCTCAGCACTTGAGATAGGTAAAACCATACAGATCTCAATGATCTGAAGGAAATTTTGAATACACAGATCATTTCCTGAAAGGAACAATGAAGGCCATTCCTTTTCTGGCGAATCCGTTTTTAGAAAAGTCAGTACGTTGTGTGTGAGCCATTGCTAATTCTGTGCTCAGTCGCTGGAGATCACATTCGTTTTTTTCAAGTAAACATTTAAAGTACTCAACAATTTTTAACATTGGAACCTCCAAGTCGGAAATACTTCTGTGTTGATAAGTCTTGGTGTCAAGAAGTTCTGCGACACTTGAAAACAGTGGATTTTCTATGAAATCGGAGGAATCTGAGGTTGGCTATCATCTTTTCCAGAACAACCTGTATTTCGGTATTAACAATACTAAGAGCCTTGTCAAGAGGGGGTCGACATTGAGTAGTTGTGGAAAGTTACAAACTTGTCTGCCAGTTCATTCAACACGGCGTCTTCGTCCGATCACGTTGATCTGGATTCGTATTTCTTTCCGATGGTCATCCTCGATGAAAGGCCAGCAAAGTTTACATGGCGTTGGAAAATAATTGTCCATGTAGAAGGACAGCCGATTCTTTCTCACGGCAAATACTCAGAAGTCCTCTGGAGTGTGGATTTGGCTGATTTTACAGTGGAGATAGCTTCCATCATCAACAATGACTGCTCTCTAAACAAAGAGAAAATGGTGTCAAATGGGCTAAAATGTCCTTGCGGGCAGCAATGAATAAGAGATGATCTAATTTCATGGAGTTTTTTAGATAACTTGTTAGTCTGGGAGCGAAATCTTTCATAGATTTGTTTGAATGGTGACGAAATTTGGTGATTACAAAATCCTAAGAATATTGGCAAATTTTTTATGTAGTTTTCCAATGACTGTACCTGATGAGCAACCCATCGCGTTCCACTTGTTTCTCTTGTACTTGTAGAGTCTCTTCCCCATGAAATTGGCCTGTTTCTTCATTAGCCTCCATCTTAAATTTGCGCGCTTGAAAATTTGGTAAGTATTTAAAATGTCCTCATCACAGGCCGCATTTAGTTGTGACCCTTTTACACTATCATGCAGGCCAAGTTCACCCTTGTGGTTGGCACACCACCCCATTAAGAGGTGATCGCTCGACATCGTCGTGTATTAGTCTATACAGCGCGTGATTGGTGGCTGCCCCATCACTTCCGACGCCAACCATGCGATGGGAAACATTAAATTCAAAATTCTGCTTTTGGACACTTTTATCAAAGGCGCCTTTCAGACCTGAGGCACTAGCATTATCTGGTTCCTCTTATTTATTGGTATTTATTGGTGTTTTTAAGGTCACATACTTATGCACAATGGCTAATCGTGACCGTGACAGTTTTACGGGTGGAGGAAGCCGGAGTACCCGGAGAGAACCACCGAGCAACGACGAGCAGCTGTCAGCCCTCCAACATCGTAACTCTGAACTATGCACAGCAGCACAGGCAGGGTTAGATTGGTTGAAGACATGCGCACCATCGACGTGCAGTACGCCTCAGTACACAGCGTCATCGTGCCCCCATGAAGGCAATCGGGGTGAAGTGTCTTGCCCAAGGGACACAACGCGGTTGCCGCAGGTGGGATTCGAACCGAGGACCTCTCGGCTTGCAGCCTGCACCTCTACCAACTGAGCCACCGCGCCCCCATCTGGTTCCTCTAAGGACATGACATGGTATTCCGGCTTTCCATTCTTACATAGCTTTTTGAGATATAATTCTTTCTCGTCATACGTTTTTGCGCTGCTCGACCCGTCGTAGATCACAGTGAAATATCTACAGACGCCCTCGTTGAGGGGTTGTGTGATTTTATTGAAATGAATAGTGTCGGCAAGGTCAGAAACCATCTCCCTACATGCAGTGTCCCTTACGTAGGCAGTCCCTAAGTCCACTCTGTGGATGTCTCTCTCAAATTTGGCTATGTTTTCATAGTCCTTAAAAGATTTATGGTTTCTTGCCACATAATGTGCAATTTGAAACTTCATTACCAGTTGTTTGCGCTGGTAAGTCGTTATTTTTCTGACAGATTCTTTCAATGTCAGCTGTTTTGCAGCGGACGAAGAGGTAGAATTCGAAGCAGAATCTGTTTTCTGACAGTCTGACTGATCCTCCGTAGATTGCCCCGTGTTACAGTTTTCAGATCTCTTTTTCAAAATAGCTACTCGGTGAAGGTTCGATTTCGCTACATGATCGATGGCATTACATTTTTTTATCGTTGTGGTACCTGAAATCCATTTGTCTATTTTATCTTCTTTGACCTTCCCTCGCTGTTGAACCACCATTTTTTGTTGGCAACATGGTCCTCCATACACATCATGACAGAGTGTGCAGTAAACTAGTTTTACAGTTTCTCCATCGTCGTCCAAATCATAGCCCACACTTGCGATTCCCCAACCATCAACGGTTTTTTTTCTTCACACCCATGGTAAACTTTCTCCTTTCGTGCTAATTGCTTTATTAGTTATTTAAACTTATTATTATTTACAATCAAAACAACACCGGTGTGATACGATGACGCAACACACACATCATTACCTGACGTTGAAATGTGCACTTGTTGACTCAAGCATATAACATTTCCCACGGCTTGATATTTCTGTGTACTCAAATGAAACTGCATGTCACACAATCGATCATACCTGGTCCCGAAGTCCGTAATGTATTTTGGGGGTTTGATACGTCTTGTGGAACACAACGTACCAAACCCCCCAAAACATTCCGGACTTTCGATCCAAGTCTGGACAAGTCTTACGCACCGCAGATTATTTCTGCTACGGCGACCGGTTGTGCCGTAGTCAGCGCCGTTTGCTTCAGCAAATCGCTTCAGCATTGCCGATTGCCAAAGCCAATTTGCGAGGGCTGGTGAACATAATTAATTGAACAGAGTTTATCATTGTGTCAAGTAATATCAAAATAATAAACAACAGAAAAAAACATAATTTTGTACAAAATAATCTTATAAAACGTTGACCATTGCAAACAACTAATGACCAACCAGTTGTAACGACCAAAAACCGGCCAGCGCTATAATATTATACGAAAATCGCCATTCAATTATTTGTATATTTTAATTTTCTGCTTCCAAAACATAGCTTATGACTTGGAATGAGCGTGTTGGCAGACTTTAGGTCCAAGTTTGGACGACCGTCCTCATCAGATTGATAATGCATCTGATGGCTATAGACACACAGGCATAACATAGTTTATTCAAGCTAATTCCAGAGAGAAATTGGCCGCCAACCCCCAACTGAGGAAGGGGAACACCTCCTCCTACACCTACACCCACCCAAGGGCCACTTGCCTCAATAATGCCTGCAGTATCACTTTTCACTGATACTTCTCGTTCGGAAATAATTCAACGGCATATTTATCTCCTTCAGTTCCTTCTACCACAAAACAGCCCATTTCTGGAATGTGTTTTACATTACCACCTCGGACACATGCATTAGCCAATGCTTTTTTTGAGACATGTCGGAATCAATACTTGGTCGTTTGTCAGAGTTCAACTGCTTTGACGACTGAGTAGGAGATTTGAAGATATCCCAAGCTGAAAAAAGATCATACGATATTTTCCAGCAACTCAACCTTCCATATGTTTATTAGCGAAAGGGTTGGGGGCGGGGTGGATTCATCAAAACCAGCAATTCAAATGCTGATTTACACTGTTTATTTAACTTTATATGGGCCCTTTTATGATGTGGCCACTTTGGGGCCTCCCCAATCTCAGATTAACACTGAATGACACTGACCACTAAACCTTGGCATTCTCTAAATACAATATCAACAGTAGCCCCAGTGGCAGAGCGAGGATCCCCAATCGAAGGCCTGGGTAGGGTTAAAAACAATAAGTTGACAGTTTGCATTTGGGAGCCCCACCCTCACCCACCACTAGGAAGAAGGTTGAGTTGCTAGACATCAGGGGGAGATCGATCCTGGTGCATCCTGAAGAAAGTAGGGGTTAAAAACAGTATGTGAGGAGTAGGGGGAGTATGATAATATTCACCCCGTATGATAATATTCACCCCGTTGTGTACCTCAATGAATTCATTGTTTTTCCTTGCACAAAATGGCGTGGTGTCGATCAGTGTCGATGGCGAAATGATCTGTTTTGTCTTGAATATAGTCTACAATAAAACAAACAATACTTAATCTTCCTTCTATATATTTATTATTGCGTAGGCTTCCTTAAAAATCACTTTTCACACATAAGGGAGGTACATTTAGTACTTTAAAATGTAGTTTTTAGTCCAGTTTTGACGGAGTCAAACTCGACTTATAGTTTGATGAAGTGGCGGGCGTAAACAATTGGTTTCCGGGCAATAACTTTATTTCTATTTGATGCACCTTTACCAAAATTATACCAGAGGTTACCCTATAGGAAAGGAAGACATCTATCGATTTTGGAGTCTCAGACTCCAAGGTCAAGGTCACTGTTACTATGAATAGAATACTTTGTGATAAATTGGTTTCCAGGCAATAACTTTAGTTCTATTTGACGCACCTTTACCAAACTTATACCAGAGGTTACCTTATAGGAAGGGAAGACCCCTATTGATTTCAGAGTTTGGGGCTCCAAGGTCAAGGTCACTGTTGTTACTATAAACAGAATATTTTGTGATAAATTGGTTTCCGGGCAATAACTTTAGTTCTATTTGAAGCACCTTTACCAAACTTATACCAGAGGTTACCCTATAGGAAGGGAAGACACCTATTGATTTCGGAGTCTGGGACTTCAAGGTCACTGTTACTATAAATAGAATATTTTATGACAAATTGGTTTCTGGGCAATAACTTTAGTTCTATTTGATGCACCTTTACCAAACTTACACCAGAGGTTACCCTATTGGAAAGGAAGACACCTATCGATTTCAGAGTCTCGTGCCCCAAGGTCAAGGTCACTGTTGCTAAATTTAGCTTATTTCTTCAGAGTTTAATGTCAAAACTCGACTTCTGGATCTGTGATCCTCTTGCTGGATTTTTATACACTTACCGTCCTTTTTACCGAATGGTCAACCAAAAATGATTTATTCAATTATAACCACTATGTGATTAACCAGCATTTCCTCTTGCCGTTTATTTAAATAATGGTTGTTCTATAATGCTAAGAGGTGGATTGTGGTGAATTTTCAAGTTAGTGTCGGTGTTTGTTAAGAAGTAAAACAGCGGTTATCAGTGGTGGAACTGCCCAAGTTCATTCATCGATTTTTAGGTTGATTTTGCAAACTTGCGTACCCAGTGCAATGTATGAAAAATGTCGAAACGTCATCAGTCCTTGACAAAGATAAATTAATAGAACTGAAAAGAATGTTTGGCTTATTGATGTATACTGTAAGTTCAAAATACGCACAAATTTGTAGCGTTCAAGTTGGGTTTTAACTTTCCGTTCGGTGTTCTCCATATAATTACAACACTATTCTCCATATAATTACAACATAGTAAGTGATATTTTAATCAAATAAATCACTGTTCAGTGTTGCGCCCCTATTCACTTATCACCTATTTTCGATTGTGAACAAAAGAAAATTCCCATGGTGTCGTCTCGTTATGCCGATGTGCTTAAATAAACATACCGAGATCGGGATTAGTGAAAGGTGCTAATTACTTTTACTGGTCACTTTTACCCAGGATTTTAGATGAGAAAAAATTACAAAAAAATTACAAATAACGAACATTAAACATTGCATGAAACATGGGCATTAATTAAATACTCTCAAAAAGGACTGGCCTTGGCCACGGCATCTAAAAATTGTAAAATGTTCATTCTACTTTCTCTGTATTCTCTTTGGTAATGCCGGATGAAATGTTCAATTTTTCGGTACTTTTTTCGTCGTGGGCAAACTTTACCACCGGCACGGAGTTGAAGTATTGTTGCTTCTGTGTAAGCCTGTTCCTGTTGAATAAAACTCACAACAGAGTACAAATTTGGATTACTTCCGTTGATTATTTTCTTCAATTTAGAATGCCATCCCTCCACATGGTTTGTTGTTCTTGGGCCATTTGTCTAAGAATGATTCCATATATTTTGATTAACTCCTTCAACCCAGAATGAAGTTACATAGTCTGTGAACTTTACCACTCACTGGTCAACATCCTTAGTATTTAATTCTTCTTCCCATGCACTCAGTACTTCAAACCAAGCATTGCTGACTTCTGGCACTGCCACAAATGGAAGAGCTATGGCTCGTCGAACTAATGTTCTGACTGCTGTGTCGTTTTTGTATTCATTTCTAAGGCTGCACTTGTCTGATGCAAAGCGATAAACCGCTTGACTGTAGTGGAAGTAACATCCCTTTACCATTGTTGTTGGAAAGATGAGCTGCGCAGCATTCTGAGCAGCAATTTCAAAATCCATAAAAATCTGAGAAGGCTGGAGGGTCACACCTGCATCTTGACATTTATTTGAGATAAGTTCAAAGAATCTAACGTAAGTTGACTGCTGCTTGTCTGGTAGAAATCCATACACAAGTGGGAGCATTTTATTGTCAACAAAAGCATGCACTGAATATAACTGGAAGAAGAGTTTAGGCGACTTCTCAAATGTTCCATCACAATATAATGCTGCCGCTTCACTGAGTAGTTGAAGATTTGCTGTGGTCGCAAAGATCATTATTTTCTTTTCTTCGCCATCAGAAGCAAGAAGAAAGTTGTCCCCTGCTGTTGTTTTCTGGAACATTTCTGGTAGAAGTATATCAGAATGAGATTTTGGAAGAGCTGGCCTTGTTTTTGCTCGGGATCGGTAAAGAGCTGATCGTACACTGTAGAAAGTTGGAATTTTAGCAATGATCACATCAGTTCACTGGGTCAGTTTCATCTCCTCTTAAAGATCCAACTAAGTCCTGGTAGATAGATGATACAGATTTAGAATCATGACAAACTGTTTTCTTCAGATCTGCTAACACGGCATCTGCACAGATTTTTGGTAAGTCCGGAAGATGATTATGTGTGCCCACAGGCGAACTAATAATGTCATCTCTTGTGTTTATTGTGGCTCTGCAACCGCGTTCACTACACACCCAGTGGATATTTGGTGGCTTCTGTGACTTTATTCGGAACTTAAAGTCATTGTGAACTAGATTTCTACCTCCTCTGTTATTAGGAATGAACATAACTGAAACTTGTTGACTTGCCATGACTGTGAGAACTATGTATGAGAGGGACTATGGAGATGTTCCTTTTTAAACCTTTGCCATGATCCCTGTTCACCCTGACGGGTATTAACGTCCCGTATTCAACAATATGGAGATGTTCTTTTTTAAACCGCCTCCATGACCCCTGTTCACCCTGACATGTATTCACATCCCGTATTCACTAAGAAAAAAAAACGACTAAAATTCTGGGTAAAAGTGACCAGTAAAAGTAATTAGCACCTCTCACTAATCTCGATCTCGGTATGTTTATTTAAGCACATCGGCATAACGAGACTAAACCATTTCCATTACCAATGTGCAATGTATAGACCACATGTCACTTCACTGTCTTCAATCATCTTTGAAGATTGAAGACTTGAGCATAGACCACACCTACAAAGGAATCCTGAGCAGCTGGCCATAGTGTCATGACTCCAGTACAATGCAAATGAGCTACTGCAAAGTGTCTTGCTTCTGTTTTGTTCACTTTCAAAACTAACTTTTTCTTGACTATATTTTGATTCTTTGATTCAAGTTTTTTCAATTGATGTCAAAAGGTTGAGTGATAATCAATATCAAAACAAAGTGTCACAAATTCAAGCTCACCAAAATAAACAAGACATTGGTCAGGCGTTAATCTTTATTGTTTATTTTTTTAAAAAAGCACATGGCAGTCACCCAGATTCATGGAAACACTTTAACAATTCCTGGAATTATAGTCTGTTTTAAAAAGATGCTTTCAGTTTCCCTTGGTTATCATGTTATACAATTCCCAGAGACATTGTTTTAAAAAAATACATATGATGCTGGTGTCATATTGTAAAGTTAATTAATGGGTAAAATGTCTTCCATTACACGTGGTGGTATGCATTATTTCCAGTTTTTCTCTTTGATGTGATCTGCAACAAAACTCACATATCGACTATCAGTGTCAAGAAAACACTGTATAAGTTTCAACATGCCATCAACTTTTTGCTTATTTGACGGGTTGACTTCACATGTGCTTATTCCCAAGTCAATGAAGTATCAGTATCTGCCGATATCCAGAACAGTAGATCCCCGTGGGAACCCCGGGAAGTAAGCAGCACTTGTTTACTGTGGTAAACCAGTTCCGCTTTACTAGTAAAATAGGACCCAGTCACCAATGCTTGGGGTGAAAGTCCTCTAAAATGGGCAACATGTTGATCAACGATTGACTACACATGACTTCATCTCCATGTTGTGTCACGATTAGCCATGGTGCATAAATATGTGACGTTAACCACCAACAAACAAACAAACAAGAACAGTAGATATCGGTATTGGCAAAACCGATAACACTGGTATCGGCACACCTCTAAATGGATCGTTCAATTTCAGTAAATTGTTTTTTGTGCAAGGACTTTATATGGCCTTTAAGATTAGAAGTATTTCCTTGCGATGCTGATAATGTGATATGACTTTGTCACAAAGTTTACATTTGCATTTCTCCTTTTCAATTCATTCATATTATGTAACCCACAGACTTTTAGCCTGCTCCGCCATTGTTAAATATTGGATGCACAATGGAGAACGGATTTTACCTACCACCGAAAATGTCGGTGTTTTCTAATTAATGCGATGTGGTTTTTCTGTGTTGGTCCAAAACCGAAACCGCACCGAAAATACCGACACCGACCCAGCTCTAATATCGCTACTGGTTATTTTTACTTAAACAAGTGTTTCTTTCATGAATCTGAGTACGCATAAATAGCTTATTTGTCTATTAGCTAATTCGTGTCTTTTGCCTATAAAATTTTGGCTTTCATCATGCCTAAATTTTAGTTTAATTTATTATTTTTAGCTGCGAAGAGCAGCTCTGTATTATAAGTTACAGGACGTTCAGGTGGCGGATACGGTATCATATGAGGCGAGGTGAAAACAGTATTGGACGAGGCGGTACGCTGAGTCCAATATTGTTTTTGCCGAGCCTCATATGATACCGTATCCGCCACCTGAACGTCCTGTAACGTATTTATGCCAGCGAAAACAAAATAACAATCAAATTTGAACGCCGGCACATTTTCAAAACTGGTGCAAAATGCTATGTAAGTTGTAACAAACGTGCACAGTTGTCTCCCTGTTTGTGGATAATTTCCTTGACAACACAGACAACAGCGATAGACGCTTTTCTTCGTACTGTCACTTTGTCTTGAGTGTGCAGAAAATGTCCGAAACGTCCAATTTTATAGAATTCGAACAAAATAAATGTATCTCGCATCTTTTCCTTCATAGCTGTGATTAGGGTTTAATGATTTCCCGGTTTCTTAAAAAATCGGGACCGGGAAATTTTTCCCGTTTATATTCGGGAACCGGGAACGGAACCGGGAATAGAAGGGGTTGTTAACTTGTTACAAGTCTGTGTTTACAATAATGGAATCGGACCAAAATCGTATCGTTTTTTAATCTTAAATGAAAGACATTTCACACAAAACCTAGGTAACATTCATACAGAAAACAAACATTGAATTTGAAAGCTGTAGTTTCAACTTTCAGCTGTAAAAGTGTAAATAAACAATGTCTTTTGAATCACTGTCCAGACTGTCCAATGCTCAATACTGTAAAGTTTGTAAACTACTGTGTAGTGTTCAATGTTTATTGAGTCACCGAAATGCATCCAAATAAATCGAATGAGTAAAGTACTAGAGTGACTGTCACTATAGTACTTTACTCATTCCATTTATTTAGATGCGTTTTTACATCTTTGTGCACAATAATACTTCCTCAACAACAGCAAATTACTCAACGCTTTGTCACTTAATCTGGACCGTATTTTGGTACATATGTGCCCAGCCGTAGAAAAACTGCGCTCTGACTCTACAGATGTCGGCTTTCCCGTTATGAGGGCGTTATATAAAAAGTTCAGATTGTCCGTTCTAACTCCGTTGGTCTCATACAACTTGAATTCGTTCCCGATATTTGCATTTGTTGGTTCTGCACGTGTGGTAATAGATGTTTTACAAGCTGTATCGTCAATATAGCCCTGCAGTACATCCTCAAGTGTCGGTGCAGTTGAAGGATTTTCAGTGAGATCAGGTGATACATTGCTAACACTTGCGGGAGACTCGACGACTTCGGAAGCCTCACTCAGACTTAAGTCACTTAACCCTCTGAGGCGGATGAGCTCTGTACGGGCAAACTTTACTCTGACAGTTTTCGCACATGTCTCAAGGAATGCTGGTTCGTCCAACAAACAAAAGTTTGGGTTGTGGAGGTATTTCAAAAGAGTTACAAGGGTTTTGTCTCGTCTCTTACATAAGCGTTCCTTCAGCCTTTCGCTCAATCGCTTGCTTATGTCAGAATCTAATGAATCTAACTGTGCAAATAGAAATTTCAATATCCCCTCAGCAGAAACGAAAGTTGTGTCACGCCGGCATAAAGCTTCATTCGCCACTGTAATAGGCCTAAGTGCATTGGCGATATCTGTGACAGCCTCGACTTCAGGCTGAGTAAGACAAGATGTGCATGAAATATCTAAGAATGCCTTTAACATGCATGGTCGGAGTCTGAGATAGCGAGTGAACATAGCTTCTATTGTATTCCAACGGGTTTTCACATCGATTATGGGCTTCAACTCTTTCCCTTGATCCTGCTTCACATAAGTTTGTAAAATCTCATCAGCGCGTCCACGTCGAAACTTCTTGCAGTCACTTCTAACCTTGGTCACCAAGTCAGCAAAGTTTATTATATCCAAATTTATCAAAGTACCACATTGACTTTCTTCGACGTTGAGACCATCGTCAAATTCATCATCGGATATATCATTATCATCGTCACCCTCATTACCCGTGAGCGAAGCAGATTCCTCGTCCTCAGGCTCTGACTCACACTGTGCTGCACCAGCAGCACCACTAGTACTAGTACTACCAAAGCCTTTGTACATAACATCTGATACTGCAAGGTGAATACCATGGCTGAGACACAACACAGAGACAGTTGGCATAAGTCAACCAATTTTGACCATTACTGATGCGCCATCACTTGTACATACGGCTATATGCTCATCAACAGACAACCCAAAAGTTGAAAGGTGCTCAGTGACAGAAACAACCATAGCCTCTGCTGTAAACTTCCCAGTAATTTTGCAAAGTCCTGTATTCCAAAACTCACCGTCTTTAGCATGTATATCTATGTTCATGTACCGACGGTTCCTAACACTTGTCCATTCATCTAGTGTTATACTGAAACGTTCACCATTAGCAATTCGCTCAGATAAATCGGCCTTAATTCTAGAACGAACATCGTCTGCATGATTAGCGACCAACTGCATAACTGCTGATGGATCCCGTGGTAGTTTATGTCCCATTTTTTCGATATTTGACCGTATAAAATCACTTTTGGTTATACCGTTTATTGAAAATCCATCAAGGGCAGCTAACTTGGAAATTATTTCCTCCAATGGTTGCCTTTGTCGTACCAAAAAAGCATCAACTGACGTCTGTTTAGCAATTTTCGATGGTCCCGCACTAACACTACTATCTGTAGTCGGACGTTTGATCAACTCAATCTTGTGAACCAGACGTAAATGTTTTGCAAGACCTCCCGTGGAACCGCCGGAAAGTGTTAATGTTTTTGAGCATTTCTTGCATTCTGCCTTTGAATCAGATATTCTGTTGAAGTATTCCCAGGCGGGAGATGCATTCTGCCTCGACGCCATTGCAAATTTGCAGGAAAGTGTAATAAAGAATAAAGACAAGTAGAATCGCAGATTAATTTCAAAGTTGAAACTTGCAGACGATAAAATGTTTTTGACAAGATCACAAGAACGATAACACAAAAGTTTGACAAAACTGCATAAGCACGCTTGACTGGAAATGTATATTGTAAGATCGATAACTCTAAATGTCTATAGCTACGATTCTGGCTTTACAAGTTACAAGTTACAACTGGAGAAGATTGGAGTTATCGATCCCGCGATATATAAATTCCCCGACAGGCGCAATTTTGTTGCTCTTCTAAGTTGTAACATTACTGGCATGCTATGCATGTTACCATATAACTAAAAGTGAATTTATACGGTCAAATATCGAAAAATGGGACATAAACTACCACGGGACTGACGGGAGTGAGTCCGAGTGACGGAATCCATGGTAGTTACTAACTTACTAGTTATACGGTTGGTCGCCAATCATGCAGGCGATGTTCGTTCTAAAATCAAGGCCGATTTATTTTTCGGGTTGTTTGTTGTTGATGAGCATATAGCCGTACTGCCTATGCACAAGTGATATCGCGCCAGAAATGACTGATAACGAGTTGGAACTCGGTATACAAATAATAAAATCGTTGAATAAAGGGGTATGTGACAAACATTGACGATAGATCTGAATAAGTGAGCTTTTAATCTTATAAGAAACACAGTAAGAAGTCCGTAAAATATCGTTTTCTCATTCCCGGTTCCCGAATTTTCCCGATGGTAAAAATCCGGTTTTCGGGAACGGGAAGTAACCAATCGGGAAACGGGAATTCCCGGTCCCGAATTAAACCCTAGCTGTGATTCATTTCTTACAATTTCATTATAGTGCAGTCGCTATTTTTAAAAACGAGAGAAAATGAGACATATAGACACAGAGGGACATTTGATTGATCCGTTATTGGTAGATCAAATACAGTAGTATTTCTCACTTCAAATAATTAAATTTACATTTAGAAAATAAATTTCAGAATACATTTATTATAAAACGAGAGAAAATGAGACATATAGACACGGAGGGACGTTTGATTGTACTGCAATTTCTTCAATATGGATATAAAAGCACCGCGAGGTGAGGAATTTCCACATCAAAACAAAATGGCGGTACTGACCTAATACAAGTTTCGTATTAGGTCACCTTGGGCTGCAGGTGACCCAATACGTCTCAGTACCGTCCCACTATTCGGGGGCTGTGATTGGCGAATTTTATTAGCTGGCGTAATAAGTGGCAATGTCGGTCGGTCGGTCAGTCGATCTGTCACCAACGAATTTAAAAAACACCATATCTCCTAAAATACTTGATGGAATGACACCATACGTGGTATGCAAGTGTATCTTCATGATGTCTACACCCTCTCAATAGTGCATGTCATTCGGATAATTTGTCACATTTATGGACTTGTCATCAAAAAGTTCTTTTGTTACCAACGAGTTTTAAAATATCATTGGCGTTGCACAAATCATCACAGCTTCGGCACTGTGACAGTGTGCTCTAGTTATATATATACATTTTACATCTAGAAGTTCTTAAAGCTAACACAATCTATCAATAGGCACTTCATTCCAAGTTTTGGTTACTATGTGAAACTGACCTTTAAGCGGTTTAACTTTTCATTTTCAATTCATATTTCACAATTGAATTTTCATAAAAAATTTAATCAATACACACAAAACTGTGTACTCAGTACTTCAGTTTTATGTAGAAATTAATCAACCAGGTATATTTTGATCGAGAGAGATTTTTCTCACTCAAAATATAACGGAGTAAAGTTAAAATCATTTAACACTATTTTTACAGTTGAATTTGAGTATTTTAACAAGAAAATAGAATGCAGATATATATATACATAATCGTAACTTAAAGATCAGAGAATAGGTTTTCTGTCACCAAATGCTTTATTAAGAATGAATATTTTGGAAACCTGAACAGTGAAAATATATTCGCTTAATTGTGTAACTGCCTTTCATAATGTATCAGAAGTTGACTACTATCTGATATAACCGGAGGACACTTATTGCTAAAGCCTATTCATCGCAAAACCACTGTTTGATAATAACTGACATAACTGTAGGACACCTGTCTTTAAAGCCTTTTTATTACAAAGCCATGGTGTGATAAATGTCAAGTTGGTCAGGTAGAAATTTCAAGATAAAGGTTGATTTTGTTTGTAGGCAATTCCTGCTTGTCAGTTAACGTTTACAGCGTGATAGCTTTTAATGTTGTCAAAAGAACTATTTGTTTTGGGTTATTTTGATAATAACCTGGCAGGTCCAAATGTTTGTACCTTTTAACTCCTTGCATGTAATAGCCATTACAATATCCTCCCCGGGTTTACAACATTCTTTGGTCCACCAAAGAACAAGTATTCAGTGATGGAAAAATCTAGTTCCCATTAACTCATTTTTACAGGTAAAATCCTTGATATTGGCAATAAGCAGAGGCCTTATTATAAGGTAAGCCCTGGCCTCCTTGGAAGAAATTGAAATTTTGAAATGAATGCGCGTCAACTGGGGGCACTGTTGAGTGTTGATTTCGCCCCGCATTGTCCTGATAAAGTTGTACTAGACCAGATTTCCGAGCATTTGGAGCTTTTATACCAATACTCTCCAGTCTGTCTTTCAATTGAGTAACAGTCCAATTGATCGGTTCGTTCTTATCCCAGGTTGGACCGAATTTGCCTTTTTTGGATTTATTTTGTGTTGAAGTGGAACTTTGCCATTTTGGGGTCTTGTAGCATGCCCAGTGTCCAGCGGCTTATCTGCACTAGAGTGGGTGTACTTTCCATTGAAATGGCACTTTCCGATGTGTTAGGTAAGCTAGAACCTACAGATCTCCCATGAATCGTTTCACTTTCAAAACAAGAATCTAGACTGTCTGAACTCCCAACACTTTCACAATTGACACTTGCGAGTATCTGGTGTTGCGGCAGAATGGTTGGAATAAATTTCCGACAGTTAAAATCAGCTGTTTCCAGAGGTGTGTCCAATCTTTTATTCATGGTAATGGTTAGCAAAGTTTGTGAATTAAAAGCTGTAAAAGTTTGTGAATTATTTTCAAATCCAAACGAGACGTTCCCTTTCAAGTGGTCATTGACTTCGAATGCAAAGACAAGCACTCCTGCAGTCTTGCTAAAAATAGCAAGAGGACGATGTCCTACTCATGAATAACTGGACGACTCCAAATTTTGCCAAAGCTGCAGATGCTTGACCGATTCACCTTTACACAATCTTCACATAATATGTCCATATGTAAGTATATTAAGTTACAATAATATACTTATTATTCTTGTTATTTCATGCTGTTTCAAAATATTTCCAGAGTTCCACCAGAATTTACGGTATAGCAGGGCTCATATTTCGATGAGGATCGATCATGCAAAGATTCGTGGAACAAAATCGGTGAGAATCCATGTAGATTCTCACTGCACCTCTGCTTGGATTTGCGTGAAAACAATTGAGTCAATTTAACCTTTTACCTCACATGCCAGCAGAAAATTAACCAATACAAGGCTAAGAGGACCTGAAATCATTGGAACTGGCTCAATGAGCCAGTTCCAATGACATCCATACTTGTAAGGTTTTATTGGTAACAATTGTTATTGCTTTTTAATTTATCAAATTCAGTTGGGAGTGCAGTGGCTCAGTGGTAGACTGTTGGACTTCTATGCTTTCTAGAGGTCCCGGGTTCGATCCCCATCCGAGACAACCAACTTTGTGTCCTTGGGCAAGGCACTTTTTCCTGGTTGTCTACAAGGGGGCACGATGATGCTGTGTACTAAGGCGTACTGCACGTCAATAGCACACATGTCTTCAACCACTGTAACCCCGTTTGAATGGAGCTTGAACTGCATCAGAATGTTGAGGAGTTGACAGTTGCTCGTCGATGCTCAGTGATTCTCTCCGGGTACTCCGGCTTCCTTCACCCGTAAAACTGTCATAGTCACGATTAGCCATTGTGCATTGGTATGTGTCCTTAAATACCAATAAATAAATAAATATCAAATTCTATTTATGTTTGAGAAATTAAAAAGCTGTGTTGGGTAAAGGGTTAACATATATTATCCGTATACAACAGATGTTAAACCATGGTGGCCTAATGGGATGCTTGGACACTCATAGCCAGTAAGGATTCTCAAAACCATTTACACAACTATCCAAATGGATTGTCCCAAATTTAGAAGAAATATAAGCTCTGAACAGGTAAATTTGTCAAGTGGGTGGGATTGGTTATTTTATTACATAACCATTTGAATAAGGATCTTTACTGCTGGAAATAAACAACATTAAATCTAGAATGAACACAAATACATAAGTACATTATCATAATGATGCAATGTGTATGATAATTACCCCCCCCCCCCCACCCCCCCACTTCATTTTTTTGTACAGAACTTCTGTATGAAAGTTCTGATTCGAATAAATTTTTGTCTGAATGGTTTAGTAACATGGAATACATCACATATAATACAGATTTTTTCTCGTGCAGAAATTATGCAAATTAGATGAACTTTGATTTTCTTAGTGCTACTTACACACAGTAAGTACACATGTCAATATGACTCGTGCTAGGGGCAGTATTTATGAACCGATCTTCACAAAACGTCTTGGGTACCTTTGTTATCACCTTGGTACGGGAACGAGTGTTTCTGGGTGTGGTCCAAAATTCAAGATGGCTGCCAGTGGCCATTTTGTACCGAAATTAGATCCAATCAGTTTTTTTGTACACAACTAATATAAGGCTCAGACTAGAGGCCGTATTTATAAACTGATCTTTACGAAACTTCTTGGGTACCTTTTTTATCACCGTGGGACGAGAACAAGTGTTTTTGGGTGTGGCCCAAAATTCATGATGGTCATCAGCAGCCATTTTGTACCAAAAGTAGTGCAATCAGTTTTTTGGACAGAACTTCTGTATGAAAGAAAGTTCTGATTTGAATAAATTTTTGTATGAATGTTTAGTAACATGGAATACATCACATATAATACAGGTTTTTTCTCGTGCAGAAATTATTCAAATTTGATGAACTTTGATTTATTCAGTGCTACTTATACACAGTAGGTGCACACGTCAATACAGCTCGGGCTAGGGTCTGTACTTATCAACCGATCTTCACGAAACTTCTTAGGTACCTTTGTTATCACCTTGGGACAGGGTCGAGTGTTTTGGGGTGTCTTGTTATCACTGTGCTATGAGAACAAATATTTTGGGGTTCAGTCAGACCCACTCTGGGATTCAAAGATTTCTTTTCTAGTTTAGCATCTAACTGTCGCTCACCTTTACAATACTTTACCTACACATTTGTTACAAGCTACGGTCAGCATTTATGCACAGACCATTACAATACTTTATATGTACCTTTGTTATCGGGTCATTACCTAGATGTTTGTCATTGCTGTGTCACATACTATACATGTACATGTGTTAAACAAGTTGAGCTACAGTGTCATTGACATTTTAATTGAAATATATATATGCAAGGTTTTACAATTTTGAAATTGAATGAATCAGTTTTATAATATTCAAAGTTTTTTTTAGGCCTCCTACTCAGTTAAGAGCATGAGTCTTGGGTCCACAGGATTTTCCAAGAAAATGTTTTTATAAAACTCACCAAACTGTTACTACTACTAGCCCTCTCACCATCAGCAACATGTTCTTGAGTAATTGTGTTACTTGCTGATGCATGGGATACGTTTGAATCAGTTGATGAAGTGGTTGTTTTAACTGAATGAGCTCAGTCTGCAGGCACTGAATTATTTAATTTAATATTTGTAACAAAACTGAATCAAGAGGAGGGAAATTATTATACATAATAATATTAATAATAATACTTCACCCTTTACCCAACGTAACGGCCAAAACCGGCGAGCGCTATTCACAAAAATCCCCATCCAATTTTCATTATTTTTTTCACTTTTTGTCTCAAAAACATAGCTTATGACCTCTCATTGGAATGAGCTCAACAAGCTCGTGCCAATAAGGGGTCATAAGCCATGTTTTTGACACAAAAAATAAAAAAATAGTTATTCAAGAATTTTATTTGCAAGTGTCGTCTGTCTTTCATGTTAGGTAAAGGGATAAATTTCAAACACGAAATGAATTGATCAAATGGTTATGAAAATCGGTCTAAAAAAGGCCTTAGAAAGAGTTGGTCTGCATACAAAACCACCAGAAAAATTGCCAAATAAGCCTGATTATTAAAAAGGAAATAACCCTTTTAGTTCAGACCATTTGAAAGTTTACCGAAATTTACTTAGAATATCACAAATACAGATGGAGGACTCCTTGATATTTTGCAGGAAAAAGCCAATATTTCCTTAAATTTGCTGCCTTACCCCTAAACTTTGGTAGCTGTCTGACCCCCGTAGCAGTCAGACATATGCAATTTTTCTCATCACATTTAATGAACATGGTAAACTAGCTTCACTCTTGTCTTCCATTTTGTGCTGACGTGAGGCTGTTTGGACTGTTTTTACCAAACAATGGCACTATTTTCAATATCGAAGATTTCTGTGTTTTGAGGTTTGCTTGGTATGGTTAAAATGGTACTGCCATGATGCTGATACTGCATAGTACATAAGGTACATTGTTGATTGGTAAAATATTTCACACAATAAATGAGACATATGAAAATTCAGAAAAAAAATGTTGAGTCGGTATATTTGCAAAACATTTTTAGCTCAACTTTGGCGAAGCCAAATTTGAGCTTATGCCATGGCCTGTCGTCCGTCTGGCCGTCTGTCTGTCAACAATTGGATACGGCTCGGGCTAGAGGCCATATTTATGAACCGATCTTTACGAAACTTCTTGAGTACCTTTGTTATGACCGTGGGACGAGAACGAGTGTTTTGGGGTTTGGTCCGAAATTCAAGATGGCTGCCAGCCGCCATTTTGTACCGACGATGCAGAAATCTGTTTTTTATACAGAACTTCCATATGAAAGCTATGATTTGAATAATTTTTTGTATGAATGTTTATTACCATGGGATACATCACATATAATACGGGTTTTTTTCTCGTGCGTAAATTATGCAAATTAGACTAACTTTGATGTTTTTTGGTGTTACTTTCAGCTCTGTAAGTGCAAATGCCAATACGGCTTGGGCTAGAGGCCGTATTTATAAACCGATCTTTACGAAACTTCTTGGGTACCTTTGGTATCACCTTGGGACGAGAACGAGTGTTTTGGGGTCCGGTCCGAAATTCAAGGTGGCCGATGGCAGCCATTTTGTACAAAATTTGGTGCAATCAGATTTTTGCATAGAACTTCCATATGAAAGCGCTGATTTGAATAATTTTTTGTGTGAATGTTTAGTACCATGGGATACATCACATATAATACGGGTTTTTTTCTCATGCAGAAATTATGCAAATTAGATGAACTTTGATTTTTTCAGTGCTACTTTCACACAGTACCGTACCGACCCGTCAGTAAGCCCAGGGGGCACAGGAAAAAAATTGTTAGAAAAATTGGGGGTGGGCTTATTTACGGAGAAAACCAATTGTGAAGTGAACTAAGGGTCCCTACGAGAAGCTACTGGTCGCAGATTACGATGTTCAGTAGTATTTCTAGTACTGATACGTTTATCAGTGCTGGAAATATAACATGTATTTTATTTCATGAATAATGTTTCAAAATTATGACAACTTGATGCGAAACCATGAATACATGTACCGGGTAATGAAACTGTAAGTGAAAGATTGGAAATCACGTGGCATTTCTATTTTTAAAATTATAAACAAACGCTTGCGAAAGAATGAAAACATTGAATAACCTTGGTAATTTCGTCCGATGCTTGAGTCATTAAATCCCCTAAAAATTGAATGATTAAAGATAAATAATACAGAATCCTTTGACACAACCAAGGGATACTTTATTATTTTCCTTAAAAAATCAGTTTTTAGTTTTTTTTAATGATTCGAGCGTTTGTCATCTGTGCCCCATCCTCGCAACATGAAATGTAAATAAAAGCACATGGGCGTGCTTATAAAAAAACAAGCTATATTTAATCGGACCGCCGTGGTGTGAATTGAGACTCCCCATTGTTAATACAAAAATGGCTTCACATGTGTGTTGTTTTCAAACAGCTTTTCAATTCATATTTGACAAAGTGGATATTAAAATGAAGGTACGAAGTTACATTTATTTTTTTTGAAGCGCCTTTTTAATATATGACTGCTTCAGATAACCAAACAACTCATTTTCCAACAATTTAAAACCCAATACCTGGGTGGCCATATCGCCTGGAATAATTAATTATGAACTGGAAATTTCCCGTTCATTTCTAAATATAAAGGATCAGAGCAGAGTGGATAAACAAAATTGACAACACAAAATATGTTTTGGGACTTTTAATCCAGCTGCAATGAAAAAATAAAGCAACACGTCGATATGATTATAAAATTTTATTTAGGGTGCAATGTTGTTGTGGTAAATGAATAAAATGAAAATATCAACAAAATAATTAACATTTTATTTTGATTGGTAACTTGGGAAATCCCCGTCGTTGGTTCAACTTACCGGTTCGTGTTTCACATGTGTACCTGAAAATTAATCCAGGAAAATCTGTGGTGGGCTTATTTTGGGGTGTCTTCCAATTAAATACGTTTTTCGGAAAGTTGGGGGGTGGGCTTATCCACGGAAGTGGGCTAACTGACGGGTCTGTAAGTACACATGTCAATACGGCTCAGGCTAGAGTCTGTATTTATGAACCGATCTTCACGAAACGTCTTGGGTATCTTTGTTATCACCTTGGGACAAGAACGAGTGTTTCTGGGTGCGGTCCAAATTTCAAGATGTACCGAAATTAGGTCTAATCAGTTTTTTGTACACAACTTCTATATACGGCTCAGGCTAGAGGCTGTATTTATGAACCAATCTTTACGAAACTTCTTGGGTACCTTTGTTATCACCGTGGGATGAGAACGAGTGTTTTGGGGTGTGGTCCAAAATTCAAGATGGCCACCAGCAGCCATTTTGTACCAAAATTAATGCAATCAGTCTTTTGTACAGAACTTCTGTATGAAAGTTCTGATTTGAATATATTTTTGTATGAATGTTTAGTAACATGGAATACATCACATATAGTACAGGTTTTTTTCTCGTGCAGAAATTATGCAAATTAGATGAACTTTGATTTATTCAGTGCTACTTATACACTGTAAGTGCACATGTCAATACGGCTCGGGCTAGAGGCTGTATTTATGAACCGATCTTCACAAAACTTCTTGGGTACCTTTGTTATCTCCTTGGGACGAGAACGAGTGTTTCTAGGTGCAGTCCAGAATTTAAGATGGCTGCCAGTGGCCATTTTGTACCGAAATTAGGTCCAATCAGTTTTTTGTTACAACTTCTACACAGCTCATATTTGTGAACTGATCTTCACGAAACTTCTTGGGTACCTTTGTTTTCACCTTGGGACAGGAATGAGTGTGTTTTGGGGTGCCTTTGTTATCACTGTGCTATGAGAACAAATATTTTGGGGTTCAGTCAGACCCACTCTGGGACTCAAAGATTGTTTTCTAGTTTAGCATCTGACTGTCACCCACCTATACAATACTTTACCTATACATTTGTTACAGGCAACGGTCAGTATTTATGTACAGACCGTTACAATACTTTATATGTACCTTTGTTATCAGGTCATTACCTAGATGTTTGTCATCGCTGTGTCACATACTATACATGTACATGTCTTTGTCTTGACAAGTTGAGCTACAGTGTCATTGACACTTTCATTTTAAAATTTCTTCAGAACCACTGATCAGAATCTTTTGATAGTTGGTATACAGCATCCATATGGTGGTTAGAAACAAGTTTGTTAAATGAAAGCCCCCTGTGTTCTCATATTTGGGCTAAATGCAGGAGCCTGAATTTTTAACTTAGGACAATATGGGGTGTAATCTTTGAAAATCTTCTTCAGACCCACCAGTAAGAATGCTTTCATATTTGGTATACAACATCTCTGGGGGATTCAGATTCACCTTTGTTTAAATCAAGTTTCTGGGTTGAATGCTGACTCAAATCAATTTTATTTTTTGTGATGCATTGTTGGTGCCTATATCAGCAATGTCTATGTCAAGTTCGATGTCCAGCAATATCCATTGAAAATTATTGAGTTATTGCCCTTTGTTTTTATAAAAAATATAGTGTAATGCTTGTTTATGGCATAACTTTAACAATAAAAAACGGATTTCATTTCTTTTAGGAATATGTCTCTGTAGCAACAATGTCTGCGTCAAGTTCGATGACAAGCAATATTCGATGAAAGTTATTAGAGTTTGTTCCAAAATGCATTTTGAAGGATTTAGAGTGCATACATGTGGAATACTTTTTTATTTCTATTCTTTGCTTTCTTCTTTGAAATTAACTTCTCATTTTTTATTTAGTTTTTCCATTTTCTCCTTTTGCGCTGCTCTGAGTTCTTCCAGTTCAGTCATATACTTTTTGTGTTATGTTATTTCTGTGTAAACCTGACTGTGAATAGGATATGAAGAATGATTTTTCTTTGAAAAAATTTAACTGAGGTCGCTGTTTTGATGCCAACATATATTTAACAGACTGTATTGACCCATAAGTTTGAACAGACATTCTAGAAGACCTCTTATCTATAATATTTCCCAATAAACTAAAGGAGCTTTCAGCTTGTGGTCCATGAAAGACACCAGAGCCTTAGACCTCTTATCTATAATATTTCCCAGTATATATTGGTCACATAAACAGGCCACCTCGTTATCAATTTTATCACTATACTATGACTTCTGGCTGTTGGGTCTAATGCTGATATACTGTCTGAAGTAGCTCACCGTCTCTTGAAGATGTTTTCCACAAGACATGTAGTCAGATTTTGCTTTCATTAGCAAGTTAGCACAGAGTGTTTTGTCCTTTTTCGTACAGTTTTTAACTGGTAGAGTGCTGGAAGCCCATATTTCGGCTTCATTCTGAAGTTCAGGTACTGCATCTTAAAGGCTTCATATTCTGTGGATGTGCTTCATTTTATCTTCGAAATTAAATAATTTAATCACCATGAACTTGCCTTGTTACAATTCATGGGAGAGTGCCTGTGGGCACTCTCCCATGAATTGTAACAAGGCAGTGACATGCAAACAAATTGTGACAACCAAAAGTAACTTAGCACTCTACCAGTTCATGAGCTCTGTGGCCAATGAACATATCAGATACAGGAAGGGCAGATGCGAAGTTTTTTTTATCTGGCAAATCAACAAAGTCCTCAGTTTTCAGACAACAACCAAAGAAGTTTCTGACTAGTCTTACTTATCGTGTTGTTTATGTATCGTTGGCTCTCTTGATTAGAAGATCATCACATATCTTTTCAACATGGGCAGTACTGATGCACACACTTGCATGATGAAGCTGGTTTCCCTTCGAATATCAAAAAGATACTGTTCATTTACTCCAAGTCAGTGGTAAATTTCAACAGTTTTAAGCTTAAAGATGTCCTTACTTTCACAATCCAGAAAACCAAAATAAAACACTGTTGGTGGATCTAAAAGTCTCGGATTATCCACAGTTATACCGTAAATAGATAACCCCCTGTGTGGAATGTACTTCTCAGGCATGGTGTATTTAATAACTTGCATATAAACATATTTCTTGTAAAAAAGAACTCTGGAGACCACTTTTGCACATTGTGCAGGTCAAGGTTCAACCTTTCCACAACACCACCGAAAGGTATAGAAAACACTTTAGCACAATGATGAACATGATGACATGAGTCCCCATCAATATCTTAACAGATGTGCTGCTTTAGCATCTCAAATTCTTTTCTCAACGTCACTTTTGCATCTGCACATAACATTGCAGGAATCCATTAAAATGAAGACAAGATTGTTCCATGCAATGTTTTTATCTTTCATGACTTTTACAGTTTCCTGATATTTTGTCTCACTGTTTAACATTACACGACCGACTTGTTTTATTCCTCAAACATCATCCAAACCAAGCTTGTTTAGGACTGGTGAGGTGTATTCATCCATTTGTAAATCGGTCATGGCACCAGTAGTCTTACAGTTCTTTGCATTCTTCAGATTACTCCAGAATCTGGCCTTATAATTAACTGGTAGATGATTCCGCAGTAATGTCTGAGCTTCTTTAATTTTCTTACATGTTTTGTCACATTCCCAGTCCCATGTACAGCCTTGGACAACATAGAATTACAATCTTCAAATGGGAAGCAACTCCAGCACCATAATGGACCAAGCAAACTTACATATGCAACAACATGGTAACCAGTGTTATGGACATTTAGGCCACATTAGCTCTCTAAATACAAATCTTTGAACTGTTTGTAGAAATTGTCCAGTTAAAGCTCTGCTCTCTGGAGCTCATTAAGTGTTATATTATCACCCAGGAACATATAAATTCCTTCAGAGATCGAGGCACAATGTTGTAAATATTTATCCTTTAAGATTCCATTGAAACAGGGAAGAGCATAATAAATCAGCCAAGCCTGCAATTCTGTCGCTTTAAAATTGGCATAGTTTTTCTCAAGCTCACGAGGTAGTCGCTCCATTAATTTAGGGGGCTGTATACACTTCAAACGCTTCGAAATTTCTTTCAGTTTACCTCCCTTAAAGTAGTCACTTTTGCTCTGGGTTGCTGAGAACCATTTATACATGAGAGTTTTTGTTACTACTTCGAGATGACTGGCATGTTAATAGTCTGGAGGGGTACCCAGAATGATATCTAAAAATTTCAAGTCTGCACTAATGCTTATAATCCTTTAACTCTTAACCCAATGCAGACAATATCAAAATTTATTATTTTAAATATCATTTTTTTAAATTTTTCAAAAAACTTAAACAAAACCATATCATGTAACCCCCTCATTGGAACGAGCTCAAAGAGGGAGTGGTCACATGATATGGTTTTGTTGACATTTTTTGAAAAATAGCATTTTTTCAGCTGCTGAATTTGCATTCTACACGGGTGGATGTGGCCGATTCGTTGGGTAAAGGGTTAAATCCCTTGTCTCTTTTATTCACTCTACCCTTTGCTATCGATGTTCTTACTGTTGAATCAGTTCATAGTATAGATCTCTTATCCACAGATTTATACGGGAAGCTCCAGCTACTTCCTTTGCCCTGTCTGATTCACCAGGATCTTCACTAGCCACACAGGAATGCTTGCCATTACACTGCGTCATGTTGAGCACGGCAGCTTTTGTGGGGAGGCTAATGTCCCACACAAAACTTTAATTTTGATATTCAGATCTTCATCAAGTTCAATGTCGATTCCTTTTTCATATAAATCATTCATCTGGGAAGAGAATGAGCTGAGGAAGGGTTTGAAAGAGGGTTTTCCTTTTCCCTGCCATATACCAGCGAGAAGGATGTTCTCTTGAACGAATCTCGCATTTGGACTCCATTCATTCACAGTGAGAAATATGGGCCACAGTTGAACCTTTGATGATGAATAAAGGCACAGGCCATCTGTATTCATAATAACTGTTAGGTTGATGTTCTTTTCACGATTCAGGAATCCACCATTCTGAGTTAATGTTTTGTAGACTGATCCATCTTTTATTTCTGTTGTAGTACCAGAGTTTTCATTATGTCGTGTCCTGATTAATCGCTTATTCTTCTTTGTCTTCCCAGACCCCCGAAACATAAAGAGTATAGAGCTTTTTGATAACAAACAAGTGCAACACCATGGCATGGCCAATCCCCCGCCATTAAGTTCAGCTAGAGCAAATACTTGGACCATTATGGTTCACAAGTCCTTTCACGATATTTATACCCAAAAGCTACATATTAGGCAAAGTTTGGAAAAAAAAAAAATCTTGAAGGGGTTAATTTGAAATATGATAAGAACTGGTAATGTTATGATGAGTAATTCTAAGTTAAAGAAAGGCAATAACTCTTGAAGAAATGCTTTGAGGCAGCTGGTTTA
Organism: Pictodentalium vernedei; assembly: GCA_031216915.1. Lineage (NCBI taxonomy): Eukaryota > Metazoa > Mollusca > Scaphopoda > Dentaliida > Dentaliidae > Pictodentalium > Pictodentalium vernedei. The sequence continues at coordinate 366,453,279 of CM062291.1, read as the reverse complement.
CAATCCCACTCATGATCTTATTACCAAAAAGCTACATAATAAATTTGGAAAAGAAATCCTGAATGGTTTTCTTTGAAATGTGAGGACAAGGAATGGTAATGGTGACGTGTTTACATTTTAATTTGGGAGAAGTTTGGAAAATGCATCTCACAGGAGGATTGCAAATAGGATATATAGACCAGGGGTGCAGGAATTCAAATTTAGCATAACCTGAAAGCCGATTTTTTTTGCATAACCCATTGTATATGCCGAAGGCATCTACAGCGAGTGCCAAAGGCACGAGCAGATTGGGGGAGGGGGGGGGGGGGGGGGGGTTCTCCCCCAGAAAAATTTTGAAATGTGCTATCAAATGAAGTCTTCTGGTAGCTTTGGGGCTGAAAATTCACTTTATTTTTTGGTCACCAAAATCACCTTTTTTAAACAGCATGTTTCAAATTTTCATGATTGTTACATGTACTAACTTGGAAATTTTATTTTTTAAACAACCTTTGAAATTGAGAAACATGAAACTGCTAAGAAATGTGTTTTCGCCATTCAATGGCATTCATTGTCGAATGTGATGCGGGTGACAATATCTCACTTAAGTTAAAACATTTGCGCGATGCACATAATTCACGCCGTCAATGTATGTTTTCACATTGTTCAGGGCACTGCCTTTCAATCCTCTTAATTTCGCTTCCTTCTGTATATAATCCCACATTTCGCTGCATATTGTACAACTTAAGTTTTCAATTTTCCTGTTCTCATTGAGATCATATAAAAATAGTTCAGAACTTGACCACTTTTTAAAAGTATTTTCATTCACAGACTCTTGATTATTTGCCATTTTGAAAATTTACGGTACACATGTTTTTTTATTAGCTCAACTTGACAAAGTCAAGCTGAGCTATTGCCATCACTTCTCGTCCGTCGGTGTACGTACGTACGTTAGTACGTACGTCCACAATTTTCTTTGGCACACCTCACAGGTCGCATTTATGATCAGATTACTTTGAAACTTGGTATGCTTGTTTGGGGAGACCTCTAGATGGGAGCTATCGATTTTCTTCAATTTCTGTCAAAAAATGTTGCCGCGGCCAACGTTCTTAGAACTTAGTTTAGTCAGAAGACTCAATATTTCCCTTTGGCACACCCTACAGGGCACATTTATGATCAGATTGCTTTGAAACCTGGTATGCTTGTTTGGGGAGACCTCTAGATGGGAGCTATCGATTTTCTTCAATTTCTGTCCAAAAATGTTGCCGCGGCCAACGTTCTTAGAACTTAGTTTAGTCAGAAGACTCAATATTTCCCTTTGGCACACCCTACAGGGTACATTTATGATCGGATTGCTTTGAAACCTGGCATGCTTGTTTGGGGTGACCTCTAGATGGAAGCTATCGATATTCTTCAATTTCCGTCAAAAAATGTTGCCGCAGCCAACATTCTTAGAACTTAGTTTAGTCAAACCACAATATTTCCCTTTGGCACACCCAACAGGGCACATTTATGATGCGATTGCTTTGAAACCTGGTATGCCTCTTTAGGGTGACCTCTAGATGGGAGCTATCGATTTTCTTCAATTTCTGGCAAAAAATGTTGCCACGGCCAACGTTCATAGAACTTAGTTTATTTAGTCAGAAGACACAATATTTCCCTTTGGCACACCCTACAGGGTACATTTATGATTGGATTGCTTTGAAACCTGCATGCTTGTTTGGGGTGACCTCTAGATGGGAGCTATCAATTTTCTTCAATTTCCGTCAAAAAATGTTGCCGTGGCCAACGTTTTTAGAACTCAGTTTAGTCAGACTGCAATATTCCCTTTGGCACACCCTACAGGACACATTTATGATTTGATTGCTTTGAAACCTGATATGCTTGTTTGGGGAGACCTCTAGATGGGAGCTATCGATTTTCTTCAATTTCTGGCAAAAAATGTTGCCACGGCCAACGTTCGTAGAACTTAGTTTAGTCAGACCTCAATATTTCCCTTTGGCACACCCTACAGGGCCCATTTATGATCAGATTGCTTTGAAACCTGGTGTGCTTGTTTGGGGAGACCTCTAGATGGGAGCTATCGATTTTCTTCAATTTCTGTCAAAAAATGTTGCCGTGGCCAACGTTCTTAGAACTTAGTTTAGTCAGAAGACGCAATATTTCCCTTTGGCACACCCTACAGGGCACATTTATGATCGGATTGCTTTGAAACCTGGCATGCTTGTTTGGGTTGACCTCTAGATCGGAGCTATCGATTTTCTTCAATTTCCATCAAAAAATGTTGCCGCAGCCAACATTCTTAGAACTTAGTTTAGTCAGACCACAATATTTCCCTTTACTATAAAAGCCGGGTATATTCTGTTTATACAATCATGTTTTCACTGATAACCACTTTTATGTGGAACGCAAAACACGATTGTAGAAATAGTCTATACCTATTGACCAATCGGCGATGCGTATCATGTGAAATTAGATCACTTGTTTATTTGTCATGACAACCCAGCCACTTTGAAAAACAATGAAACCCAGTCTCAGCTTGTCGACTCAATCCGACTGTGGTCGATGCACATTGCTTTTAACTGATAAATAATAAGGAAACACCTGAACTTGGAGAATTTTTATTTCATTAAAATCATGTAAATGCAGACACTTTTTATTGAATGCAAATAACAACATGCACAATTTATTTCTGGGCACATCAAAGTGGGCAGGCCAAATTTGAAGAAGAATGGAAACACGGTTTTGCCAATTGCAGTTTGCACGAACGATGCACGAATGAAACGGTCGTTCGTGCAATTTCTGCACCCCTATAGACAGAACGCGATGTGTGTTTGAATCGATGGGTGTTTTACGTAATTCGTTGGAATGGCGTAGTCATATTTCGCGAGAGCCGTACCACCGATTCAAATACGCATCACATTCTGTGTTTATTACACACCCCATGCATTAAAATTCATTTAAATAAACAAATTTTAATTCCGATGTTTAAACCCAAAGGTGAAGAGTCTGTTTGTTTTGACTGAAGCTGTACTGATCAAATGGATCGATAAAAAATCAAAACAACCTTTTCGGAACCAGTGTTTGTTGAAATTCGTATCGCTGTTTCTCTTCGGCTGGTGCCCATTCACGCCTAACCATTTGGTGCCTATTACTTTTAGAAAAAATATAAGTATAAATTTGTGCAGATTTGCAAAACAGCTTGGAGAAACATTTTTAAAAGAAGTTCGTAGCCTCTCAAGATGTACGAAGATTTACCGAAATAAAGTTGACCAATTTAGATATAATGGGATCCACAAAACGAGACGGCCACGGGACTGGGTTAATGTTCTGGTTGGAAATGATTGGGTTTTTTAAAAATATTATCTCATTTTTGGCAAACTAATTTTTTGTGAACCAACTTTATTTTGCTTTGGACGTTTTCATTTTCACACTATGCAACAGACGGTCGATAATTGTGTAACGAAATTTGGAAACTTTTCGAAGCGTAACTAATGACTCGTTGAGAAAGAAACAAGTATGAACGGTGCTGGAAAAAAAGTTCCGGCTTGTACATCACCCATTGAATACAGAATCATTTGTCATAAGGGCTATTCCGTTAAATGCAAGGGTTTAGAGTTGAATGGATGTGTAATAAACATGTATTATATCAGGGAAGTTCAAGATAAATTTATCTTCCCTGATTGTCAATAAACAAGATGTAAAATTTCATTTTTCAACACAAAAGTATGCTTCTCAGAAGAGTGAGTGGCCTCTGTAAAGAGTCTAGGTGTAAAAATTATATTTTAAAAAGAGATATTTGTAAAGAATTTCACTTCAAAAGTTGGCAGAAGGTCAGTATTGTCACCTTTTTCAAATGTAAACTTGAAGATGCCTGACTTTGATTACCATGAGACCATGGATCATTTACTGTTGCGGTTGGTTTTATTTTTAGTTTCTACAAAAATTACAGTCCATATCAGTTAATAATTCCAATAAAACTTATCTTACATGCAGTTAACAATTATTCTTGGTGGTGTACATATTTCACCTAATTTCGAGGTAATTGATAAAGTGACTCAATGTCGCTTTTTGGAGAGCACAGAGTGAAGTTTGGTGATCCACAGTGACTTTTTCACCCAAGTCGCTTGGCCTCTGCTATTAATTATCAGCGGAATCATCTCATTGGTGGCTGCAAAAAGTTACTAAACTCTTCACCGAAGATTCTTGTATCTTCTGGTATTAATTAACCAGAGATAAATATTCAATTAACAGGAGTAGACAACAGGAATTGTGTCATTTTCCAATGTTAAATTATAAATTGAGTATTTCTTCTATTATATCTTGTTTGATAGAGCTCAGCCCATGGAGCTCGGTCAAAAAATATATAACAGATTGAATATCAAAACTGACTGTACAGACAAAAATTGTCTATCAATATTGGAAATCCACTGGTCGTCCAAGTTATTTTCTGAGAAATTGCAAGATTTTTTATTCAATTAACAGGAGTTTACTCTATAACCTACATAAATTAACAGGTCAAATTTGTAATGAAGGAATGGTAAATGGTTTGGTGTTTGGAGTTTTTTTTCAATTAACAAGGATTTTGAATTAGGAAATATCCAATTAAATGCTATCAACTGTGTTTATTTCAACATCTGGATTTCGAAATATAGAATAATTTCTAAATCTTTGATGTTGTCAAACATGTGTTGTCAATGGAAACAAACAATTCTGACTTGTACAGCTATGCCACAAGAAAGTTGAGCTATTGAAACATTAACCTCATTCACACTTGTCACCAGCCACTAGAAAGTTGAGCTATTGAAACATTCACCTCATTCACACGTGTCACCAGCCACAAGAAAGTTGAGCTATTGAAACATTCACCTCATTCACACGTGTCACCAGTTGTATCTATATAATTAGTGTAATTAATGTATCTGATGATTTCAGCAGAGGTTTGTGAATTGCCTCTTAATGTTCGCCAACATAAAGCTTGCTCTTGGTAGCTGTGGTTATTTATATCAAGGACTTCAATTTCGACACCTGGACACTTGCTTATTATCTGGAAATATTCTGAACAATTGTCACAATACTTAATTGGATATCTGTTAACTGAATAACCCTGTTAATTGAATTCAATTTCCCAACACAAAACCATTTACCATACCTCAAGTACACATTTGACCTGTTAATTGAATATAGGTTAGAGAGTAAACTCCGGTCAATTGAATAAAAAATCTTGTAACCAGTTGAAAAATTACCCTGACTCGCCTTAGTTTTCCTTTGTTTAAAGACCTATTTGGCCTCAGTACATCCAATACAGGCATTTAATCTATATTATTTCTTGTCTGACGGAGCTCATGGAGCTCTGTCAAACAAGAAAAAAAAAGAATGAATGCTAAGTTTATCTCTAGAATACAGGAAAGTGACACAATTCCTGTTAATTGAATACTCCTGTTAATTGAATAATTTTCATTGGCAAAGTGGCTATTAAATTAAAAGGGTTCCACTGTAATGTATTTCTCTGGCACAGTCATAATAGTCGGGGACTTCCCGGAATGCCGACACCTATTGTTCTGCACAGTGACCAGTGAAGGTGTGATAATCGGATTAACTAGCTGTGTCCTGTATCTATATTTTGGACAAATTGTTTCTCATCAAATGAAGACAAGATCAATTAACAAAGAATATTTCTTAACAAACAACATGAACATCCATATTTTTAACGGACAATTTTGGACATTTTTACATTTCATATTATTTACAATCCTACAAAATGAGACACGCTATCACAATACTGATCTAACGTGATCTGGCCGCTCTCCAATTTCTCCTCTCTCTCCAGCCTGTGCTCAAACTTGACTATACTTTTTCTTTTTGGGCGGCACCTTGCCCCCATTCCTTAGTTGCAGTATGGATGATTCTGTGTATGATTGCTCGGTTTTGGTTAGATCAGATGGACAAGTGATGTGACACTTTCATCACTGCCAAAAAGACTCTGTGGGCCATGTTTTTGTGCATTAAAGGAAACATTTTATTCTCCACCAAAGCATGCACCGTGTAAATTTGCTTAAAGAGATTTGGACACATGCTGAATGTTCCATCGCAATAAAATGTTTCTGCTTCAGACAGACACCGAAGATTGTCCGCTGTTGAAAATATCAACATTCTGTTGTCTTCACATAGTATCAAAAAATTATCACCAGAAAGTGTCTTTATGTATTAGTCTGGCAGGTCTATCTCTTGCAGAGTCCTTGGCAGTTTGAGGATTGTTTTGGCACGTGCTCTATACAGCTGAGAATGACAAATGTATACGGTTGGAACACCCTCAACGAGATCATCCACAAAGTTTGTATTTACACTAGTGATGACTTCTCTATATATCTGTGGAATTGGCGTACTGGTATTTGGCTTGACTGATTTGGAATTACAACAAATCACAACAAAGCAGTTGAATAATTTAACAAAATAAACAAAAATTTAATGATAACAGATATGGCTTGATTAATTAATAATCTCAACAGAACAACAATGTTTGCAACTTGCACAGTATCTTGTAACATAAATCTAAACAGTGGTCACTTCTCTGAATGCCGACACTTAGTAATCAAAGGGCAGTGTTTTTATAGTCTAATATACCAATTAACAACCCTCAGAGAAAATATTTTAATTTTCCAATTTCACCATGTCAGCATTCAGAGAGTAAATCTGATAGTCATCAGAATGCTCCCAATGGCTATCATATTTCATCTGTTTCAAGGCAGAACAGTTTGGAAAAGCATTTTTCATGGTCAACAGAACATCTTTGTACAGATAAGGACAGGGGAAACTCATTAAACTAAAGAATAAATTTGTTTGAGTTTTTAGGGCTACCCGCCCATTTTATTGACATCAAGTTATTAATGTGGAGTAGCCAAGAAAATGAATAAAATTATTAAACCCTTTAACATATAAAAGGTTCATGTGAATAAAATTATTAACCCTTTAACATATAAAACGTTCCAAGAACAATAACAATAAAAGCTGCAAAGCAGTCTCCTTCAACATGATATCCAGGTGTGGATAAAAAATGGCACAGATGAGTCCGAGGACAGAATCATTCCGCCACAAGAAAAGCACGTCGAAGGAAGTTGCTAGTCCCGCAGATGGAGCTAACCAGTGGGCTGACAGTGTGGTATATCCCATTGAAAAACCTGAGACGCGACATGAATCAACCGAGGAAAACAAATTACAGGAAGAAGCATATTACCAGACACCCATAGCGGAGGCCGTAGCCAAACATGGCTGCCAGATGGATACAAAGCCAATCATGACATATATGTATCCATGCTGCTATGTAGAGAGAACCCCGGGCACTGACAATTGACTGGCCGTATTTACAAGTGAGACGGAGGTTGGCACAACAGTGAACAAGCATTGGCCACCTCTGTAACAACTTGCGGTGCACCAGATAATAACAAATCCAAAAATAGGGGATAAAAAGCAAGAGTGGACAAGCATCCCACATCATGTTGTTCACACATGGGGAAATACGGGTGCCCGATACCTCATGAATAACCGTGAACAGTCGCCGGTTGACTATGATACTTGTGCTGAACAACAGATAAAAACAACACATCGAAAATGACAGGAAAGAAAGCAAGAGTGGACAAGCATCTCTCGCCGGGATCAAACACTCAAAATACGCTAATATCACATCACGTTTCACCTGGAGAGTGAACAAGCGACTCTTCACATTTCCGAGGAACACACAGGTTGTCTGAAACCTAATAATTAGCCGCGGACAGGTGCCGGCTGACCATTTGTGAGGCTAAGTGAAGAAATAAAAATGAAGAAGCTGACAGGACACACACAGGCGATGCCTCGATACCCCCCCCCCCCCTCCCCCCCGGCCCACAAGGATAAATTAAGCAATAAATGTGATATGGTTATACGGGGGCAGGATTCTGAATGTATTGTCGAAAAGCATCTGATTTCCATCTGCCCATAGCTCTAATTTGGGCATCTGAGTAGCCCTTGGCCGCCGCCTAGTTGGCTGCTCCAATCCGAAAACTGTGTCCTTTAAAAATGGTAGAGTCCAAACCACAAAAAGTGAGCCACAAGTTGAGGATATGTGTAAACTGATGTCTTTGGATAGGAGAGTCATCGGGGTAGGCAAACAAAGGCCCAGGAATGCTCGTCCGGAGCTGTAGGAAACTTGAAAGCAGATGTACCGGACAAAAGGTTGTCCCCGGGATGGCCTGCCACGGGATAAGATGCTCCTTTCCACCAACTTGCGAAAGGAAAAAGGAAAGTATGAACACCTCCCTGTCCCTCCCCCCCTGTTATGACACCCCCCCCCCCCCCCCCTGCTTTACTAAAATGATAATCAGCCAGTTGAAGATCCTTTGCTGCTTCACCCAGTTGTGTCGGGCAAAGCTCCCCTATCCGGGCAAAGCCTTAGAATGCGACTATGAAAAGCGCTTGATATAAAACCCAATTGTAATCACTGGATGTACAAAAGGGTAAGGCTTGTAATAACCGGGTCAAAATAGATTTAGTAATAGGTAGTCGAACATCAATCGATGGGCGACAGTATGTAGAGGTGCAGACTGCAAGCCGAGAGGTCCTCGGTTCGAATCCCACTTGCGGCAACCGCGTTGTGTCCTTGGGCAAGACACTTCACCCCCAATGTGGGGGCACGGTGACGCTGTGTACTAAGGCATACTGCACGTCGAAGGTGCACCTGTCTTCAATCAATGCTAACCCTTAGTATGTTGGGGAGCTGACAGTTGCTCACCGTTGCTCAGTGGTTCTCTCCGGGTACTCCAGCTTCCTCCACCCATAAAACTGTTGTGGTCATGATTAGCCATTGTGCAGAAATATGTGACCTCAAAACACCAATAAATAAATAAATCGACGGGCGAAGACTCTGTATGCCTGACATCATTTTATGCACTAAGAAAAACTGAATATGGTCGGGCAAGTTGTTGATCTTGTGCATGTATGCTAAACCAGACAGTATAGAATGGATTGTCTTATATGCAAACTGGTCGTTGCGTAAGAAAAAGGCACAATTGTGAAACCGGTATAGGCCAGGTTACAGGGTAACCCTGTGTCTGGCAAAACTTTTTGTACTTCTCGACAGTGGATGCATAAGAACGCTGAGTAGGAGGAGACGTCGCATTATCCAATAAATGTGTTACTGTGCTAGCAAGCTTTCCATCTTCCATTCTGATGGCACTGGGGTTGGGTCTGCACGGCTGTGTGGAGCTAGCCTCTTGAAGTCTTGAACCTGCAATCGGGATAGACAATCAACTAAAGTACTTTCCCTGGTATGTTTTCTGGGCTTTGAAGTGGATGTTAAAATGCAAGCAAACCAGTTCGAGATGGCAAAGCAGTTGGAGTAGCGATTTATCCCGTGAGGTTTGGGCATTAATGACGCAAACTTTGGCCTGATTATCCGAATGAAAAATGATTTGCCGGTTTTGCAGCCGTGGGGCCCCAGAGAAGCAGGGCTAAAACAATGGGATATAGCTCTAAAACAGCTATGTTATGATGTGACATGTCCGCATCCCATGGGAGGGAAAAGACATTCCTGGTTGAAGAACCCTCCACACCCTAGGGTGGTGACACCCTCTGTATACAAGTTGAGCGTAGCATCGTTGATCCAGGGGCGAGTCAAAAAGAAAGATTTCCCTTTAAAATTATCTAAAAACTCCAGCCATATGCATTCAGACCTCGCTGACTCTGACAAATGATTGTGATGATGTGGCTTGGTTACACCAAGAGTAAGGTTAATTAACCGAAGCAGGAATACTTGCCCCGGGACAACTGCGCAGGCAAAATTGAGCAAACCAATAAGGGACTGCAGTTCTCGTAATGTAACTTTTGCCTGTGATAAAAAGGAACAAATTGTTTCCCTGTACTTATCAAGCTTGTCTTGTGGCAGACGTGCCGGCATGTCCACAGAATCCAATTCAATCCCCAAAAAGACAATTCAAGTGGTGGCCTCATGAGTCATGTCATCTGTAATGGTCACACCCAATTGAGAGCAAAGAGCCATACATTTTGTTAAAGCAGGGTTCATACAGCTCTTGAAAAACCCTTGAACATGAGTTTTTTCTTGAAAACCCTGGAATTTGAAATTAGCCTTGTGAAACCCTTGAACTTTCAGAAATCTCTTGAAAAACCCTTGAACACCAAGCTATTTCCTGGGCATTGTAAATATATGTGTACTCGCCTTTTACTTGTTTGTTGCGCTTGTGTCTCTCAGTTAAAAAAAAAACATAAAAAAGTATGGAACGTTTTACCAAGATTACTGTAACACAGATCACACTTTGGGTACCAGTACTTCCTGACTTCCAAAGTCAGATCTGTGTCACATGAATCTTAGATATTTAGAGCTCATACAACAAACTGAATAGTATATGTAGCCCTTGAAAAAAAAGAAAGAAGCCCTTGAAAAACCCTTGAACTTTGTGAGCAAATTTTTGTATGAACCCTGTAAAAGCCTTTTGGCATTCCCAATGAGAGGGAGCAATGAACAAAAAGTCATCTAAAACATGGAGCACCTGCCTAATATTACACTTACACTGCGCTATCCATTGGAAGGAGGTACTGAAGCATTCAAACATTTTACATGAAGAGCGGTAACCCATCGGTAGGCATTTATCAAAATAATAGTGACCCTCCCATTTGAGCCCAAGCAGGGGATAATCTTCCAGATGAACAGGTATTGGTTTTCGCCAGAAAACAGCCCCGGCCTGTGGCACAAATGCGAGCAATGGCATCTTGGATGGTTTGATAACTGACTGCTGACTGTGCGGTTGAAATCGAATCATTAACTGAGTCACCAGAGGGATACGAGAGGTGGTGAGTCAGGCGAAATTCATTGGGGGCTTTCTTTGGCACAAGTACGATAGGAGACACTACAAAATTATCGAAAGGTGGAGAATCGAATGGGCTGGCTATACGACCCGCCAAAACTTCCTTTGCTAATTTAGTGGATGTCAGAGCGTGATTGTCAGCGGCTGACTGCAGGTTTGGGGGATGAATGAGGAGGTGCCCCGGTAGAACCTAAGTGGAAACCCTTGGTAAACCTGTCAATAAAAGTAAATGTTGTGAGATCGTACCCTTGCAACATTTCTTTAAATTTTCCCACTTTGATTGGGGTTGGAAGGTGGAGTGTGTTGACTGTTCTTGGCCGAGGAGGGGCTCCGTGGCCCCCTGCACCACGAAAGGGCTGCTGCTGGAAATTCCGGTAGCATTGTGGGCAATGCTGAAAGCTGTGTTGTTGGTGGCAGCGAAAACAGCTATGTGAAAACGTGCACGGCGTTGAGATGCACTTCTCACCAGCATGAAATTTATGACAGAAACCTAAAGGATATTGGCGTTTGCCCCTCCAAGACTGGGTAGAAGCTCCTCTGCCCAAGGTTTGATTAATGAAGGCATTAGTTCCTACCCTACCCCCAGGCATGGCTTGCATGTAAAGTTCCCAATGCCACACATCCTACGAGAGTTGTGGATCGCGCTGACGCAGGGTTCTGAACTGCTGGTCATAAAATTGCCAATCAAAGCCAATGGCCAACAAGTGTAGGATGTTTGCTTGGTATTATATGATCCGGCCTGCCTGTTGGGGGTAACGTTCGAGGTAAGTGGCCATGAAAACCTTAAAAGCACTGAGCCATTGATGAATGGATATCAATGCCTTGGGGGTTTTAGGTACCCAAAGAACCGTGGGGGCATCGTATATGACGCGGTTTGTGGTTGTTGGGCTGAGAGAAGACAAATTGATCCTCTGCCCAAATCTGGGCTTTAATTTTTTGAGGCACTGTGACACTTAAGGGGGTCGATACGGACATGAATGGAGAAGGTGCTGAGGGAGAGAGACTGTCATCTATAACCAACTCTGGGTCAAATTTAGCTTGCAGGGGAGGCTGGAGACGAGAAGTTATCAAATGATTACCTAAGTTATGCTGTTGTGTTTCTCGTGCTGTTGAGGAGGCAATCGAACTGGTGATGTTCCCCTGATGTAGGACCTCAGACAGAATGTTTATAGATATGGGCACCGAGCGCCCTGCTGACGTAGCTGGTGTGGAATCTGTGGGATGGAAATTCTCGTCTATGGAAAGTACCGGCACCTCCGGAAACGGAACATTGGAAGAAACAGTCTGTTGGTACATCGCAGGTGCCGGTGGCACTGAATAGTTGATTGATGGTGGTCGAGAATAAATAGGCACAGTTTGTGGTAAGGGGGCAGACACATTTTGCTGGTATATAGGCATGCAATGCACCGACTGCACTAAAGAGTTTATGGTAGATGTTCTGGAAGAAAGAGGCACAGTTTGTGGTTCAGCAAATGCAGAAATCGTTGGTGGTGGTATAGAAAAAGTCACTGATGGCGTTGGCCTAAATGAAAAGAGCACAGGTTGTGAAGTGGCCAGTGGTCTTGATGTAGCATAGCAGGTAATGTCAAATCAACTGGCAAATTGGACGTTTCTGTTGGCAACGACATAGTCACCATGGTGTCCTGCGAGGGGGGTGCTATGTGTAGCCCGTAACGCCCTGCGCCGACGAGAAGGAGCAGATTTAGTCCCGGAAACCGCAGCAGGTGGTGGTACCACCGATGAAGAATCAACTACTTGGTACTGTTGATGAAAGTGCATGATCAGTATGTGGCTGTTCTGAAACAGAAGCCAGATTTGGCTGCACAGTTGGTGGAATTACAGGTGCAGCGGTAGAGACACGGTTTCTCGATGAAGACCTTTTCTTCTTAGCAGGTGTGAACACCGACGACAGCTGATCACGAAAAATACTTCTCTTCCCATGTGGCATGTCTGAAAAAGAAGAAACAAGCCGAGTAATGGTGTAAAATTCATGGGGCACAAGCCACCATGGCACTAAAAGGACAAACCAAGGAGCAGTTGTATGTTTGTTTTGTGTTTTTTTTTTATGTTTTTTTTTTTTTTGAGTTGAGTTGAGACAAACATGTACAGAAAGAGATGAATAATGATTCCAAACAATGGACGGTACTGAGACATACCGAGACAGGGCCCAACAGCACAGGAACCAGCAACGTGACCAGACACCGCAAAACGATTAGTGGAAACGATTAAGGTAATGTAGTATGGTTTCACGAATTCCCCGCAAATACTTGCATGTGCCGACTGCGTAGAAATGCACACCATCACACAAGAAATGTTGCACCGCCCTCTTTAGTCGCATCTGGCCATAAAGAAAACAACCTGGATTCACTGCAATGAAGTGTGTCAGCATTGTGTTTACCGAATCAACAGCCGTATTAAATGATGCAACAGTTAAACTGGGCAACTTGACATGTTTCCTCGAAAGACGGGTCCAGTGGAAAAGCCGATTAATGTACACCCGTGGAACTCCATACCGCTGGCATAGATGCAGAACAAAAGAATCAATGGCAGCCAAAACAACTTCTGGAGGACTCGAACAGAGGTCATTTGCAACAGGACGAGATCTGGACGGAACGACTCCAGTGTGGGACCAATAGGAGCGGACAAATCGCCCACTGACGCACCACTCACTCCAAAAAAACTGAACATCAACAGGATGGCCATGATGAAATTTCAAATCGAGAGCCATGGCAAAATTGAAATGGAGAGGAAAGTGCCGGGACTGCCATACAAATGAGCGCCAGCTCTGGAAACAATAAAATGACCCACAAGTAAAATACGAACCGGGAAAAATATGAAGAAGGCACGAGTCAATATAACGTAAGAAAAACAAGTAAACTTACTGAAAATAAAGAATGAATCCGAACAGTGAAACAAATGAACGTGAGTGTGTGAAACTTGTAATTAGCAGGTATTCCGAAGAATGAAGATGAGCTACACGTGCAACGGTATTATCAATGTACTAATTACTCATTAATCATCCGCACCAATGACTAATAGAATGTCCAGAAAAATTAAGACAAAGAAGTGAGAGAAATTAGGACATGCTAATCACGTATCAATGCGCAATGACACCTGCTTTGTGTTATGTATACACAAGAGAATATCCGATCCAATTAACAGCACAGCTTGGTCAAAACAGGTGTCAAACAAACCTCAAATAATACTCCCTGCCCCTCTGTACAAATCCTGCTAGCGAACCGCAAGTCTTCTATTTACTTGCACTTGCTGGTAAGTTGTTTCTCAAGAAACAAGACCGAATCATTATCTCAGTTTTAACAGGAGAACTCACATCACTTTAAATAGCTGAATCTTGCTCTAATCCATTGCTTAAGTCATCATCAGTTGTGGTATCAAAATCCGAGGAATTGTCCCCACAAAATGAATCTGCTTCATTTTCACTTCCTCCATCTGCTTCCTCGCTACATGTATGTAAATCAGCTGTGCCATCCTCTAAACACACCATTCTCATTTCGCGCTGATCAAGTTCCTCGGTGCTCTGCCAATCTGCAAAACATTATGTCACTTAGTTGAAACAAGCGAGGTGATCCAGTCATTACTGTGTGACATGATAGAGCTTCAATATTAGGGGATACAGTTTTTAGAGTTTGAAATTAACACTAAACTTAGCGTTTGATACATCGAGGTTATACATGTACATCTAATTATTGTTTGACATGATGACATAATTATTACAAGGCCGACTCATGTTTGATTTCAAAACTGCAACCATTAGCAGTCTATGGGTTGTACAGTTTGTTCGATAAGCATAAAAATTGTTATTGATTTGATTGAAATGCTAAAATTATTCGGCAGATCGCATACATATGCCCTGGCAACCAAGAATGAAAGTGTCAATGACACTGTAGCTCCACTTGTGTAAGACATATACATGTACATGTAAGGTATGTGGCACAGCAATGTCACACATCTAGGTACTGACCTGATAACAAAGGTACATGTAAAGTACAGGCCTGAAAATAAGCAGTCTGACATTTGCAGAATGAGGTCCCCAGAGGGTTAATTTAATGATGCTATCCCACACAGTGTGCCAATTTATCCTCTGGGTACCTTTTTCTGTTTTGTTATCAGGCCCTGATTCAGATTGAGGTTCACAGAGGGTAAATTTAGTGATGCTACCCTACTTAGCAGGGTAGCATCACTAAATTACCCTCTGGGGATCTCATTTTGCAGATGTCAGTCTACTTATTTTCTGGCTTGGTAAAGTATTGTAAAGGTCTATACATAATACTGACTGTAGCCTGTAACAAAGTGTACAGGTAAAGTATTGTAAAGGTGGGCAACAGTTAGATGCTAAACCAGAATCTGATCCTTCCAAGGATGTTGCATACAAATATCAAAAGATTGTGACAGAAAATCAAAAGATTTGGCAACCAGCCAGGCCAGGTGTTATTAGGCGCGCAAATTCATCAAGCGCTTGCCTAATTTTAATTCGATGTGAGCATTTTTTTTGCGAACCTAAGTCAAGTGTTGTTCTGTGTGTAAGCCTACTAAGGTATATGATACATCGTTTCAAGTGGTTCTTGTCAGATCACTGAAATTAAGCAACGTCGAGCCCGGTTAGTCCTCGGATGGGTGACCGTCTGAGCGATCGATTCGAACTCCTGTGTTGTGTCCTTGGGCAAGGCACTTAACCCCGACTGTTCACATGGGGGCATGATGACACTGTGTACTAAGACATACTGCACGTCAATTGTCAGGGAACACCTAAGGCCCCGTAAGGCCTGGGCTGACGTGGGGTTATTTAGTCCCGCTGATGAAGTTGCGGGAAAATTAGACCAACGTGGAGGGTCGGAATCCAAGTGTCGCGAACTCGGCGCAGAGATCTGAGTTAGACCGACGCCGTGATTCCTTCTCTGCCAAATTGGCCTGAAATAGGTTCGATTTCCGTTAGGTGTGATTCCTAATCACTTCAGGCTGTATAATGGAAAGAATGATTTAAAGTAACAACGATTCTTTTATTTACACATAAAAAAATAAATCCGTTTCAATATTTCAACAATCAACAATTCAATTCTTTTCACAGAAAATGGGTCACTACGGTTAAATAATTCTAAACAATCATATAGTCATTCTATAGCCCTGTACTGGCACTATAGTCTATACACTGGAAATGTTACTACCGTGAGCTCGCCATAAGAGCTTCACAAATCTGAAATGTTATTACTGTGAGCTCGCCATAAGAGCTTCACCCGCTTAGGCTCAAATGTCAACGTCTGCGCGTAACTGTACCTCTGGCTGTCGGAGGGTTCCGACCAGCAATGTTCGTCATCTATAAACCACCGTACTTCTGATTTGGGTCAGATATTGTCTACTCATACCTTATGTGCCTTTTGAAAGTCCTCCGTGAAAGTCCTATTGAAATATCCACCGTTCCTGGTTGAATTCACGATTCACAAATGCCCCTTTTTGTGCTAGGGCGAAATTGTCACTCACACCGATCTCCAGTCGGTATTACGATGTTCCGACAGCAAAATAAACTACTCAGAACGCAATCAGGCTGACGCTTCAAAGGGTTAATACGCACGATACAATTAACCTACACTTCTGACTATTGCAGGACGATACCTGCTACTCGACAGTCTAAACTTTAACGTTCCACCTGGGGTGTCCTTCTCACGAATTCGGCCCCGTAGCCACCTATCAACGCTAAGCTAAATCAATCATGGAATGCCCTCTCTGGCGATTCCAGCCGTTTCAGGGTCCTGTGATCGAAGGTACCCTTATGCCAGGAAACAGAGTCCGCCTGTCCTGGACTTCACCAACGTGTGTGTGACCCCAAGTGTGTGTCTAATGCTCTGCTCTTCCAGGTATATATACTTTTTACCCTAAACTGTCAGGTGGACCGACGCTCATCTGTCCACCTGTCAAAACGGTGGGAGATGACGTGCATCGAGGCAGAATCAATACAAGTTATCTCACGCGTGACTTAACGCTGACTTCACTTGTCTAGAAAACCGATTCGTTCTTGCCATGATTGTTATAACTTATGATGACACGACATTTCTATCTTTTAGAATCTCGTTTCTCAATTTACCGTGACGACATCTTGACATCAACCGATTACGTCTCGTAAGACTCCGACTACTGTATAAATTAAACGAGATTAGACCTTATCTAACATACCGTTTCTCCCCTGGGTCCCTGCGCTAAAGCTGGATATACACCACGTGTGTTTTTTTCTATGTCCAGCTTTACAGAGAAGTGAAATTCACGTGGGTTTTTCGCCTTGATGCGGAATATATTTTGAACTTACAATATCTTTAAATATGAGGCCCCTTGCCCCTATATTTAGGCTGGCTTTGCCCTGACATCGATGGTGCGCATGTCTTCAACCAATCTAACCCTGCCTGTGCTGCAGTGTGGAGTTAGATGTTGGGGAGCTGGCAGCTGCTCATCGTTGCTCAGTGGTCCGGCTTCCTCCACCCGTAAAACTGTCACAATCATGATTAGCCATTGTGCCTAAGTATGTGACCTTAAACACAAATAAATATAAATATACATCATTTCAAGTGTATGACATGAGATCATTTCTGCACAATGGGGATTAACTGAACAAGGCACTGTGCCTTTGATGTGTAAACTACGATGCGTCATTGCTGTCTGAGTTTGCATTTTCTGTGTAATAAAGTGGTAAAATGAACTTTAGAAAATACGACAGTAATTATGACTTAAGCTACTGGTATATTTTTATCAATCAAACTGTAATATTTATTATTCCATGCCCGACTAAACTTTACACGTGCAGTAAAAAAATTAATGATGTCAGAGGCAACCAATGACAATAGTGCAAAACAAAGTGGAACAGCAACGTCAACACTGCACATCAAATGAGAATCCAAATGTATTGTAATAACACATGCTCAGGTAAGAAGTGGACGAGGCATAAAGTTGGAACTTATTTTCAGTTGAAAAGCCCCAAATGGCAAGTAAATGTCCAGTTAGCAAGTTTTATAATGAAACTTGCTAACTGGACATTCACTTGCCATTTGGGGCTTGACGATTGAAAATAACAAAAAAATTTCTAGCGAGCAATTTGCCCCCCTAAGCAAATCACGGGTGAACTATTTTCTGCCATCCTGGATCTTTCAAAACACCAGGCCTGACCTGCCAAACCAAAAACACCTGTTCTCGTCCCACTGTGAGGTACCCAAGAAGTTTCTTTAAGCTCGGTTTATAAATCTAGCCCGAGCCGTGTTGTCGGATGGACAGGCGCACGGCGGACCGTGACAAAACCTCAAATGTCACTATGTCAAAGTTGAGCTAAAAACACAGGAAGTTTTCTGATAATTTTGCTGGGTCTTCCTTAAAACGACGTACACTGTACACGCTTGTCATTTTGAGGCGGATGATTGCCCTGGTCCGCAGTCGCCCGTCTGAGTTCAAAATTTTGCAGACGGTAAACGTCCGCCTAACACCAATTTCTGTGGCCCATTAATTCAGTCGAAGGCACCTCAAAATCGGCCATCTCAAATGGCAATTTTCGTGGAATGAAGGAGGTAACAACGCGCAATTTGTGAAGTTTGTAGTGTGTCATTGACGCAGTCATTCAGAGACAGTAAGTAATTTTCCAAACGTGAGAGGTCTGCCAATTCCAAAGTTGTAATTAGTTATTGCATTGTACATCAGACTGTGACAACTCTGGTGTCACGCGCGATTACGGGACGTATCACCCTCAAGCCTGTTCGACACCTGATGATTCGCCTGGGATGTTTCGTGCCAAAATCAAAGCCGGGACGAATTGTTCCCCCCCCCCCCCCCCCCCATCCCCCCAACATGGCTTGGTTATTTGGATGCAAGATAACTATAACATCAGTGTTAGTGAGTGTTAGTGAGTGTCATGTGTTGTCTGGTATCTTGCATCCAAGTATTCAAGCCGCATAATGTGATGACGTACATCATAATTACACAAACCTTGTAGCTTAAAATGATATTAGTTGTCTACCCAGCAGGCTGAAAGAAAATGGCTTCCCCCAAACCATAAATTGCCCTCCTGGGGGCATTTTAGTCAAACCCAAAATGGTCCTCCTGGGGTGATTTGAGGCGAACCATAATGGCCCTTCTGCAATTTTCAAAATGACAAGCCTGACTGTAGCCTATAGACTACATGTTATTATCAGGTAGTTATACCTCTTTGGATAGTGGTATCTCCCACATTGTGTCCGTCTTGAACATGATATGTGTCTGAAACACGATCTGGGTCTGGACCATGACCTGTGTCCAGAACATCATCTGTGTCTGGAACATGATCTGTGAATGAAGCTCTGCCATCATAGCCAATGAGTTTATTTTCATTTTGTAATAGGATGTGCTTCGTAGTATCAGAATATTTAAGTCTTCAAGATATCTTTTTTTCATTCTTTTCACAGGACCTGAAATCCAAGATAATAAAATTTTAAATTGTAACAAATGGAGTTGATTGTTTACACTTTTTAATTAAGAAGACACACTGGTTTTTAGGCCAGTTCCTCATTCAGACTGATACAATGCATCTCTGATAAGACCAAACAGTCTTCATAACATTGACACATATTGCATGATCAAATAAATTGTTGATTACAAAAGACAAAGTGACAGGCCATATTACTGGTGCAATACATGTTTATCAGGTTCAAAGGGTTAAGAACAGAAAATGTGATGCTGACAGTAGTATAGCAGGCAGTTTTCGACCCTGATTACCCAGAGCTTTGCCGGTGCAGCTAGTGTTAAATTCCCATAGGAACCAGAGCCATCGCCGGTGCAGCTGTTGCTGGTGCAAAAGTTCAGCTCCTTGAAGCTAGATCCGGCAAGTGGTGTACCTACTGCATATATAGTATACTATGGTATGGGGCTATAGGTATAGAGTATGGGTATGTGATGGAAGGTGAGTTTTCTTGAAAGTTTTTCCCCGTGAAACTGTTGATGTTGATATTGACGTTTTGATGTCATGATGCACATGCAATGTCATAGAGACGTTGACCACTGTTGTCCACTATACAATCTGACATAACTTTCGGGTCAGGAGGTGTCGTACTTCTTGTAAGGGGGTGGGGAGATCTGGTAGTGGTTGTATATATCCATGTTGGTATACTATTAATAAGTCCTTGGGTCTTCATATTATCCTATGTCTGCTATAGCTAGATCAAGCAGTATTGTGGGGATGGGGGTAATGCATGGTCGCCCAGTGTGGTATTGCGAGATAGTCCTTGGTGGTTCAAATTGGCAGTATAGGATGAATGGTTGTGTTGGCCTATTACCCCCTCAGTACTATTTACCTACCATATCCTTTGTATTATCCTATGGCTGGTATTTAGTTTGTAATGCTAGGTCAGGCAGTATTATAATCGTTCGTTTAGAAGTGGGGCTTAGGATGCATTGTAATACCGTTGTAGGTCCTCTGTTAGTCCTTGATATTATTAACCAACCGATTCCTTTGTAATATTTTATGACTGTATAGGTAGTGTGTTATAGCAGGTCAAGTGGTATTTTGGAGTGGCGCTGGGGGTAATGCCTGGCAGTATTGAACAGCAGTATAGTACGGGTGATATATACCTCCCCCCCCCCCCCCCTCTCCGAAAGCCATTGGTACTACTAATCAACGTAATACTTCATGTCATCCCATGACTAGTATAGGTAGTAAGTTATGGCAGATCAAGTCGTATTGTGGAGTGGGGGGTGGAGGTAATGCCTGGCAGTATAGAACGGCAGTATAGTATGGACGATATATACCTCTGTGGGCCCCCCAAAAGCCATTGGTACTACTACTAATCGACTTGATGCGTTATGTCATCCCATGACTAGTATAGGTAGTATTGTGGAGTGGGGGGCGGGGTTAATGCCTGGCAGTATAGCACAGCAGTATAGTATGGACAATATACACCTCTGTGCCCCCCCCCCCCCCCCCGAAAGCCATTGGTACTACTAATCAACTAATGCTTTATGTGACCAGTCTAGGTAGAATGTAAGACCAGATGTTATTGTTTGTTGGGGGGGGGGGGGGGGAGGTGTAATGCATGGTAGTTCAGTGTGGTAGTATACGATGTACACTTTGTACCCCTATAGGTCCCTTGTTAGCCCTTAGTGCTATTAATGTACCTAATGCTTCATGTAATCCTATGAATGGTATATAGGTAGTATGCAATGCTAGGCATAGGGGTATTGTGTGTAGGGGTAATGCCTGGTAGTTTAGAAAAGTAGTTTTCAATGCAAAAACTTGTTTGCTATTTTGGTTATATTCACTTTGAGGCATTAATTTCGTGACTGAAAAATTGCACTACATTCAGCTACATAGTGGAAAAATTGGCACACACATCTTCTCATTATTCAAAATGTTGCATTTAAGTCTTATGTGACTGCCTTCTACACTCAAAATGTATCGAAAATGCAACACAGAATGGGTCATGAATTATTGCGAATCAATGCAACATTGACAAATCGTCCCCTGAGTTCCAATGTGTTTTCTGTGCCAGTAGGCACAGAGAATACATTGGAACTGAATGGAATAAAGGTTAATAGATTTTCAAGGCAGTCCCAAAAAGATCCAGAAATCAAGGGATGCAAAAAATTGCCCTTCTTAATTTGTTTTAGGCATGCAGAAGACGTGCAGCACTCCTGCGCTCCTAAAGAATGCCAGGCCTGCTCATCCAGTTTACAAAACTCTGTTCCAAGATCATTTTATAAGAAAGGGGAATGCATTCATGTTTGATGTATGACATCTTCAGGAGTAAATAGTGTGAACTGAGTTTTTAAATTTTTGGAGGGAAAATTTTCACAACCATTAGCCAGAATCCTTTGCTCTGGGCTGAAGAAAAACTACATTTTAGTGTTTCTTGTCTCACAGGATAGCACCTCAAGGGCCTCTTGTTTCTGTATTGTTCCATCATTGCAGCAATAAGGGGTCAAATATTGAAAAATCTCTATAAACACTGATCTGAATCTTTTGATATATATTGTGAGCATAACTATGATGCCAAGATTCGAGCTTATTCAGACAATAAATTCATGAAGGCTTGGATGATATAAACCAAATTTTGTATTCAATATTGTTGGCAGACATGATTAATGGTGAAAAAAAATCCATTTTTACCTGCGACAGCTCCACATGTTGAAAATAGATAACAAATTCAAATGGCTATATTTCAAGATCTCTTTTTGAACAGATATCTGATATTTGGATCGAAGTAACCTCTGAAGGATTGAATCAAACTGACCCAAAAAGTGAAGGAGAATAATGAATACGTGAATGAGAATAAAGAAAAATGAAAGTAAGAAAGATAAAGGTCGAACCTTCTACTGCGATAGCATGTGTCACACATTTATGGGGCACAACAAACAAACCATTAAACTACAAGCATTTATTGCATTAAACGTATATACATCATTTACATTTGACGTAGGTTCAAGGGAGATGCTGCGATATGCATACCTCAGATCACAGAAAGCTGATACGAACAGATTTACAAACGTTAAAGGGTGCTTCGAGCTACACACCCAGTGAGTATACCTGAGAAGGATGGTGCAACTTACACATCCTGCATTGCTAATGTTTTACATACAGGTACTGCAACCTACACACATATTATACACAATATGAAGGGGTAGTGGTGCTGCAAGATGCACACCGTTATGAATGACGGTTTGGGAAAAAATTTAGGGGGCTCCCATGTCGGCACCAGCCTAGGCAATTGGTTACTGGAGATTGTCTTTTAAAGGTTCTCTGTTGAATTACTTCAGGGACACATATCACCAGTGTTCAGCACTTTGCTCCAGGTCTGAAACAAAGCGTCAGAGATTCTGTGACATCTGTCCCTAATATGAACCCAACAGGACTGTGAAAGCGAGGCAATGATTGGAAAAGTATAAGCACCTGGTTGTGAAGTAGTATCTGGATCGGGTAGTGTGCCAGGAAGTCCTGAGGTGTTGGGAAGATCTGATGACTGCTTGGATGCCTGAGTAGGAGAAGCAGAATGAAAATTATGCTGGAGCAGATGAAGAATATTGGAAATATTCGTTTCAACCGATTTGAGTCTTTGTTGCATGGCATCCATTTGTTGAGTGAGTGAGTTGGTTGAATTTGGCAAATGATCCTGAGTTGCTAGTGGATCATGTTGGAAAGCAGATCGGTCTGGAATATTTTACAGAAAAGAGTCCTGTCCAACAGTTCCTGGTGACACAGAAGACGAAATGGTAGTCGAAACTGGTATAGTAGGTTGAGAGACTATGATAGGAGCCGATCTGGCACGAGCATGAATGGATGCAGCTATGTTCATAGGATCTGGATGAAGGTCGGACCTACTTGGCACGAAAGTGTGTGGTGAATTGTGTGTCCAAACTGTCTGAGCTGGTTCACTGCCAGTAGGTGCAATTGATGCAAAATTGGGAAACAGAAGATTGTCTGCAGAGCTGCTGGAGAGTGTAGGGAATAAAGCAGCATCGCTGTAGGTTGAGGCCCCAGAAAATGAAACAGTTTGAGGCATAGTCTGAGATGTGGGAGCATCCGGAGATGCCACAAAATTAGCGTCCATGAATGCAGCACTGGAGAACGACTGGTCTTGTGCATGTGATGACACATTATCTAAGTACAGCTGCAACAAGACTGCTTTACGAAACGTCAGTGAAGTCATAATTCCTTGATTGTGTAAGGTAGAACGAAGTCGGGCCGTTGTACAATTTCGCGTGTCTTCCGATGCCATACCTGCTGATGCCTGATGAAGTGTGTGATGCGTTTACCTGGGCTGAGTTAGTCGGTCCCGAACAGAGTTGCTACGAAGTGGGGACGAAACATCCATAGTCTGAAATTCCTCAAATGCCTATATGCATTGCGATCATGATCCGGCACCGTCGGAGTGTTTTGATCCACAGAAGTGTCATTGCGCACGTTATTTTCACAAAAAGTTTCCATCATGAGTCAAAGATGAAACACCGAAATGGAGTGGTAATTGTACCTCATACACGCCTGCAGAAAAAACAGTCACAGAAACAGTTTGTGTCACAACCGAAGACATAAGTAAGATGTGGGTGCTGTTCGAATATCATGTAACGCACAAGGCGTATAAGTTCATGTTCTGGCATTGAATATTCGCTAGGGATTTCGAAAAAGTACATTACGATGATCTGAAGCAGGCGAAACCTAGGCGGGTGATCCATGATGAAGCACAAATAAGGTAAGAAGTTGCAAAACACTTGAAAATTTTTAACGAAGCTTAGAATTAATGAGTGACCGACTTGTATCAACTATGTGAGCGGAATGAATGTTACGCTCTTGCACAGTGCATTGAGCTGATTGGTCAATAGTTGACTTGACCTTCCAAACTAAGTTAAGTAGAGGGTGACACCTGTTGCATGTGCTGGACATGCAATGTACGCACAATTACATGTCAACTTCGCCACATAAGTACATGTGCATGCATATCAGCAGAATGAATGTTACCAAGGAAATGGCCGAGGTGTCATGACTTGGAATGTGTGTGATAAAACCATGTGTTATGCATGACTCATCACAGTATGCTTTTAGTATTTGCATGTACTCCCACAATGTCACCCTGGGAATAGCTGGGAGTTCTGCTCCTGAAAACTGTTATGAATAAACTGCAAGTTCCCTCTCATTGCGTGCTCCATAAACATTTGGAAAAACTTTTTCCTTCCAAGATATAACACTTCATGCCTCAATTGCCAAGCTACACAAAACGTATGTTCCTGGGTATACAATATAATGGTCTTTTGGCATCCCAGTGTGTTTGTAATTTCAAATTTTTCCACAAAAGGGCAAGATTGCTTGTTTTAATGTGTCTCATTAATAATAAGACTAATGTATTTGAAGGACAGTGATGCTGCCTAGTTGAATAAGAGGTTACATCAGTACAAACTGCAATACTGTTTGACCATTTTGAATGGCTGACCAAGGAGACTATAATTCCTGTTTTTACCAATAGAATGTCTGATTTGTCCAACATACTGTTACAACCTCTGTGTTGTCTCCCTCTTTTTGAAAAAAACGGGAGATATTAAATTCGGGGTGTCCTTCCATCCTTCCATCCTTCCGTGTTTTTTGTTTCCAGACTCTAACTTTACTTACACTCAATTGATTTTGATGAAATTTGGGTAGTAGATCACTTTCATCAATTGTGGGTCCAAGTCCGAACATGGGCATTTTCCGCGCATATTTAATTACGTTGATGAAATTTGATTGGCTGACGGTTTCCAGTCTCTAACTTTCCTTAAAATCAACCGATTTCGATGAAATTTCATATATGGATTACTTTTATCAATACCTGGGTCAAGTTCGAATGTGGGAAATTTTGTACCGAAAATCTGTCCATCTGTCTGTTCCTGCACATCAACGCACCTTGGACTAAAAGCCATATTTATGAACCGATCTTCACAAAACCTCTTGGATATCTTTGTTATGATTGTGAGACCAGAATATGTGTTTTGGGGTTTAGTCCAAAATTCAAGATGGCCGCCAGCGGCCATTTTGTTCCGAAATTGGATATAATCAGTTTTTTGAACAGAACTTCTATATGAAAGTTCTGATTTGAATAAATTTTTGTGTGAATGTTTAGTAACATGCAATACATCACATATAATACAGGTTTCTTTCTCATGCAAAAATTATGCAAATTAGGGAAACTTTGGTTTATTCAGTGCTACTTCTTATACACAGTAAGTGCACACCTTCCGTGTTTTTCGTTTCCAGACTCTAACTTTCCTTACAGTCAGTCGATTTCGATTAAATTTGGGTAGTAGATCACTTTCATCAATTGTGGGTCCAAGTTTGAACATGGGCATTTTCCTCGCATATTTAATTAGGTTGCTTATATTTGATTGGCTGATGGTTTCCAGACTCTAACTTTCCTAAGAGTCAACCGATTTCAATGAAATTTTATATATGGATTATTTTTCACATTAGTTTAATGTAATATGTCTTCTCATACAGTCTTAATTTTTAGTGATTCTCACAGTTATACTCCACATCACTTCACTTGCTTTGACAGTGACCTCCGTGAAAATAAATCTGATAACCACTGTCTGAAGCACTGTCTGTTCTGCCTCTTTAAATAACTTCCAGTTGCAATTCAACTATATTCCACTGGATGCATTAATTCCCCTTGAAACGGCAGCCCAGCGGGAGACATTAATTCACTGAATTTGCTTGTTTATGTGAGAAAAACAACCCTAAAACTTACTTATGGTCTGACCTCTACAAAATAAATTGAACCCACTAGGTCGAACAATTGGGAGTTTTGATTTGTACTTCTTGGGACATTATTTGTCTCTTTTTCATCTATTTCCTATCCAGTTCTGGAAAAAAACAACATAAAAATTTACTGTTTGTATTGAAAAATGGTCCTTGTGGCTTTAAATGAAGCATTTCTTTGAAATGAAATCAAGAGAAAATGAACTACACAGTGAAAATATCATTCCTTAACATTACCATGGATATTATTTCAAATATGCAGAAAAAATCTTTAATAACAAGACTGAGACAAAACAGGCTTTGGGATCATTCATTCAGGGATCTGAAAACTTTTAATTTGCAGAACCAAAACAAGTGTGTGGCTCCAATGATTTTGGAATAAATACCTCCTTGATCATAGTCAATAAGTACCATTTATTTATTTATGAGGACTGGCATTATCGTCCATCCGAATGAATCTATCACCCACTGCACTTGCATACAATCTGACGTGGGCATCCAGAAGCTCATCAATATACTGCTGTGCAGTCAATGTACCATGGTCAAGGACAGAGTTCTGTACGTCCATCCCAGTTGATGCCGCCCCAGACCATTATTGACCCTCCACCATAGCGGTCATTCTCAGCAATGTTGGCTACATGGAATCGCTCTCCTGGTCTTCTCCATAACCTAGAATGCCTATCTGTGTTATCTAGGCAGTACCTTGACTCATCTGTAAAAAGGACAGGTCGCCACTCTTCTCTGGTCCATCCAACATGATCCATGGCCCATTCATATCGTGCCTGGTGGTGGTTCTGGGACAGCTGAATGCGAATACACATGGTCTTCTTGATCGGAGACCACCTTCGTGCAACCTTCTCCGGATAGTCTGCATCGAAACATTTACCCCCGGATGCATTCTGAATGTCTCAGTGAAGCTGGATTGCTGTGTCCAAGTGGTTCCTGAGGGCCTGAATGATCAAAAACCTGTCTTCAGCTGCAGATGTTGCCCTGTCTCTGCCACCACCATGTCGTCTTACTGGTGTGCCATACTGCTGAAATCTTGCCCAGGCTCTGGTGATCACCGTATGGTGCACACCAAGGGCTTCACCAACCTGACGATGGGTAGCCCTTGTTCCCCCATCCCTACAGCCAGCCACATTTCTGCTTCAGACAAATGTCTCCTTACATTTGCATTTTCCATCTTCAATCATTAAATCACAAGGGTTTGTGTTGAAATGAAGACTGAATACCCTACACATCTCGTGTACATGTAGACAGTACACAAAAATATCATGAAAATCAAGGGGTACATGCTTTCCATGACTGTCACGAAACGTCTGCCTGTCAAAAGAGCTAATGTAAACACTGGGGACCATCTCAATACATTCCTCAATCACATCCACTAAAAATATCGCAAATGTGTCGCAAGACAATTTCACAATGATGTGTCAGATATGTGGTGCTTAACAAACTTTGAGTAGTATAGTTTCATTCCAGCCAACATAACTGAAAATTTTTCTAAAAATATGAATTCTGTAGAGTTTGCTAAGAATAAAAAAAAAACACTGAATGACGGTGAATGACCTGCCACCTGGTACAAAACAAAACTGTGGTCTTTGTCTTGTTTATGTGACAGGATGATAGCCAGTGTTGCTGAATCATCTTATTTCAATATCAACTAACACCAAGATTAGTTACTTAGGATGAAGAACAGAAAATGAACTGCAAATGATCATCTCATTAAAGGTTAAAGTACACTAAAAGATTTGCATTGGTGACAGTGCTAACCTTTTTCTCTCTCCTCAGCTCTTCAAGCCCATTTCAAGCGAAACAATCCTCAATCCATTTAGTATATCATCTCAGTCAAAAAATGCACTGGAGAAAAATATATGTTACCATGTAATTTCTGTATTTACATTTGGCACTGAATTGACAATACATATTTTACTTGTCCCCAGTCTATTTTTTCAACTCGCACACTTTTGAGACCAAAGCCAGTGCAAATATTTCATTACTTTTCTAAACAGACCCTTTAATATTTTTACTGAGGGTTCCAAATGCTACAGATATTTGCCCAATCGGCTAATCGCTAAGATTTTATGCTCTATTAAATGTTGAGGTGAAATCCTGGGGGGGGGGGGGGGGGGGGGGGGGGGGGGGGGGGGGGGGGGGGGGGGCATTGTTTGCCTATATATATAGTTATTGTAACCTGAAGAAGACTGCCACCCCATGTGAAATTTCTATGTGTACCCATACCATGTATGGTACACATAATGCTGGCATCCGGGGTGGACCTCCATCATTTCTCTATCCTTTGTCTGTCCATCCATCCGGTGTCCGTATTCATTTCTTTGGCATTCAATAACTTGAAAAATATTGCTTGGATTGTCAAGTTACTTTATATTTGTGTTCAGGTTACTGATGTTCCGAGCTCAATCCATTTAGTATATCATCTCATTAAAAAAATGCACTGGAGAAAAATATATGTTACCGTGTGATTTCTGTATTTAAATTTGGGGTTTCCTCTACTACCGTCCAGATTCGCACTGAATTGACAAGACATATTTTTACTTGTCCCCCAGTCTATTTTTTCAACTCTCACACTTTGGAGACCAAAACCAGTTCAAATATTTCATTACTTTTCCAAAACAGCCCCTTTAATATTTTTTATTGAGGGTTCCAAACACTATAGATATTGGCCCAATCAGCTAATCGCTAAGATTTTATGCTCTATTAAATGTTGAGCTAAAGTCCTAAGGGGGCATTATTTGCCTCTATATATTGTAACCTAAAGTTAAAGCAAAGTTACTGAAAATGCTCCTGTTTATGGGCTTGAATGAAACATACTGTGTATTTTTAGCTCCGCTGACAAAGTCAGCAGAGCTTTTCTTATACTGATTCGTCCGTCGTCTGTCGTCCTTCGTCCGTCCGTCCGTCCGTCGTCAACATTT
Source organism: Pictodentalium vernedei (assembly GCA_031216915.1). NCBI lineage: Eukaryota > Metazoa > Mollusca > Scaphopoda > Dentaliida > Dentaliidae > Pictodentalium > Pictodentalium vernedei. The sequence continues at coordinate 366,424,282 of CM062291.1, read as the reverse complement.
TATTTGTCCGAGCCATAATTTCTAAACCGCTGAATATTTTTCCACAAAACTTCATAACAATATGTATTATCAATAGACGGTGTGTCATCAATTATTCTGCGGTCTGTAAATCCACAGGGTCAAGGTCACAGGTCACAGGATCAAGAAAATCTTAAGATATTTTTGATATTTGTTTGTCCAAGCCATAATTTCTGAACCGCTGAATATTTTTCGGCTAAAGTTTGTAACAATATTAGTATTAGAAAACATGCCCATGCGATCAGTGGCCCTCAGCGGAGCTCTCTAGGCGTGACAGGCCTCTTGTTAAATATTTTATTTTGTATTTTATTGTCTGTGGTTTGACATGTCGTCAATAACTTAAACCTACGTGTCCCCCACAAACACAATGGATAGAAACATGCATTTTAAAACAAAAATTATAATCTTGCCCTCTCAGAGCATTGGCTTTCAACTGATTTTAGTTGAAATACCCCAATACCGTACACACACTTATAAATATAATGATGACAAATGGCCTTGTGAAATCGATCATTCCAAAGTAAAATTATTTGCAAAATTGTTAACCATGTGTAACTGCCCCATATTTTTTTGTAAAAAGACCAAGACAATTCATTTTTAGCAATTTTGAGCAAACAGACTTGTTGCCAGTGGCAACAAGAATACCACATGGGGTAGAGGAATTACCCCACCCTTGACAGACAAAATAGAGAATAAACAGACCATCTTCTTAGTAAGTGCCTGCAATTCTGTTTTGACTGCAACAGGTCAAAGGTCATATTTGTTATGAAATGAGAAGATACTGGGAACCCTCTCAGTGGTGATAAACATTTGTAGATCAGTCATTGTCAGGTAGAGATAAGAGTTGAAGAAATGGCCTTTTGTTTCCACATCACCATGACTGGTTTCCACACTTCCTCATGTTCTTTACAATTATGAACAGGCTTTTGAGATTTGTGCAAGCATTGCAGACTTTAAGTCATTAAATGGAAAGAGACAAAAACTTTTTGAAATTTTTATTTTTGAATACAACGCGAGTCAAATAAAGTGAGCAGATTCTGTTTCGAAAACTGCTACCAAAAGTTTGTTCTGTCAAATGTTCAGCAGTGGGCATGTTCAAGAAAAAGAATACACTTGGATTTTCAACGAACAAACAACCAGTACGTCTGAATATTAGGAAGGGTGTGTACAGTTGGGAAATCATTAAAAACTTACGATCAAGGACAAGTATCATCTCATCTGAGGCATCAGACACTCATCGCCAGAAACTTCCCCTCGATCTATTGTGGCAAAGTCGAAATGTCTGTTTTGTGATGGCGCAGAAGATAAATCTGGAAATAAGAATGAAAGCAGGTAAAGTAAATTTACATATTGAGACTCTGGGTAAATGTTCACCAGTGTCTGGGTTTTTGTATGGGTGTGGTGGTGCTGAAGAAAAGAGGCAGGGGGTGGTCAATAATTTTTCGTTGAATAAAGAGTACTATAACTTCACCAGATACAAGCTAATACATTTCATAGGCATCAAAAATTTATATTCTTCCTTAGCCCATTAAGCAAACTTGTTCAGTTCCCACCCTCAAAACCACAACTCCGCCCATTTGTTTTCCAAGGGAGCCAAAAAAAATTAGGCTGTTGGATCTCACTTCAACCAGCCCAGTGGGCTGGTTTTAGCAAGATTTAACAATCTATTCAAGACAGAATTTTTCATGTGCAGCTTAAAGAGATACCTCAGACACTAGACTGTTGGTTTTGTAAAACATAGAACTAGTGGGCTATTTACTAATTAAAAATGTTTGAAAAATGATGGCTTCTTTCTTTTTGAAAACATTTCTCCAGTACATTTTTAGCTCAACTTTGACGAAGTCAAATTTGAGCTATTGTCATGGCCCGTCGTCTGTCTGTCCGTCTGTCCGTCTGGCCATCTGTCCGTCTGTCCGTACGTCAACAATTGGCTATGGCTCGGGCTAGAGGTCGTATTTATGAACCGATCTTTATGAAACTTCTTGTGTACCTTTGTTATGACCCTGGGACGGGAACGAGTGTTTTTAGGTGTGGTCCGAAATTCAAGATGGCTGCCAGTGGCCATTTTGTACCGATGATGCAAAAATCAGTTTTTTGTACAGAACTTCTGTATGAAAGTTCTGATTTGAATAAAGTTTTGTATAAATGTTTAGTACCATGGGATACATCACATATAATACGGGTTTTTTTCTCGTGCGTAAATTATGCAAATTAGACTGACTTTGATTTATTTAGTGTTACTTTCAGAGCTGTAAGTGCCAAGCTGCTATGGCTCGGGCTAGAGGCCGTATTTATGAACCGATCTTTACGATCCTTCTTGGGTACCTTTGTTATGACCGTGGGACGAGAACGAGTGTTTTTGGGTGCGGTCCGAAATTCAAGATGGCTGCCAGCTGCCATTTTGTACCGACGATGCAGAAATCTGTTTTTTGTACAGAACTTCCATATGAAAGCTCTGATTTGAATAATTTTTTGTATGAATGTTTAGTACCATGGGATACATCACATATAATACGGGTTTTTTTCTGGTATGTAAATTGTGCAAATTAGACTAATTTTGATGTTTTTTGGGGTTACTTTCAGCACTGTAAGTGCAAATGCCAATACGGCTCGGGCTAGAGGCCGTATTTATGAACCGATCTTTACGAAACTTCTTGGGTACCTTTGGTATCACCGTGGGACGAGAACGAGTGTTTTGGGGTCTGGTCCGAAATTCAAGATGGCCGATGGCAGCCATTTTGTACAAAATTAGGTGCAATCAGATTTTTGCACAGAACTTCCATATGAAAGCCCTGATTTGAATAATTTTTGTGTGTGAATGTTTAGTACCATGGGATGCATCACATATAATACGTGTTTTTTTCTCGTCCAGAAATTATGCAAATTAGATGAACTTTGATTTTTTCAGTGCGACTTACACACAGTAAGTACACATGTCAATATGGCTCAGACTAGAGTCTGTATTTATGAACTGATCTTCACGAAATGTCTTGGGTACCTTTGTTATCACCTTGGGACGAGAACGAGTGTTTCTGGGTGCGGTCTAAAATTCAAGATGGCTGCCAGTGGCCATTTTGTACCGAAATTAGGTCTAATCAGTTTTTTGTACACATCTTCTATACAGCTCAGACTAGAGGCCATATTTATGAACCAATCTTTACGAAACTTCTTGGGTACCTTTGTTATCACCGTGCGATGAGAGCGAGTGTTTTTGGGTGTGATCCGAAATTCAAGATGGCCACCAGCAGCCATTTTGTACCAAAATTAGTGCAATCAGTCTTTTGTATAGAACTTCTGTATGAAAGTTCTGATTTGAATAAATTTTTGTATGAATGTTTAGTAACATGGAATACATCACATATTGTAAGGGGTTTTTTTTCGTGCAGAAATTATGCAAATTAGATGAACTTTGATTTATTCAGTGCTACTTACACAATGTAAGCACACATGTCAATACGGCTCAGGGTAGAGGCTGTATTTATGAACCGATCTTCACAAAACTTCTTGGGTACCTTTGTTATCTCCTTGGGATGAGAATGAGTGTTTCTGGGTACGGTCCAAAATTTAAGATGGCTGCCAGTGGCCATTTTGTACCGAAATTAGTTTTTTTTGTCACAAGTTCTATACAGTTCGTATTTATGAACTGATCTTCACAAAACTTCTCGAGTACTTTTGTTTTCACCTTGGGACAGGAACGAGTGTGTTTTGGGGTGCCTTTGTTATCACTGTGCTATGAGAACAAATATTTTGGGGTTCAGTCAGACCCACTCTGGGACTCAAAGATTTTTTCTAGCTCAGCATCTGACTGTCACCCACCTTTACAATACTTTACCTATACATTTGTTACTGGCAACGGTCAGTATTTATATACAGACCGTTACAATACTTTATATGTACCTTTGTTATCAGGTCATTACCTAGATGTTTGTCATTGCTGTGTCACATACTATACATGTACATGTCTTTGTCTTGACAAGTTGAGCTACAGTGTCATTGACACTTTCATTTTTTTTTTTTTTTACACTTTCTATTCACTACCAACAGGCCCATACTTAAGATCCGTGCAATGTGAACAAAGAAGTTGAGAAGAGGTAGTAAGTGTAGGAAAAGATAAATAGAAATCCTTCCTTCTGAGCAGTGAATTGGGAAGGAGGGTGAGGGGGGGCCACCCCCCTCACTACCCTTCCCAATTCACTGCTCAGAAGGAAGGGGGGGGGGGGGATTTAGGGGTAAGCAAGGAGTTTACTGACAATAATGAATTGGCATGTACAATGGACTCGGGGTTCATTTCTCTCCCTTCAAGGGATCCAAATTACTGTGCGAGGACAAATGCAGTATGGAAACAGGAAGCACAGTCATACAGAACAGTGTATGTTGAGCGAAACTCTGTAATGTGGAATGCTGTATTTCAAGACCACAGGGCATCTTCCCCAAACTTCTGTGGCTTCCGTCACTGGGATATGTCAGCAGAGAAATTTTGGGGTCTTGGCTGCAGGGAAAAAATGATCTGTATAGGCTGTAACTACAAATCAAACGTTTTCTCTTTTTATGATAAAAGAACAGGGAAAAGAGGGCAATCAGAAGCAAACCCAATATCAGTGTACAGAAAAGTTCAAATATGGTTCTATCCAAAATCGTAGAATTGAATAAAAGCGATATGAAAACGCAACGATCAGAGTTAATTGAAAAAAAGAAAATTGCAGGAAGGCAAAATCCGAATATTATAAATTTACAAGCAGATGGCCTTTATAACAAAAATTTCTTCTCCGGGGTTGGAAAAACTCTGTTTCAGCCTGCAACGCAGGTTATATATACAATAGCTGAAAATGTGACATCATATCGTGATGTGATTGGCTTATTTAGCCGCGGATGATTTGTTTGATGAAAAAGTTACTCGGACTCGCCCAGTTCACCAGTTTAACACTGCACATGTTTCTCGCAACCATAGGAAGTTTTTAAAGAACCATAAAAAATTATCGGATATGATTGAAGGTCGTATGGCAGCTGTAAGAAAAAATAAATAAAAATAATCTAGCATTAGATAGAGCTGAGAAATGCAAATATAAAATAAAAAGGGCATCAGACCTGTACGGAGGTGATATTCTCATAATAAAAAATAAAATATATGTAGTAGATGCAATTGTAAACTGCTACCAGAATTGTAAAAATTTGTAAAAAACATTTGTATGTAATGGTAGAGAAAAAAACAACTGGTTATATGAATCAAGGTATTTGGGGGAAATGAGTTTTCTTTGAAAAATGTAGAAGACATATCTGAAATTCTGAGGACCTGTGTAAATTATAGGCTTGGCCCTGCAATGCTAAAAAAAAAAACAAGTTAAATTTCAACACACAAAAAGTAGCATTTAACAGAGCACTAAGAATATCGCTTCCCAAAAATGTTATTTTTTCAAGGAATGTTTCTGGGAGAGCACATTCTATGTGTCACTCCATTAATAATGGGGCAGGTAACTCTATCAGAAATCTGTGTAATCAGCTGGGAAGTACATTCCACCCAAACAGTAAAGTTGACAAAACATTGGAACATCTTCAAAGTAAGGAAAAACTACTCAAATCTTATAAGAAAAAGAAAAAATTTAGAAGGGCTCGATTTTAATAAAAGAAAGAAGCTTTATGCTCTGTATGACAAATATGAGGAAGAACTAAAATATAAAAAAGATATAGTTTTCCCACCCCGTTTGAATCCTAAAATTAAAGAACACGCCTACACTGGAGAATCAAAATCGAAAAGGGTTAAAGTTCGAAGATGATAAATTCTTACCTTCAGCAGAACAATCAATGTATTATGCAATGGGGTACATGTGCTTTGGTGCAGCTTCCTTGCATGGAATAGTGAATCCTCTCCTTATTAGTCTCAATTTTCAAACACCAAATGGAGTAGGTTAATGTACTTTTTCACTGCACAGATATGACTGCATTCAAGTCCCTGTGCACCCCCGTAGGCTGGTAGGTCTTCCCTGGTTAAATGGTGGTGCACTAAATAGGACATACGATGTACTTTCTCCCTACGCCTACTACCATCTGGCCATTGGACCACTGTAATCCCATAGCCAGATGAACTATCTGCCCCCATCCATAGAATACAGTCACTCCCGCCCCCACCCAGGTTAAAATCACTCTTCTCTCTTAATCTTTGAAAAAGACACTGCTGGAAGGCTTCCATTTTTGCATATATTTCTTTTGGGAGAACTCAAAATCAGGAATGGTCATAGAAATTGTCATTTCATGTAGAAACAGAAAAAAAAACACTTTAGGTTACAGTACACTAAAAGATTTGCATTGGCGACAGTGCTGACCTTTTTCTCTCCTCGGCTCATCAAGCCCATTTGGAGCGAAACAATCCTCAATCCATTTAGTATATCATCTCATTAAAAAAATGCACTGGAGAGAAATATATGTTACCGTGTGATTTCTGTATTTAAATTTGGGGTTTCCTCTCCTACTGTCCAGATTCGCACTGAATTGACAAGACATATTTTTACTTGTCCCCAGTCTAATTTTTCAACTCTCATATTTTGGAGACCAAAGCCAGTTCATATTTCATTACTTTTCCAAAACAGACCCTTTAATATTTTTATTGAGGGTTCCAAACGCTACAGATATTGACCCAATCAGCTAATCGCTAAGATTTTATGCTCTATTAAATGTTGAGGTAAAATCCTACGGGATGTTGTTTGCCTCTATATAGTGTATTGTAACCTAAAGAAGTCTGCCACCCCATGTGGAATTTTTTTTTAAATACCTGAAAAAGTAAGACTAATTGGCTGATACATTTACAAACAATGTCTTATGTATCGTTATGTACCCTATATGTATTGTTATCAGCCAATTAGATGTATGTAATTTATCATACACAGATTTTAGGGCATTCAGGGAGAGAATTTTTAAAAAATTTTTAATGGGCCAATAATAACTTGTGATTGTAAATATCATTCCTGTTTTAACCCTTTATCTAACATGAAAATCAGACGACTCTTGCAAACAAAATTCTTGAATAACTAATTTTTTTCATTTTTTTAAAAAATAATAAAAATTAATTGGTGATTTTTGTGAATAGCGCTGGCTGGTTTTGGCCATTATGTTGCGTAAAGGGTTAAAAAGTTAGAAAAATAGAAGTTTCATAAACAATACTTGTAAACCAAATGATAACCAATGAGATGCTGAAATAGGATGTGTGATGTTATGATGCATTTGCTCATCACTCTGGAACAAGCTTTTGTCAGAAAGCTGTCAATTCTCACAAATCATTATTACTATTGTATATCGCGGCCAAACTAGTGATTATTCTCACCTAATCTGTATATATCTCTGTATACTCTTGTATCTTTCGAACTTAGTCAAAGCTCATCCTATCAGCTGCAGCGACGTTCTTGTTAGAGGAACTACTGCAGATGAAGAAAAAGCACATCTGGGAGTGTTAGCTCCCTTATATGGCTACCTGAAGGAGGTGTTCTAACTGGGTAGAAGAAGGTCGGGCATGATGGAAATGGACACATAGAATTAGAAATATAATTGGAGGATACCACATTACCTTTTGGTCAATTACTTTTTGGTCAATTATCAGTTGGCCAATTCCCTCTTGACCAACATTTTTCAATAAATATGTAAGACGAGACCAATTTTATTACTTTTTACGACACCCGGAACAATACTATTCCAGAAAGTAGGGAATATCCAAATTGATGTTGATATTTTTGGAAAATGGTATTGGACACATCAATATGTTACCAAGTTTAGTGTGGATCATGAATGTCACTGGCCCATGAAAACTTTGTGCAGGTTTTTTGCACGAGCGCTGTGTTAATGTCTGTGGGGTACGTTTTGATATTTTCATATGTACTGGATGGGCTTTTTCGGAGGTCTCATCAGTTTTTTCTTGGTGTGAACTCGTTCATCAATACTTTCTGGTCTAAACGTAACTAATGAGGTATGCAAAGATTGACATGTGACAAACATTTACGTGCATGTTGGAAGCTGCAACAGACAGGCTGCAGTGGCTCAATTTCTCAACATTACTCAATCAATGATTAGCAGATTGTGGTCACGCTACTGTCAGAAGGCAATGTTGATGACAGACGTCGGTCAGGTCGTCGGGCAATGTTGATGACAGACGTCGGTCAGGTCGCCTAAGGGCAACAACTGCTAACCAGGATCATTTCATCCGAACCACAGCATTATGTAACTGTCATCAAAGTGCCTCAGATATTGGACAGCAGCTGCAGAAAGTGACAGACGTGCGAGTCAGTAGTCCGAAATCACCTACACAGCTGGAATTTGTAGCTTTTGAATAATTCCACGTTTGACTGAACGTCACATTGCGTAATTGGTGTGGAGCATGACAGCGCTGGGACAATTGTTGGTGGAGCAACGTCATGTTTCCGATGAATCGATGTTCACTCTCCACTTCCAAGACAGGTGAAACAGATTGTGGCGGCAGCGGATCAAATGAAGCCATGACGTAACCCATTAGGCAGCATGCTTGTTTTGGTGGTGGACCAGTTACGGTGTGGAGAGCATAACCATGACAAGCAGAAAAACATTACATGTTATCCGGTTTGTTTTCATTTTTTGGGGTGGGGCACTGCAATGTTTTTCACCCACGATTCCATGAAGTACTCATCCATCCAGCCTTTTTCTTGAACACATTTTCTCCAACTTTTGGGGGAATTTGACTTTGTCTTTTTCCCTTTAAAAATGATCTTGTCCATAGAATGTTACTAAGGCTACTAACTGCCAACACGCATCAATTGTCTCTTTTCTACCCCTGTTGTCCTTTTATGTACAGATATAGTGCTCACTTTGTAGTAATTAATCTCAATAAACTGACAGACACAAATTTTTGTGTAACAGAAAATTGGCGTGTTTATTACAACAATATCCCATAATTGTCAGAGACGCTTTGAATGTCCCAGTGCAGAACAAACACCAGGCAAACCCAAACACTACAAACACAACGTTTAGCAAAAATTGCAACAACAAAAAATTGATTTAATTTGCCTCAGTATCAAATTTTGAGGGCAACTTCTATGAAACAATAGTGTCCATTTCATTTATATGCTGTTTTAGTGTTATGTTTGATGTTTAAAATTTATGAAACAACTGCTAATTCAATAATCTGAATAAGAAGTTTTACACATCATCCCCTGAGAGCATAAAGGAGCCAACTGCAATGCTACAGCATTGTAGTTGGCTTCTTTATGCTCTCAAAACTCAAAAGATGATGTACCTGTCTGTTTAAAGTTAAATCTTTTTCATAGTCACAGGATCATTCACATTGGACATAAGTGGACTGATGGAAGTGTTTTTTTCCCTTCTCCATCTTCCGATTTTGACCAGAAATGTCCATGAAACAACTTAAAAATTGGTCTCGACTAAGAGCTATATACACCTTTACATAGATCATTTTTTGTTATTTTTGTGTGTGCCTTGAAAATAAAATTCACATTTTCTTGTTATATCTGTCATCAAGTTGAACTTTTACACACTTTTTACCAATACAATTTTTAGCTTAACTTGACGAAGTCAATATTAAGCTATTGCCATCACGCGTGTGGAAGTCTGTGAGTCTGTTCACATTTTCCTTTAGCACAGGCTACACCCTGTAGTTCTTATCCGATCGTCACGAAATTTCATATGCAGGTTTGGGGTCATGTCTAGATTAGAACGCCCCTTTTTGGTCGCGATCGGTCATCTGGTATGGCTGCCCGAGCCCAAAACCCGAAAACCATTAGCACAGCCTATAGGTCATATTGATGAAGGAATTTCATTGTAATTTGGTAGGATGACTCCAGATAAGGTCCCCTTAGGTTCACGATCATTCAGCCATGACAGCTGCCCAACCCAAAACTCGAAAACTCTTAGCACATTCTACAGGTCGTATTTATGAAGGGATTTCATTGTAACTTGGTAGGATGCCTCCGTATAATATCTAGATGAGAGTCAACCGTGATGACTGCCAGAGCCAAAAACCTTTAGCACAGTCTACAGGTCATATTTATAGAGGGATTTCATTGTAACTTGGTATGCTGACTCCATATATTATTGTCTAGATGAGAATGTCCCCTTTTGGTTGTGATTGGTCAACTGTGATGGCTACAGGGGTCCATCACCCGAAAACCTTTCGCACAGTCTATAGGTCATATTTATAAAGAGATTTCATTGTAACTTCGTAGGATGACTCCAGCTAATGTATAGATGAGAACGTCCCCTTATGGTCAGGATTGGTCAACTAATGGCTACAGGGGCTTGAAGCCCGAAAACCTTTAGCAAAGTCTGTAGGTCATTTTTATGAAGGGATTTCATTGTAATTTGGTAGGATGACTCCAAATAATGTCTGGATGAGAACGTCCTCTTATGTTCATGATCATTCAGCCATGACGGCTGCCCATGCCCAAAACCCAAAAACTCTAAGCACATTCTACAGATCGTATTTATGGAGGGATTTCATTGTAACTTGGTAGGTTGATTCCATATAATGTCTAGATGATAATGCCCCACCCCTTTTGGTCACGATTGGTCAACTGTGATGGCTACAGGGGCCTGAAGCCTGAAAACCTTTAGAACAGTCTACAGGTCATATTTATGAAGGGATTTCATTGTAACTTGGTAAGATGACTCCAGATAATGCCTAGATGAGAACGTCCCCTTTTGGTCACAATCATTCAACCATGACGGCTGCCCGAGCCCAAAACTCGAAAAGCTTTAGCACAGACTACAGATCACATTTATGACTGGATTGCATTGTAACTTGGTTGGATGACTAAGTATAATGTCTAGATGAGGACGTCCCTTTTTGGTTGCGATCAGGCCCAAAGCCCCAAAACATTTAGCACAGTCTGCAGGCTGTATTTATGAAGGGATCTCATTGTAACTTGATAGGATGACTCATCTTGGAATAATTTCACTGTGACTTGGTAACTTTCGTTGACATACTTTAACTATGAGGGCCACATTAACCCACCCCTCACTTCTTTAGTACAGTCTGCACCTCATATTATTTTTATTGAAAACATAGCATGCAGGGAACAGAAATTAACATATTCCCAATTATCACAATTCTATTCTTATTTCATAATCATTTCATCAACATTGAACATTATCCTTTACATCAAACATAACACACAGACAAGTTAAGCTACAGTGTCATTGACACTTTCATTTATATAATTTTTATCAGATCTTCCTCACTCATTTGTGAGGGATTTCCATGTACCCTGTACAATGGAACTGTGCATCCATTAGAGGAACCACTTCCTCTTTCAATACAGGGATTACCCTGGGTCCAATCTCTACAACTCTCCACCCGCAAAGTTGAGCCTATTATATAGTCTGTCTGCCTCTGGAGGGTAGCACATAGTGGGTGTGCTATCTTCATAGCAGGGGGGCGATTTAATTTTTAAAAAGTTAATAGCAGTTTTCTAACTTAGATAAATTTAGATTAACATTTTTTTATTATTTATAATTTATATTTATATGATTTTTTATTTGAAATTGATTAGCTGTAGTTGAAAATTGATTCGAAAACTGCTCTATGCAAATCCCGTTAAATCGAGCCCTGCACCATAGGTCTGACACTTGGAAAGTCTGCCAAATGAGATAAGTATGTGAACTCCGATATCTAAAATGGTGGATGAGGCAGGTAAGATACATCGCCAGGGATTTTTTTAGGTGAAAAGCTCTGGGCTCCAATCTAAAAAAGGGTAGAAAAATCACTGACTGCAAACCCTATTGCGAATTACTCCATAGGGGTTGCAGACATCGGAGGAATAAAATAGGGTAAAACATTTCTCAAAGGAAGGGTGCTTGAGGACTGTAACAACCTGGATAGTTGAAGTTAGGACCAAAAAATCACTGGAGGTAGTGGTCGGACTGTGTAACTTGGAAAGATCAGCGTTTGGAGAGTACTAGTACCCAGACAGATCATTTAGGGATCATTATTGTTTAAGCTGAAATCAAAGTCAGTGGTGCTGAGAGTGAAAATCGGAATAGGTGAGGAAAGAACGTGTAAAATGTGTAGCTCAGGAGAACAGGGGACTCTTTAACATCTTCCAGAATGTCAAAGATACCTGCATCCATGAATATGAGTACTGGAGAAATTTTTATTTTTGGTAATTATAATTTTGTTGTAAAGTGGACCCTTGTAAATTTGACTGTTAGATTTTTTCTCAAGTATAAAACTGTTGGCCAAAGGGTAATTGGTTAAAAGGGAACTGGCCAAGAAGTAATTTGTCAAAAGGGAATTGGCCAAAAGGTGAGACCCCTTCTCATAGCTGGTATAGTTGTCACTGATGTTCTTGAGACTCGTCTGCTATATGTTTAGAGTATTGGTGTACTTACAATAATCCTTTGAGTCATAATGCCAAGTTGATCACCTAGCTGGGAAATCCTTGCTGAATCTTTTGTGGATGTGAGTCCATTTTTGAATTCCTCTTCTAACACGTAAAGCTCTCTTTCTGAAAATATGTTCTTCTCTACAAGAAAAAGGTAAACAAATTTCATTTTTCTTAAAAAGATTTATCTTGTCTAATACAAAACATCTGTTCACAACTGTACTTATTGCAATGTTTGTACTAAACAATCTATTTTAGGAAGAAATGTTGTATGATTATGTTACATATAATTCATAAGGCGAGTAGCAGCAATGCAAGTTCCTTTCACTTATTGAGTTTAGTGATGAACACAAAGAGTTTGTTTTTGATGCCTCCAACAACAGGGAAAGGGGAAAGAGCTTTACATGTGTCTCTCACCTAACCATCTGTATATTCATTAATACATCCATCTTTTCGTGTTACTTTATTTTGGATCAATACCTTTAGTTTGCTCTGACCAATTATTTCCAGATTTTGTTTTCAGTATCCAAATACAGCTCAATTTTTAACAATAACCATCATTCCAAAGTTATTTCCTTTTAATGACTGCAAATTTATGAGTTTGTAACTTTCATATGACACAGGGATGGTCAAAAACGGAAAAAAATGAGTTGTGTAAATTTTAGCCTACAAGTGTTATTTTAACTTAACCTGTCACTGTAGAACATGTTAGGCATCAACCAGTCACTGTAGAACATGTTAGGCATCAACCAGTCACTGTAGAACATGGTAGGCATCATATAGAAGAAATGCATACTTGTATATCATTTTTACAGTGTCTAGCAAGTCATTGGGAGGCAAACTTTGTATTCATACAATGGTTGGCAATGGTAGCCAAGTCAAAAGTTTCATGAACAAAGAACTCAGTAAGTGGTAACTTGATACATTTATGAACAAGAGATTGTCACTCGGAAGTGACTATGCCCCCAACATGGCAATGACCTTGATCTGTTACCTTGACCTCCATTGAACAAAAAAAAAATAATGTGCGACACATCGTCTCCCCTAAGCAACATGTATGCCAAGTTTCAACAAAATCCAATGTAGCGTCTCAGAGTTATGGAGTAGACACAAAAATTTTCGTGACAGACAGACGGATGGACAGAAATGGCAACTACTGTGCCCCTGAAAAAAAATTTTCTGGCGAATAAAAAGAAAACTTAAATTGATTCACTGTAGAAGTTTATTACTTCACACATACCTGCGCATAGAAGACACGCAAAATGTTATCAAAAATTAGCAAAATCAAACATTGATGCCAGAAACTGACCCATTCACTGCATGGAACAAAGGCAAAAATTTAAATTGCATTCAGATGTTTTTGGATGGATCTTGATTTTTGTATCCCTCTGGAAGGCAGCATATAGGATGTTTAACCCTTTACCCACGCAGACGATATTGAAATTTATTATTTTAAATATCGGTTTTTTTTTCAATTTTTCAAAAAAATTCAACAAGACCATATCGTGTGACACCACAATGGAAAGAGCTTGATGAGTTCGTTCCAAAGAGGGGTCACATGATATAGTTTTTTTAAAAAAGATTTTGAAAAAATAACATTTTTTTGGCTACTGAATTTGCATATTATGCAGGCGGATGTGGACAATTCATTGGGTAAAGGGTTAAGTTCCTTTCTTTCTTATTTTTTAAGGAGTGGGTCCCAAAAATTCTTGAAGGAAACAAAAAAATTCTCAAAAATTGTTTGTGGGTGGATACTAAAAATATTATATTTTTTTTACCCTGTATCTTATCTGAGCATTCTTTCTGGACCCCCCTCCCCCTCCAATCCCAGCTGATTTTTTAAAAAATTTTCTTATACTGTTCATGATTACATAATACAGCTCAAGTGCACCTTTTGCCTTAATTACACAAAGGTTTTAAGATCAGAGGCCTTACTGTGCTTTGTACACATTTGATGGGCAACTCTGTTGGAGAGGTTAAAGCTTGTGATTGAATTGAGGATTCAGTATCCTGTTATTGGAGCTTGAGTACATGGCTTTTCTTGGTTGGCACTATTTCAGATTTTTTGTTGTGATATGAGCAAGCACAATCATTTTCTTCCAAAAGAGAAGTGAAGTTTTTTTCATGGCTAAGGGTGACTGGTATGGCTATTCTTGGCAACTTCATCGAAGTTGTGTTCGTAGGTTTCAAAAATCGTCATTGAAGGTCTATAAAATTTATAGAAAACAGTGGCAACAATTCATGTAGTAGTGCTCTAGAGCAGCAGTGCTATCATGCTGCAAGTTTTAAACAGTTTGTAAGATCAACAGAAATATTTTTATTTTAGTCTAAATTAAATGGCAGGTGGTAAATTCTGAACTACAAAAGTAGGGTTCAAACTTGATGTAAAATTGTTCTTGGCTACCTTTCTCCAGGAACTGGCACAGTACTACAGTGGAGCCCACTTAATTGGATATCTCTTAATTGTATATCCCTGTTAATTGAATATAATTTTCCAACACAAAACCATTTGTCATACCTCCAGTACAAATTTGACCTGTTAACTGAATATAGGAAAAATCTTTTAACCTGTCGAGAAATTACCCTGACTCTGCCCAGTTTTAATTTGTTTATGGTAGGATACGCAACACCATACATGTAAAATCCCCCAATGATGTCCTCTGGGGTTAAGCTTGTTTGACAAAATGCACAAAACACGTAGGTGATGTTTGATCAGGGCCACCGGGTGTGGTGGCCAAACTTTTATTTAGAATTTTTTCAAGTAGGTCAGCTTACGGGCCCAGGATGCCCACCAAGGCTTGACCCAGAACAATGGCAAACTTTTATTTAGAATTTTTTCAAGCAGGTCAGCTTACGGGCCCAGGATGCCCACCAAGGCTTGACCCAGAACAATTACAATGTTGGAGCCCAAAATGCTCCGCCCCTTACTGATGTGAGCTTATATATATACATATGTCCAATTTTGTCAAAGGTGGAGCAAATACATGCCACACATGGACATATATAGATATATAAGCTCACAAAGATGAACATTGGAAACACAGAGTACAAAAGTTGTGAAAATTAACTAATGCTACATGTACACAAAGACAATGGCCCCGCCCAGGATGCAGGGAAACAGAGAGAATATGGGAAATGAATAGAAAAAGAAAAAATGAAAGTCTGAAAAATCCCCGCCCAGTATGCAGGGTACTACAGCAACAAGTATAAGGTCGAAGCATAACAAATGCCATTACCTGTGTATATATATATATCCCCGCCCAGAATGCAGGGTGAGAGAGTCACAAGGTTCAGAAGATATAGTCAAAAACACAACTACAACTACACACCTGAATGTCCTAAAGAATCCCCGCCCAGCATGCAGGGTTCTACTGAAAAACATGGAATAGCACATTACAGTTACCTGTGAATATATACATCCCCGCCCAAAATGCAGGGAGTTGAGTCAAATGCCTTTCAGAGGTACACCAAACCCACAGTAAGTGGAATATCCTTGAAGCACTCAGCTGGGTAGCCGCGAACCGAGATACACATATATAGCATCCCCGCCCAAAATACAGGGAGCTGAGTTCCAAAGGCACCGTGTTGAACACCCATCTGCAAAAGCCGCAATCACTGTGCCGCCTGAAGCTTCCGAGGCGAGGGGGTTAGAAGTACATGTAGAAGTGACGATCAAAACGGCGACCCATGTATCCAGTGGTATGCATCAGAGGAATCTGTAGTCTGGTCCACGTTGTTCAGGAAACGGCAGGAATACAATCTTCAGGGGTCACACAGTTGAGTATGTAGCCAACCTCCCCACCGAACTGGCAGGCATCATATTCTGGGAAGACTGGTGAAGCACAGGGGAAAAGGCAGTAAGCGTGACTGGCAGTGAGAAACCAAAAGCAAAGGAGACCAGGTTCTGGTGGCGATGGGGCGGTGGAGGGAAAAAATGGCAACTTGTCCCTTCCACAGAAAGCTGGAGAATGCTGCCACAGTGTTGCGATATTCAGACGGGTCCAAGAATTGACCAATGGGCATTCCTGAAATTTCGCGGGACTCAATTAGCCGAAACAATGGGGGGTATAGTTTGTTCTAGTTTTGTGGAGGTGCCAACATTGGTAAGGGAAATGCCTGGAATTTGACAATTGCCAGGGATTTTGAAGTACATTATACGTCAATCAGATGCCAAAATTTAAATATTCAAAAGGGGAATTTTCCGTGACTTGATTTCTGTCCCGTCTGTAACTCGAACTGTTGAACTTTCTTATCTTCTTTACCTTTGATTGAACTTTGCGTATCTCCCATAAAGACATTTATGCTCATGACATAAATGTAGATTTATGGTAGGATACGCAACACCATACATGTAAAATCCCCCAATGATGTCCTCTGGGGGTTAAGCTTGTTTGACAAAATGCACAAAACACGTGGGTGATGTTTGATCAGGGCCACCGGGTGTGGTGGCCAAACTTTTATTTAGAATTTTTTCAAGCAGGTCAGCTTACGGGCCCAGGATGCCCACCAAGGCTTGACCCAGAACAATTACAATGTTGGAGCCCAAAATGCTCCGCCCCTTACTGATGTGAGCTTATATATATACATATGTCCAATTTTGTCAAAGGTGGAGCAAATACATGCCACAAGCTGCCGTGAGCGAGTAGCACCCTCGCTCACTGCGGCTGCTCCACCCGCAAACCCCAGAGGAAAAAATCCCTTAAGCACAGGGAATATGATGCAGGTATAGCCGGAAAGCATTCGAAGACCAACGCCCAATCTGCCGAATCTGAGCGTCGGAATGCTGGTGACTAGCGAGGTATGATGCACCGCCTATACGAAAGCTGTGCGATGTGTAAAAGGAGGCATCCACACCACTAGCCAAAAGACAACTCTTGAGGATTCTGGTGAAAAAGGGGCGTGTGATGGACTGGCCCCTCTGGGTCACAAAGTAAGGGCTAGGAACTGGAGGACGGACATTCTGGAAGGCAGTGAGAGCTGCCACTGGACAAATGGCCCGCGGCAGCTTGGGCCTTATTCGTAGAGTAAAAGGAGGGCCTGAGTGATGGTGTTTAAAATGGGTCATCGTCAAGACAATCCCCTGGGTATCCCAGACCAGGGAGGAAGAATGGAGGATATGTGGCGGCGCCTGCGAAGTAATTTTCCCCACCCGAAGGAGAGCGAAAAAGGCAAGTGAAAACATAGCCCGAAAGAGGAGGACCTCATACCAGGAGATGCCTAAGCGAGGCAGTGCTGACAGGAGGGAGGTGAGAATTGGTAGTGTTATGGGCAGGCGGACATCTGGGGTATAGCGTAGACGCCAAATGCCGAGCAGTAGTTTTGTAGGCAAAGTGCTTTTGGAAGGGTCAGGATAGCCCCTGATTTTGTGCACATAGGCAATGGCAGAAAGATATGTACACATGGAACTGTGACTAAAATTTTCTGAAAACATCCAAGATATGAAGAGGGATATTTCATATGGGCGGAGTGGAAAAAGAGGGGCACATAGAAAAGTGGAGCGAAAAAACCGATGAAAACACCGCAGTGCCTGATCATAGGTCCTGCGAGTAGAGGGCGCTAATGATGCCTGCAATAGGTGGGGGATCAAGTGATTAAGGCGGCTGGCTGCAGGTGTTGGGGGATAGGTGTAGGCTGGCTGTTGGCAGATGGGTACCGCTCTCGGAATAGATGGACCTGTAAACGAGAGAGAGCATCTGCATGAATATTATCTTTCCCAGGTACATGCTGAGCTTTGAAAACAATATTATGTCTAAGACAGTGGATAACAAGGGTGCGAACTAAGGCCATAATTTGTTTATTCTTTGCCGTCTGGCCATTAATGATAGGCACCAGTGCTTCGTTATCTGTGTGAAAGAGGACACAGTGGTTGGACATGTGTGGACCCCACAAACTGACGGCCAACACAATAGGATAAAGTTCAAGGACAGAAATAGGGAGTAGTTTGAAAAGCTCAGGCCATTGGCCGTACGTCCAATGAGAACCAAATATTGCCCCGAACCCCAATGTAGAGGATGCATCAGTAAACAGGGAGATGGTGGAACTGGAGCACCATTGGTCATGCAGAAAGAACGATGTTCCATTAAACTGGGCCAGGAAAACGAGCCATGCAGATAGGTCTCTGCGGGCACCCGCATTGAGGCGGATGTGGTGGTTGGGTTTGTTGATGCCTTTGGTAAGGTCGACCAGGCGGCGCAGGAAGGCTCGTCCTGGCCGAATGACAGTGCAGGCAAAGTTAAGAAAACCGATAATGCTCTGCAGGTCCCGGAGAGTGACTTTCTTGCGATGCTGCATGTTGGCAATGAGGGCACGTGCTTGGACCAGTTTGTCCATGGGTAGCCGGGCCTGCATGTAGGTAGAATCGAGGGTAATACCCAGAAAGATAATGCAACTAGTGGGGAGGACCGTTTTGTCCTCTGCAAGAGGGATGCCAATATCTGCACAAATGTCTGTAAATGTTTGAAGACTGGACTGGCATAGCTCTTCGGAGCGGTGAATGAATAAAAAATCATCCAGGAAATGCACCAGCGATGCAGATGTATGGTGAGCCACAATGTGATGCAAAGCTGAGCTAAAACGTTCAAAACAGCTGACAAGAGGAAGAGCTTCCCATGGGGAGGCAACGATCATAGTAGAAAGCATCGTCCCAATGGAAGCCTAGTAAAAAGTGGTCGTCAGGGTGAATGGGGAGCAGACGGAAAGCATCCTTTATGTCCAGTTTCGCCAAGAAGCTGCCCCGACCCCAGTGCTTAAGATGGGCAATGGCATCCTGGATGGATGAATATGAGACCTCCGAGCATGCCGTGGGGATGCCGTCATTGACTGAAGACCCGTGCGGGGGCGAAAGATGGTGGATTAAACGGAAGGAGCCGGGAACTTTCTTGGGCACTAGACCCAGCGGAGAGGAGTGGAAGTGACGAAAGGGTGGAACGGAGAAGGGGCCCATAATGCGCCCAACATCGATTTCATGCCGAAGCTTAGTCAGGACTGTGTTTGGCTGATCAAGAGCCGACTTTAAATTGTTGGGGAAAGGCTGGTCGGGCAGGGTACCTGAGAAACCCAGCCGGAAACCATGCCGGAAACCTTCCAGTAGAAAATCTGCATCGGGATGGCAAATGGTGCCAAGATGATGTGCCAAGCGATCAAGCTTTATGGGGGTTGGCAGGGGCAGATTGTTTCCTGCCGCCCTGTGGCACGGTGAGGGGAGGGGTTGGTTGAGAAACCTGGGAGCCAGAGGAGGAGGAACGGTGAGACCAGCAGTAGACTGCAGGGTGCTGGCGCTTGCAGAGGAAACAACGGTGTGGGAATGGACAGGAGGCACGACAGGTTTGGCCTTTGTGAAATTTGAAACACTCTCCGGACGGGACGCGAAAATTGTTGACCCGCCCATATCCCTGGGAATTCCGAAAATTGCCTGCCCGGGAGTTTTGAAAGCGGGCAGGGGTCTGGCGTGGGGCAACCTGATCCATCAGCTCCCAGTGGATCATGTTCCAAGGTAACTTTAACGATTCCCGCAGGGCGCGAAACTGTTCGTCATAGAGGAACCAGTCTGAGCCCTTCAGGGCCAGAGCCCTGATGTTTACCAAATAGCACATGAGATGGGGAGACTGAGTAGCATGTCGCTGCGAGTAGATGGCGACAAAGGTATAGAACGCTGTGGTCCACTGGTCCAAGCTGAGGTGATGACGGCTTGGAGCGTGGGCCACACACAAAGACGGGGTGCCCGAATCAAGGTTCCCTAAGGTGAGGACTGAGGCTGGTTGGTGGTGGTCCTTTCCTAACAATACGTCCATATGTATAAAATGGTCATCCCAAATTTTCTCCTTAATGGCCAGTGGAATAAAGGCGTCCAATGGGGTAGCAAGAGAATGAAACACTGGGAGAGATGCATCAAGGACAGGAGAGAGAGAAGGTGACAGAGAAGAAGAAAGTTCACAGGTAGGAGGACATGAGGTGAAAGCCGGAGGAGAGGTGACCATAGAAATACTCTGACCTGGTTGTGTGAGCGGTGCAGAAGGAATGGCAGTGTCTGGCAAAACTTCCCCCAATGGGGCATCCTGTACAGGTGGTTGTTCAATGCGAATGGCCGACGAAGCCTGGTCCCGGCGTAACTGATTCACTGTTTCCGCCAACTGGTTAACTGACTGCTGTATGGAGACTAATGCATCGGAAGACATCTGGTCGGTGGAGTGCAGAGGTTGCTGGTTGGAGGACTGTGGCTGCAGACCCTCACCTAGGCTGGATGTTTGAGGCTGCATATTCATAGGTGTCTCCAAAACTGGAGGAGACACAGCAAGTGATTGACGTGAAGTTTCTCTGGCTCGCCCCCGGGCACGAGAACTGGCACGGCGGGTAGTGGTCCGAATTTGAGCTGTAGTGGGTGCAAGGGCAGAAATGTCTTGTCTGGGCCCGGGAGCGGAATGCAATGAAGGAATGACGTCTGGTGAAGGCTGTGTACTGACAGCAGAGAGATGAGGATTGAGAACTGAGGCCGAGGTGACAGAGTCCGACTGAGACGGTGGTATCGCTATGGTGGAAGGGCCAGAGTGATCCCCAGTCTGGGCAGAAAGAACAATTGCACGTCGCAGACTTTGGCGTGTAGCAGCAGCCCTACGTCTTCTGGGAGGCATCTGAAAAGAAAGGAAACAGAGTGAACCAAAGAAAATACAAATACCCTCAACAGCATACCCAACAGCGCGATAGTAGAAACCAAAGGAGGGTTGTCCATTCTGGTATCCGCGGGGGTGGTTTGTGGAGTGGTGGTGGAGTTCCGTGATATGTGCATATGCATGTCATGCCCGAGGTAAGATAGATAGAACGCAATGAAGTATGGAAACAGAAAACCAGGGGGGGGGGGCATAATATGCCCCCACCAGCATGCCCGACCCAGGATGGGAAGGTGTGAGTGTGGGGCGCGCAGCACCACGTGCTGGGATGGGGCTAACGTAAAAGACACCCACCCAAAGCTTCCCCAGCATGTACAGAGTGAGTGGAAACGGGCATAGCCCAGAGGAAGGGAGCAGAAAGGAAACGGAGTGCACAAAAAGGGGGGGGGGGGGGAGCCCAACTCGCCGGCCTCCCCCAAGGACCAGACCAACATACCGGCCTGATCAAACAAACGGTCACCCTGAAAAAACAAAGTCCAGGTAACTGCCGCTAACAGGGCAAGGTAGACAAAAGGCTCCCACAAGGCACTGGAAGGGCAACTGTGGGGCATCGAATAAGCCTGCTGAGAGAAAAAAAAAAAAAAAAAAAAAAAAAACAAAACAAAAACAAAATTAATTTTGAGGACGTGGGGGATCAGGGTGAGATAAGCAGGGAAATCAGAACGGCCAGGACTGCAGGCAAGCCAGAACAGCCTTGACTGCAAGTGGTATCGGGCAAAGCCCCGGAGTGATGAGGTGCAGAGACCGGTACGCCATGGAGGGCGACACAAGCTAACGATCAGGGCAAGGAAAAAGCAAGCGAAACCATTGGGTGACCCTAGCCTTTGTGCATCCAGTGGAATATAAACAGAGCCAATGCTCCCGGGAGGGGGGGGGGGGGGGGTGGTGGGGGCAAAGCAGTAAACAGTGATAGGAAACCCTGGTCATGGCACGGACCAGGAAACAGCATGTGATATCGGGCTGAGTGCCCACTGGCAGGCTACTAATAAGCAACGCAAAGTGTAGACCTAGGGCAAGTGCGCCCCCCAGGGCGCGATTTAACTGGATTAGCATAGCCCTTTGCTCTCCAATTTCTGAATTTTGCTATTCAAGATTTATGAGTTTCAAGTGCTTTTGGATTAACTGCTAATCAATTTACCAGGGTGAATAGTAAATTGCTATTCAAAATTTTCAGAGTCAATCAAACCCACCCCCCCCCCCCCCCCCCCAACGCGTTCTGTAGTTTTGTGTTTGTTTGATTTTTTGGTTTTTTTTTTTTTTTTTTTGTGTTTTTGTTTTTGTTTTTTTTGTTTGCGTGTGTGTGTGTGGGGGGGGGGGGGGGGGGGGGGGGTGTTGAAGGTAGTGATTAAACAGAGACCCAAGACATTACGAGGTCAGACGGCGACGGGCACTGAGCATAGCACCCCGCAGGCTAAAATAGAAACGCCTATTACCCACACGAGAGAGATGTACCCCATCTCCGGCGAACAAGCCCTGGGGTGATGGGTTGAAACGGCGGTGCTTCCAAAACATTAAGTAGGGCGGTCGGATACACAGGTTTTCCAGTCGGACGTTGAATTCCCACAAGTTGGAATTACACACGTCGTCGTTCCGCCAGAATTCCGAACACAAAACGACGAGCTTGACACCGTACGATGAGTGGAGGAGAGTTGCGAATTCGAACAGCCGGGAAGCCACCCCAGCCGGGTCAGCCGAAACAGAGGCAAGATCATTTCCACCGAGCTGAATAATGACCGCGTCGGGGTGGAAAAGGCCTAAGACTCCCAGCCCCTCATCGTACGCCCTGTCGATGGTTAACCCCCCAAGACCTAAATAGCGGACGTCGCAATCAGGACAACCCAGATCCGTCCGACAATTCACGTGGTGGCGGTCCATAAATTCACGAAAACGCCTTACAAAACTATGACCTAAAAGTAAAATTTTGTGGGGGGTACGAGGAGACATTGTAATAGAACCAGAAATTGAACGATACAGAGCTTACCGTGGTGGAGCAGGTCCAAAACGAATCCGTGCGAGAAATTCACAAAAGAAGCACAACGCCAAAAAAAATGGCAACTTGTCCCTTCCACAGAAAGCTGGAGAATGCTGCCACAGTGTTGCGATATTCAGACGGGTCCAAGAATTGACCAATGGGCATTCCTGAAATTTCGCGGGACTCAATTAGCCGAAACAATGGGGGGTATAGTTTGTTCTAGTTTTGTGGAGGTGCCAACATTGGTAAGGGAAATGCCTGGAATTTGACAATTGCCAGGGATTTTGAAGTACATTATACGTCAATCAGATGCCAAAATTTAAATATTCAAAAGGGGAATTTTCCGTGACTTGATTTCTGTCCCGTCTGTAACTCGAACTGTTGAACTTTCTTATCTTCTTTACCTTTGATTGAACTTTGCGTATCTCCCATAAAGACATTTATGCTCATGACATAAATGTAGATTTATAGACCTATTTGGCCTCTGTACATTCAATACAGGCATTTATTCTATTATATCTTGTTTGACAGAGCTCATGGAGCTCTGTCAAACAAGATATAATAGAATAAATGTTACGTTTATCTCTAAAATACAGAAAAGTGACAATCCCTGTTAATTGAATACTCCTGTTAATTGAATACTTTTCATTGGCAAAGTGGCTATTCAATTAACAGGGTTCCACTGTACTGGATGCAGAAACTTCTTCACCTCTTTTATTATGTCCTCCGCTAGTTAAAAAGAAAAAGTAAACTGAATAATGATGGTCAGATTTTTATATTCCCAATATGCAGTCTTTCATCAGCGTAATTGAATATTTTAATACTTTTCAGTATCAAAATTTTCTGATTTATTTGCCTCTATTACTCTAATTAGACTCTCATGACAGAAAATTTATTAGTTCAATCAGGTTCATTGATAATTAGACTCTCATGACAGAAAAGTTATTAATTCAATCAGGTTCATTGATAATTAGACTCTCATGACAGAAAAGTTATTAGTTCAATCAGGTTCATTGAAAATGTTGCAAAAGAGGAACCAGTGACTGTAACATGTCGGCTGATAGATTTTCTCCCGTCACTTGTGTTGAGTCCATGGGCAAGACACTTCACTTCTCTTGCTTCAGCAAGATCAGGATGGCAAAATGTGCTAAGTCTCTTGGCAAACATTCAGCCAAGCTTGGATTGGGTTAGTAAGTTGGAGAGTCTGACAGTTGTTTGCTGCTGATCGGTATTTCATTCTACTCAAATAGTAAAATTGTCTCACATGAGATGATCCGACTGTTGAAAGTGTCATTAAACCCCATTGATGGGGAAAAAATGTTGCAAAAATATCCTGCTACTACTCAAGTTTGAACTGCATTAGCAAAAATTTGCCACTGTTAACTAGCAAATATCACATAACAGTCTACAAGTTTCCTTCAGTTTCTGAAGTGAAGACCAACACTGTTTCTCTGTCTTAACTGCTGTTCGTCTAGACTGTCCTACTCTTCCATCCCTTTTAACCTCCACCTTTCTTATGAAAACTGTTTTATGAAATCCTGTACTTTCTAATTTACTGTCTGACAGAGCAAGTACTGCATTTCCCCATACTGAGTTATTTTTATTAAGTAGGTTTGTCTACTAATACAGAGCTGTGATAAAAAGATTCAGTCGACAACAAAACTACTATTATATTTTTAGCTCACCTGACTGAAAGTCAGGGTGAGCTATTCTGATCACTTTTTGTCCGTCGTCCGTCGTGAAGGTGGTGTTTGGGCTTTTTCTCCCAAACCACTGGCCGCATATTAATGAAATTTCATGTGAGTAGGGGGTTATATAAGTGGATTTTGATTTTTTATCAAATTAGGTTTCGGCTCACATTGAGCAGAGGGATGGGGCAAAAATGCTCCAATTCTTAAAAAATCTTCTCAAGAACCAGCAATAGCAGAGACTTGATATTTGGTATGCAGCTTCCTTTTGAGGTGTAGACTCAATCAAGTTTGTTCAAGAGAAGTTGGAGGGGCTATATTTGACGATGTTAAAGGAGGGGCAAAAATTTTGGCCCCGCCCCAAATTTCTATTTTCCAAACCGCGAGGCCAATTTGAACCAAATTTTACATGAGTGCTTATTGGGTCATAAGTACCTAATTTATGCCAAAATGTTTTTCCCCATAGCCCCGTGGGAACCACAGGAGCTAAAAATAGAAAAAAATGAAAACGCCCATATCTCCAAAACTACACGGCACTGAGAATTCTTATTTGTTGTGAAGCTTCCTTAGTACCAACAGAATGGAATGATCAAAAAAAATTGACATCGGTTTTATCATGGTGTACTTTTTGGGGACTTTGAAAAAGTGCTGAGTCAGCATTTTTAGCTCAACTTTGACGAAGTCAAATTTGAGCTATTGTCATGGCCCGTCGTCCGTCTGTCCGTCTGTCCATCTGTCTGTCCGTACATCAACAATTGGCTATGGCTCGGGCTAGAGGTCGTATTTATGAACCGATCTTTACGAAACTTCTTGGGTACCTTTGTTATGACCGTGGGACGAGAACGAGTGTTTTTGGGTGCGGTCCGAAATTCAAGATGGCTGCCAGCCACCATTTTGTACCGATGATGCAGAAATCTGTTTTTTGTACAGAACTTCCATATGAAAGCTCTGATTTGAATAATTTTTTATATGAATGTTTAGTACCATGGGGTACATCACATATAATACGGGTTTTTTTCTCGTGCGTAAATTGTGCAAATTAGACTAATTTTGATGTTTTTTGGTGTTAATTTCAGCACTGTAAGTGCAAATGCCAATAGGGCTCGGGCTAGAGGCCGTATTTATGAACCGATCTTTACGAAACTTCTTGGGTACCTTTGGTATCACCGTGGGACGAGAACGAGTGTTTTTGGGTCCGGTCTGAAATTCAAGATGGCCGATGGCAGCCATTTTGTACAAAATTAGGTGCAATCAGATTTTTGCACAGAACTTCCATATGAAAGCGCTGATTTGAATAATTTTTTGTGTGAATGTTTAGTACCATGGGATACATCACATATAATACGGGTTTTTTTCTCGTGCAGAAATTATGCAAATTAGATGAACTTTGATATTTCAGTGCGACTTACACACATTAAGTACACATGTCAATACGGCTCAGACTTGAGTCTGTATTTATGAACTGATCTTCACGAAATGTCTTGGGTACCTTTGTTATCACCTTGGGACGAGAACGAGTGTTTCTGGGTGCAGTCTAAAATTCAAGATGGCTGCCAGTGGCCATTTTGTACCGAAATTAGGTCTAATCAGTTTTTTGTACACAACTTCTATACAGCTCAGACTAGAGGCCATATTTATGAACCAATCTTTACGAACCTTGTTGGGTACCTTTGTTATCACCGTGGGATGAGAGCGAGTGTTTTTGGGTGTGGTCCGAAATTCAAGATGGCCACCAGCAGCCATTTTGTACCAAAATTAGTGCAATCAGTCTTTTGTACAGAACTTCTGTATGAAAGTTCTGAGTTGAATAAATTTTTGTATGAATGTTTAGTAACATGGAATACATCACATATTCTAAGGGGTTTTTTTTCGTGCAGAAATTATGCAAATTAGATGAACTTTGACTTATTCAGTGCTACTTGCACAATGTGAGCACACATGTCAATACGGCTCAGGGTAGAGGCTGCATTTATGAACCGATCTTCACAAAACTTCTTGGGTACCTTTGTTATCACCTTGGGACGAGAATGAGTGTTTCTGGGTACGGTCCAAAATTCAAGATGGCTGCCAGTGGCCATTTTGTACCAAAATTAGGTCCAATCAGTTTTTTGTCACAAGTTCTATACAGCTCGAATTTATGAATTGATCTTCACAAAACTTCTTGGGTACCTTTGTTTTCACCTTGGGACAGGAACGAGTGTGTTTTGGGGTGCCTTTGTTATCACTGTGCTATGAGAACAAATATTTTGGGGTTCAGTCAGACCCACTCTGGGACTCAGATTTCTTTTCTAGTTTAGCATCTGACTGTCACCCACCTTTACAATACTTTACCTATACATTTATTACAGGCAACGGTCAGTATTTATGTACAGACCATTACAATACTTTATATGTACCTTTGTTATCAGGTCATTACCTAGATGTTTGTCATTGCTGTGTCACATACTATACATGTGCATGTCTTTGTCTTGACAAGTTGAGCTACAGTGTCATTGACACTTTCATTTAACACTGTGGGTAATGGGAAAAACATAAGACTACTTTTCTCCGAAACCACTGCTCCAAAAGCTTTAAAATTTCACATATAACATCTTTGGAAGATTGTTTGACATGTTTATTGAAATCAATTGCCTGGGTCGATATTTGGGCTCTCTATGGGAGCCCAAATGTTTAAATTAGTGCAGTATGAGGAGTATTTTTGAAAAATCTTCTTCAGATCTAGCAATAAGAATGTTTTGATATTTGGTATGCAGCATCCTTAGGGGGGTGAGATTGAAGTTTGTTGAAGCCAAATCCCTGGGTTCATATTTAGGCTGAAAATTTGGGGGTCCCGTTGCGGACTTCGAAATTTTGTACCAAAATCCGAAAAAATTTTTTTTTTGTTTTTTTCTGCGTTTCGGTCAATTTTAAGACAAAAATTTTTTTTTTTTTTCCCCTGAAAATTTGGGGGTGCGGGTGGGACTTAGAAAATTTTGGACCAAAATCCAAATTTTTTTTTTTTCTGCGTTTCGGTCATTTTAAGACACACAAAAAAAAAATTGTTTTCCCCTGAAACTTTGGGGTGCGGGTGGGACTTTGAAAATTTTGGAGCAAAATTGGAAAAAAATTTGGGGGGGGGGGGGGGGGGGTTTTCTGCGTTTCGGTCAATTTTAAGACAAAAAAAAAAAAAAAATTTTTTCCCCCCAAAATTTGGAGTGCGGGTGGGACTTTGAAAATTTTGGAGCAAAATCCGGAAATTTTTTGGGGGGGGGGGTTTCTGCATTTCTGTCAATTTTAAGACAAAAAAAAAAAAAAATTTTTATTTTTCCCCTGAAAATTTGGGGTCTGGGTGGGACTTTGGGACCAAAATCCGAAAAAAATGCTTTTTTGTTTTTTATGCATTTCTGTCAATTTTAAGACAAAGAAATTTTTTTTTTTTTTCCCCTGAAAATTTGGGGTCCGGGTGGGAATTTGGGACCAAAATCTGGAATTTTTGTTCTTTTTTTGGGGGGGGGGGGGGGGGGGGGTCTGCGTTTCGGTCAATTTTAAGGCAAAAAAAAAAACAAAAAATTGTTTTCCCCTGAAAATTTGGGGTCTGGGTGTGACTTAGAAAATTTTGGACCAAAATCTGAAAAATTTTGTTTTTATTTTTTATGCATTTCTGTCAATTTTAAGACAAAAAAAAATTATTTTTTTTTCCCCTGAAAATTTGGGGTCTGGGTGGGAAAATTTTGGACCAAAATCCGAAAAAATTTTTTTTTGTTTTTTATGCATTTCTAGAAGTCAATTTTAAGACAAAAAAAAAAAAAAAATTTTCCCCTGAAAATTTTGGAGCCGGGTGGGACTTAGAAAATTTTGGTCCAAAATCCGGAATTTTTTTTTTTTTTTTGTTTTTTATGCATTTCTGTCAATTTTGAGACAAAAAAAAAATAATTTTTTTTTTTACCCTGAAAATTTGGGGTCCGGGTGGGAATTTGGGACCAAAATCTGGAATTTTTGTTTTTTTCCGTTTTTTATGCGTTTCTGTCAATTTTAAGACAAAAAATTTTTTTTTTTTTTTTTTTACCCTGAATATTTGGGGTCCGGGTGGGACTTCGAAAATTTTGGACCAAAATCCATAATTTTTTGTTTTATATGCGTTTCTGTCAATTTTAAGACAAAAAAAACATTTTTTTTTTACTCCGAAAATTTGGGGTCTGGGTGGGACTTAGAAAATTTTGGACCAATATCTGGAAATTAGTTTTAGCGTTTTTTATGCGTTTTAAGAAGAAGAAAAAAATTTAGGCTGAAAGTATTTTGTTTGGGAAAAAAATCTGTTTTTTATGTGTTTATCTCAATTTTGGGACGTTAAAGTGCAGGAACTGAAAATAGAAGGAAAATCCTGTGTATTGTGTGGGCACAATCGCTTCATCTAGTTGGTATATGCTTTTCTTAGGAGGGGCGTATGCAGCTTATTCAAGTCAAGTCCCTGGTTTGATATTTAGACTACCATGTCAGGTGAGCGCCCTCAGGCCCCCTGGGGCCTCTTGTTTTGTTTTTGTGGCTCATTAGGGTAACCTTAAATGAAAACAAGATTTCCTCTATGAATTCCTTGTGCTAAAAATGAACCTTTATTAATATGTACACTTATGTTATGGGGAACCACTGGGTAAGCTGCCGAGAGGTATATAGACATAACATCTCCATCTTTCTTATACGAACTCAGCATCGCAGCTGTTTGATAATATATATCATACTCAAAGAAGTAAACATAATTAGGAAATATAACTTGCAGTTTACCAAACTCTCAATACATTAATGGTTTAAGAAAATAACCACTTACAGCCAGTGGTGGCCCCACGAATTTCCAGTATGGGGGCCTGGGAGAAATTGGGGAGCCTATGATCAGACGCAAAGCATGCAGAGGGGTCTGGAGAAAATTTTATTTCTAGATGCTCTCAGCTGCATTCTGGTGGCATTTCGAACATAAAATGCTGACTAATTCCATGAGGAAAATGCATGTTTTTACCTTACAATTCGGACAAATCAAACCATAACCCTATCCCTGACAGCTTACCATGGGAGAGAGATGGTGATTGTCAGTGAATTTATCTTGTTTGAGTCCAATTTACTTGTTTGTTTTCAATCAAATTCACACATGATGGCATGGATAATGAAAAAGTCAATTATACAATAACATGATTTTGGAGGTCAATACAGTTTATTAGCAGCTCGATAGAAAAGGTTATTAGCCAAACATCCTATTATTGACCCGAGACGAAGTTGAGGGTTGATAATAGACTGAAGGGCTAATAACCATTTCTGAAGGAATAGTAATAAACCATATTGCCTGACAAAAATGTTATTATCATTATTGCCTCAAACCTTTATTTCAAGAGACCAATTTATTATGAACCAATGCGACATCAGGCCTTTCGGTTACCCCAAATTCACAGCGTTTACCTTTGTCCCCGAAATTATGGTGTTTGGAGAATTATTAGCTTAATACTTTCAAATGTTAGTGCTAGATTTCTGAAAGATCCAGGGTGGCAATAAAAGGCTCTCCAAGAAACCCCCCAGGCAAGCAGATCGCTTGACTCAATGGCCTTATTATAAACGTTGGAGTGTTGAAGTGTTGTTTTTTTTAAATCATTGAGATGATTGGGGTTGAATAGTGTAATAAAACATTTTGAAGAGACCTGCCATTCTGAAAACGTGAATTGTTTCTTCTATGGACTCTGTAGTACATACCCAAACACAGTTGCAGTCAATGGAATTTGCAATAACCACCATGCACTGCTGAAATTGCACAGTCTACAGGTCATATTTATGAAGGGATTTCATTGTAACTTGGTAGGTTAACTTCATATAATGTCTAGATGAGAACGTCCCCTTTTGGACATGTTTGGGCAACTTTGACGGCTAAAGGTGCCCGAAGCCCAAAAACCTTTAGCACAGTCTACAGGTCATATTTATGAGGGGATTTCATTGTAACTTGGTAGGATGACTCCAAATAATGTCTAGATGAGAACATCCCCTTTTGATCGCGATCATTCAGCCTTGATGCCCGAGCCCAAAAGCCTTTAGCATAGGCAAAAGTTTATATTTATAGAAGGATTTCATTGTTAGGTTGACTCCATATAATGCCTAGATGATGACATCCCCTTTTGGTCATGATTGGTCAGCTGTGATGGCTACAGGTGCCCGAAGCCCGAAAACCTTGAACACAGTCTACAGGTCATATTTATGAAGGGATTTATTGTAACTTCGCAGGATCACTCCAGATGATGCCCAGATGAGATTGTCCCCTTTGGTTGCGATCATTCAACCATGATGGCTGCCCGAGCCCGAAGCCCGAAAACCTTTAGCACAGTCTAAGGTCATATTTATGAAGGGATTTCATTGTAACTTGGTAGGTTGACTTCATATAATGTCTAGATGAGAACGTCCCCTTTTGGACACGAGTGGGCAACTGTGACCGCTTCAGGGGCCCAAAGCCCGAAAACCTTTAGAACAGTCTACAGGTCATAATTATGAAGGGATTTTATTGTAGCTTGGTAGGATGACTCCAAATAGTGTCCAGATGAGAACGTCCCCTTTTGATCACGATCATTCAGCCTTGATGGCTGCCCGAGCCCAAAAACCTTTAGCATGTCTGTAGGTCGTATTTATGGAAGGATTTCATTGTAACTTGTTAGGTTGACTCCATATAATGCCTAGATGATGACAGCCCCTTTTGGTCATGGTTGGTCAACTGTGATGTCTACAGGTGCCTGAAGCCCGAAAACCTTTAGCACAGTCTACAGGTCGTATTTATGGAGGGATTTCATTGTAACTTGGTAGGTTGACTTCATATAATGTCTAGATGAGAACGTCCCCTTTGGACGCAATTGGGAAACTGACGGCTACAGGGGCCCAAAGCCCAAAAACCTTTAGCACAGTCTACAGGTCATATTTATGAAGGGATTTTAATGTAACTTGATAGAATGACTCATTTTGGAATAATTTCATTGTAATTTTGTTCATAATGTTAACTGTGAGGGCCACATATATTAACTGTGAGGTCATATTAACCCACCCCTCAGATCTTTAGTACAGTGTACACCTCATATTATTTTTATCATAAACATAGCATACAGGGAACAGAAATGAACATATTCCCAATTATCACAATTCTTGTCTTATTTCATTATCCTTTCATAAACACTGAACATTATCCTTTTCATCAAACACAACACACAAGTTAAGCTACAGTGTCATTGACACTTTCATTTTATGTAGGGCTGACAGTTTTTTGTCCTGCCTTTTCTCCATTTCATTTAGCAATTCTACAATCACACTCAGGTCACCTTCGGGACTTTTTCTACATGTTGGAGTGGAACACTGATCTTGGCCTGGCGTAAATGTATTGTTCACACGACTCCCCAATACCGTAAATGACGTTGACGGTGAGTATGTAAAATCTTGATCGACATGTACAACTGATGGACCTAAAGGCCCTATAATCCCAAGGTCTGGTGCTGAAATAACATCTTGTTGTAGGCTTCCCAAATGCATATCCTTCAATGTTTCCGCCTCGAGCCTTTGGGGTGGCACATCTTGTTGGCCAGCGCCGGTCGTATCATGTTGATCGGTCTCCGGTATTTGGGGTAGATCTTCTTGCTGACCCTCATCCATCTGATCACTCTGTCCACTGTTTACGGTGATAAGACGCAATACTTCAGCTGTCTGAAAAAAATATATATCCTATATTATTCGATGGTTATTCCATTCGGCAGTCTCGGCACTAAATGTGATCAGGAATGGATTTGGAATAACTGGGAACGAGAGTGGGAATAGTAAAGTACGGAGACTCTTCAGAAGGTCAGCTGGGAAGAGAGAAGAGGCGAGGGGAGGGGGGGGCATTGGGAGGGAGAAGGTAATCACAGCCTTCTCATCTGAGAACTGCGACACATCAAATCAAATTATTATTTTAATCATTACTTCATATCGTAAAATAGACTAATCGGATTAAGAAACCTTTCACATCTTGTCATGTTTACACTGCGATTTGATCAAATTATTTTCCCAACATGTACTGGAATGGAAACCTGCTATTTCGACGGGCTTCGGGCATGCTTTTTATTGGTTGTGTGCACAGGGACCTTTTGTGTAATAATATTTATATGGAATGCCTTTCCCATTTTTATTTCAAAATCATTTCTTGCAACGCGTCAGCTTCATAATGCCGGCATCAAAATTAGCCCACAAACAAAAGTTAGACATCATAGACAAATTCAATGAGGGATGGAAGATTTTTGCTATTCACAAAGATTTGAAAGAACAGGGACTTCAGATTTCATATGATACTGTAAGATACATCGTAGAGAAATATCGGATAGGTTCATTTAACCACGCAGAGTGTGTTGTAGAAAAGGAACATAAGTTTCGCAAAATCACCAAGCAACATATTGTACTGATTCAAGATGCCTTGCGAGAAGACTGTGTTCAATCAAGTAGTAATTTACTGAATATTTTGCCAAATGAAGATAATTCCTTTTCAAGACGAACAGTTATAAGAGCCGTAAGGCATGCAGGCTGGACAAGTGCACAGCCACGCTACTGTGCCCTAGTTAGTAAAAAAACCCAAGAAAAGCGTACAGAGTTTTGTGACAAATTAATATCTGATCAAGAAAATTTCAACGATGCAATATTTAGTGATGAGTGCACAATTCAACTACATGACAATAAAACTACATGTTTTCGGGAACTGAATGGAGCGGCGCCCATAATTCCAAGACCGAAGCATCCACTTAAAGTGCACATGTGGGCAGCAATTTCTAGACAAGGGACATGTCCTCTTTTAATATTCGACGGAATCATGGACAAAGAATTTTTCACCGACTCAATCCTGAACAGTGTTCTTTTACCATTCCTTCGTCAATCATAAACAGACTCACATAGGTTTGTTCAGGATAATGACCCAAAGCACACGTCAAAATACGCACAGCAGTTCATGGAAGCAAACGGCATCCATTGGTGGAAATGGCCGGCAGGTGAGTTGTACTATAAAAATAGTGACTGGGCTTGAGAGGAACATTGCGGATTGTTTCCCCCGAGGAACCATATCTCCCTGAGCCGATGGGGGTAACATTCCATCGAATGGTGCACGGCAATGTCACGCCCGGGGAAAATTGCAAAACGATCACTGCCATTGTATAGGCAATTACTAGGGGCTTTTATAGCTAGGTATAAATGTATTTACTAAAGGTCAAGGGCGGTGGAGCAGTGAAACTGTGCTTGTTTGCTGTAGTAAAGAGACCCTACTAAAATCGGACCCGTATACTAAATAAAATTTCATTTCATTTCATTTTATTGAGTATTTAATCTATTATATCTTGTTTGAAAGAGCTCACTGAGCGCTGTCAAACAAGCTATAATAGATTAAATACTCAATTTATAATTAGAATTTATCTATTTATTTATTTATTTAGTAGGTCTATATTAGGGTTTGTCAATCGAATACATAGTCATGGTTTTGTCAATCGTTTACACCCCGGTTGTCCATTTTCAATGATAGGCTTACATGTACGTGCAATTTGATTTTTGTAGTCAAGTAGCTAGGAATTATTTTTCAATTATTTCATGAAAAACACGACAATTTGCTGTGTTCTTCGGCGATTAATTGCAAAATACTTTCTGGCTATTGAGAGTTCTGATGTAATTGGTTATATAATAACATTCATAATTAATAGAGTGTTGATTACTAACTTTACTCGATCTATTGCTAACTTTTTAAAATTTGGGTCAAAGTTTGGACTAGTTACTATCAAGGGCGGACCCGGGGGTGGGGTCGTCTGGGGGGGGGGGGGGGGGGGGGGGGAACTGGCATACCCCCCCCCCCCTCCATTTTTTCCAGAGTTAACCATTTCTGGCAGAATAGGCAACAATCCCCTTGTGAATTATTGCCATGGTCGGCCCTGTGCGTTAGTACGACATGCAATATCTCAGTATATAAAATGGGAAGCGACACAGACACTATTGTTAGAACAAGAACAATTTTGTTAGAGCCATTACTATCTATTACTTTGGATACTTCACCGAAAAAAGACTATTCGCCGGAAAATATCAGACCGTTCGCGGAAATAAATTTTCCGGCACGGTTAATGATATTTTCCGGCGAATGGCCCTTTTTCAATCGTGAACGTTTAGACCAAATGTTCTGGCGAACTGTCTTTTTTTAATCGAGAGGAAAAATAAATTTCGGTGAAAAGTCCAATATTCCCTAAAAGTAGGTTCATGTTCCAAACAAGCAAGCAGTTCCATTGTTTACTCCATGTTTAACAAATTTTCCTATCGGACCGAAACAAATATCCGACCCAGTGAGAAAATTTGTTAAAATACCATTTTGAGCATTTGAGCAGATGTCATTTCGCACCAATTCCGGTTCTAAAACAGGCGAATCAATTTCTTTCAGCGAGTCCAGACCCAATTGAAATGGTTTGGAACCAATTGAAACGATATGTATCTCGAAAGAGCCCACAGACAAAAGATGAACTTTTGAAGTATATCAGGGAGTTTTGGTCGGAGGAAATGTCAGCTGAACTGTGCAACAACTACATTGATCATATATACAAAGTGATTCCAATCGTCAAAGAGCTTAAAGGACAAGCTTCTGGTGATCTACCAAAATTTCTCTTCAGATCCGAACCATCTAGGGGGAAAAGTATTGAATATTTCAATAAATTGCTAAACACACCAGAGAAAAGGGACATTTTTATGCAGAAATCAAAGTTTCATAAAAAACCATAATATTAAATGTGTACATGTACATGTACTGTATTTACCTTTTTCTTAACCATCGTGGTTTTCTTGGTTGTCGTGGCTTTTGATGACTTTGCATTTGATTCAGCTGGTTTCCTTGGTTTGGCTAATGTCGATGCTGATTCGGTTGGTTCTTGTGTCTCCTTAGGCCTAGACGTGAGTGCTTTATTGATGGCATCACATTTGGATTTCATTAAAGGGTACTGTCCTGCATCCAGCACCTACAGCATATACATTTATGAGGGTTAAAGACCAGGTGACCAAAAGCTCCAGTAAAAGAGTTGTTTTTGTTTATATATTCACAGGGTTCATTGTCTCAAGGATGGAAAAAATTCAAGGACTTTCAAGCACCTTTCCGCGCCATTTTCAGATAGGTTTCAATACTTATGTTTTCAATGCCCATAGTAATTCTGTCTTTGTACACTCTTCTTTCGAGCAAAATTTGATGATAGTCACTGGTCGATTTGCTGACACGGGAAGGTGAATGTAACTCACAGCTTGGGTCAGTATTGTCCTAACTTGGAGTCAAAGTCTGTAATATAATTTTTTGGTTTGGTACATCCAAAGACGTACCAAACCAAAAAATTATATTACAGACTTCAGGTCCGAGTTTGGACTAGGGTCAGTGCTGTGGTCGGTTTTGAAAAATCCATAAGGGCATCAATTGTTTAGGCATAACTGAAATTCAAGGACTTTCAAGGACCCTATTCAAAATTCAAGCACTTTCAAGGCCTTGAAAATGAATTTTAAAATTCAAGGACTTTCAAGAGTTTCAAGGACCACAATGAACCCTGATTCATTAAAAGAAATATCAAACACCTTTCGGGGGGGGGGGGGGGGAGTGCAAAAACTGGAGAGTTCTGAGTAATTGACACACCCATTTATTCATTCTTTCTACTGATTCCTCATTCATTCATGATGTTTGACATTTAGTGGATCGCCGGTCAAAAATAGGATAAATATGGAAAAATTACATGCAAGTCACAGGGGTACATTTGTCAAAAATAGGATAAATATGGAAAAATTACATGCAAGTCACAGGGGTACATTTGTTATAGGCCTACCATATTCCTCAACAGATAAAAAAAAATTTCGGTCCAGGCAGAAAATGTAATTGCGCAAAATTAATGTGTACTACCCAAAGTGAGTTTGCATACATGCATCGTATTCCAATCGTGCAATCACAAGGGCACATTTGTTTACTCTATATTTAACAAACTTCCCCATTGGATCGAAACTGTATTGCAGCCCGATAAGACGGGGAATCCTTGTTAAGAGTCGTCGAGGGTTTTTTTTTTTTAAAAAGAAAAAAAAGACGGAATAAATTCGAGTTGGTAGAGAAAATTTTGCCACTAAGCATGCAATTATGAAACTCACCTCAGCTGTTGCTACGTCTTTCTTTCCACCATACTGCAATTCATATCTCTCACCAACAGTTATTGGCCAATCTGGCTCCATTAATCTAAAGAACTTTCTTGCCCGAAGTTATTATTATCGTCCGCTATGGAATACTTATTTTTCTTGGACAATACAGGAGAAAATGATCGGGAGTCATTTGCTCACCGCAGTGACATACATGTACATTTGTACATGTGTATATGATATAAACTGATAATGATATCATACAAGTGGGCAGTGGCGGCGTCAAAAAATTTTTCAGAAGCGGGTGGAGAGCAAGTAGGGACAGACTCCCCATGAATGGGGGGGGGGGGGGGGGGGGGCAAATACGTAAATGTTCATATCATTAAATTGTTATGAGGTAGTCCAAACTTGGACCCCAAAATCCGTAATATAATTGTTTGGTTTGGTACGTCATGTGGACATACCAAACCAAAAAATTACATAACGGACTTTAGGTCCAGGTTTGGACTAAATGTAATGGTAATTACATGTAGCGCTCCTTCTTTCACACAACCCAGGATGGTTGGCCTGTGTGTGTGTGTGTGTGTGAGAGAGAGAGAGAGAGAGAGAGAAGCACATACTCAAAGCGTCACCGTTGAACACCGGGTCACAACAATACCCATGTATAAATCCTTTGTATACAGAAATTTAATTAACTACTGTTTTCACGGAACAAAGATTTGATCTTCATAATCTTTTTCACGCGACGACACGGTGTCCAAAAATCAACACCGTGTGACACCGGCTGAAAAATGCGATTTTCACTCGTCACGGGGACGGGTGATTGAGACGTAATACACTTGGCACGTACTGTATAATTATCTACTAAGGATATATCAATCTCAATATAATATGGGGACTATATAACACACCCCGCCTTAAAAGGAAACGTTTGAAGCTACTGAAAACTTTTTATATAATTTTAACAGTCTCTGGTTTACAATACATACACACCATGATCTTCACAATTTTTTTTTTTTTTTTTTTTTTTTTTTTAAATATATCTACACTTGAAGTGAACAGGGACCGATCATATCATTTTAAATTAGGATATTCTGGAAAGAGCATCAGCTACAACATTATCTCTTCCCGAAATATGCCTAATCTCTAAATTATATTCTTGAAGGGCTAAACTCCACCGCAATAATCTTTGATTCTTGTTTTTCATTTTATTGATAAAAGTTAAAGGGTAATGATCGGTGTAAACTGTAATTGGGCGGTTCCTTGATACACATCAAAATGGGTTAATGCCAAAATTAGAGTCAAAGTTTCTTTTTCTACTGTAGAGTAATTCTTTTGATGTTTGAGAAATTTCCGGGAGAAATAACATACAGGGTGATCAATACCTTGGGAATCTTCCTGAGCAATATACCTACCTGCTCCATTGTCACTCGCATCTATAAATAATTTGAAGGGCTTTTCATAATTGGGACTGGCCAGGACAGGGGAATTATTTAATAAAGTTTTTATTCTGTTAAAGGATTTCTGGCATTCCTCAGTCCAAACAAACTTTAACCCTTTTGCTCAATAAACTGGTCAAAGGGGAGACAACATCTGAGAAATTTAAACAAATTTTCTATAATATCCAGCCATGCCTAAGAATCTCATGAGCTCTTTTTTAGAGTTTGGTACTGGAAAATTTACAATGGCATCAACTTTTGCCGCAATCGGCCTCACCTGCCCCGGACCCACAACATGACCTAAATAATTTACAGTTGCTTTGCCAAATTCTGATTTTACCAAGTTAATAGTTAGGTTAGCTTGGGTCACTTTGTCAAAAAATTCTTGAATATGCTTTAGATGATCAGCCCAATTTGTATCTGTGTGTATAATAACATCATCAATATAAGCTTCACTGTGATCTAGGTCTGCAATTAAGTGGTTAACCATGCGCTGGAACGTTGCCGGAGAGTTTTTCATGCCAAAAGGGGTAACTTTATATTGATACAATCCAAATTGGGTAACAAAAGCAGATATTTCTTTTGCTTTTTCTGTTAAAGGGACTTGCCAATAACCCTTTAACAAGTCAAATTTTGTCACAAATTTAGCATAGCCAAGTTTGTCAATGCAGTCATAAATTCTTGGAATTGGATAATTATCTGTTTTGGTGAGGCTGTTCACCTTTCGGTAATCTGTACAAAATCGGTAACTCCCATCAGGTTTTGGGACGAGAATACAGGGCGAACTCCAGTTGCTATGGCTAGGTTCTATGATATCATTGTCCAGCATATACTGTATTTCCTTTCGCATGATCTCAGCTTTGAAAGGGTTCAATCTATATGGATGCTGTTTGATGGGATTTGCCTCTCCTACATCAACATCATGAAAAATAACAGATGTCCTACTAGGCACATCGGGAAATAAGTGTTGATATTTGAAAATTAAATCAACTAAATCTTTTCTTTGGTCAGGCAGTAAATAATCTGTTTTATTTTGTAGATCTCTCAGGACATCTGAGTTCTCGAACTTCAGAGGTACATTTTCGCCGCCTTCATGAATATCCTCTACAGGATTTTCCAGCTCATCCATGTGGGTGACTGTTGAGACTGGTAGAGAGTTTGGTTCTCTCTCATAATATGTTTTCAACATATTTATATGGCACAGCTGAGTATTTTTGAGTCTATCAAGAGTCTCAACAACATAATCAGTATCACTGATCTTATGCTTAACAA
The DNA here is from genome assembly GCA_031216915.1 of Pictodentalium vernedei. Taxonomy (NCBI): domain Eukaryota; kingdom Metazoa; phylum Mollusca; class Scaphopoda; order Dentaliida; family Dentaliidae; genus Pictodentalium; species Pictodentalium vernedei. The sequence goes on along the minus strand of CM062291.1, from coordinate 366,384,757 downwards.
TATAAGGGCCTGAATATCTTGCTTGTAAAGCATTGCCCTTTAAAGCGAATAATACTAGCACCTTGTCCCCAGGTTTAAAGGTGCGAAATTTTGCCTTTTTATCATACCACGTCTTCATAAGACTCTGGGCTTTCTGTAAATGTTTATTTGCCATTTTCCTTAAAAGTAGACACATAGTCCAGGAGAGAAATTTCAGGTGGCTCTTCTTCGAGCCATTTCTCCTTCAAAGCAGTGAGTGGACCCCTCACTGAGTGTCCAAATACTAATTCAAAAGGGCTGAACCCCAGAGATTCCTGTACAGTCTCACGGACTGCAAATAAGAGGAGATGTACTCCTTCATCCCAATCCTTCTCATTATCCTCCCCATAGGCCTTTATCATGGTCTTCAGTGTTTGATGAAAGCGTTCTAGAGCTCCTTGACTTTCGGGATGATAGGCACTTGATGTGTACTGCTTAATTTTGAGCTCATACATCACCTGCTGAAAAATGTTTGACATAAAATTTGAGCCTTGGTCCGATTGCACTGACCTGGGTAGACCGAAAGTCGGGAAAAATTTTATCAAGGCCTTAACTATAGTCTTAGTTTTAATATTTCTCAGAGGAATAGCGTCAGGAAATCGTGTAGAAGCACACATGATGGTAAGAAGATATTCATTTCCAGATCTTGTTCTAGGCAAAGGGCCAACACAATCAATAATAATTCTACTAAATGGCTCCTCAAAAGCAGGGACTGGTTGAAGGGGAGCAGGAGGAATCTTCTGGTTGGGTTTTCCTACAATTTGACAGGTGTGGCAGGTTTTACAAAATTCAACAGCATCCTGTCGAAGCTTGGGCCAGTAAAAACACTGTTGAATACGAGAGTAGGTTTTCCTAACTCCCAAATGTCCAGCCATTGGATTTTCATGAGCCAGGCTTATTATTTCATTCCGGTATTTAGTGGGGACAACTATTTGATTAATAACCTCCCAATCACTATTGGAGGGTACTCCTGGTGGTCGCCATTTCCTCATGAGTACATCAGATTTTTTTAAATAACAGACAGGGGAGTTTTGGGCTTCTGCCTCTGTTAGAGCCCTTTCACGTGGCTCGGCAAGGTCAGGATCACTTTCCTGTTCCTGAACTAAAGAAGTCCGGGAAATGACATTCAAGGAGGTTCCCCTATCACTCTCAGGTGTAGTGGCCTCTTTACAATTTCTGGAGGAGTCATCACTTTGACTCAAAAATGTCTGAGACAAATCAATGTCTTCAGAATCCGTAATTCTGTGACTGTTCTTATCCTCAACTTTGCTGTTCAAAACATTACAATTGAGGTTGTTATCAACCTCAGCTTTCTTTGCCATGGACCGAGTCACAGCACATGCTGGAAAGGCAAAAGGAAAACATTCGTTCAAATTAATAATACTTTCATCTGTGCTCGGCTTATCCACCACTTGAGGTTCTACAGTGACTTTGTCACCAGCTAAGTCATTTCCCAATAATAAAGAAATACCTTTTACAGGTAGAGTAGGTCTGATTCCTACTGTCACAGTCCCATTTACTAAGCTACTTCTTAAATTTATTTTATGAAGTGGGACATTTAAAGAGTTTGACTCAATACCTGATATTAGAACTTATGCCCCTGTTGCACTTTCTTCAGAAAATGGCAAAATGCCTTCTAACATTAATGACTGAGTAGCCCCTGTGTCTCTCAGTATTTTTATTGGTAAGGAACAGTGCTTATCCCCCTCAAGGGAAACAAAGCCTTCAGAAATAAATGGCTTATAATTTTCTAAAGCATCTTGCTTTATTGCATAATTTTCAGGGCATGGAGCACATGCTAGTGCATTCTGTGAAGTAGAGGACTCATTTTTCCTTTTTAACAGCCAGCAATCAGATAGTAAATGCCCTGGTTTCTTACAATAATTACAAGTTTTAGTTGAACTGTTGGGTCGTAATGGTGTAGGGCTGGCATTAGATGACTTATTCTCATTAGGCTTCCGATTAAATTTAGGTGGTGAAAAGTTTGGAGGATTGGAAGGATGATTAGAAGGATGAGTTTTATCTGAAGTTGGTTTAGGTCCACTTGGGAAAGATTTCTCGAAGTTAAAAGAAATGATGCTGATTGAAGAGTTTAAAGGAAAGATACATTCAGATATAAAGGCCCACCTGGATGAACAAAAAGTTGACACATTAAATAGAGCAGCAGTACTAGCAGATGACTGTGCCTTAACTCATAAAATGAGTCGTAACTCAACAAATTTTTGGCTTCACAAGAATTCTTTCCAAATTTCTTTGGAATGGCACCACCTGTCAAATAAATTTTGCTTTTCTCTGGCAAATTCCACATGAGTTAGATTTTCGTTTTTATAATAATTTCTGAACTTCTGCCTATAGGCCTCTGGAACAAGTTCATATGCCTTGAGTATAGCCTCTTTAACAGTATCATAATTATTGCTTTGCTCAGAAGATAGAGCAGAATAGATGTCTTGGGCCTTCCCTTTTAAAACACTTTGCAATAGCAAAGTCCAGACATCCCTTGGCCATTCTAAACTAAAAATATTTATCAACTCCTTCTTCTTGAAAGGGGGGAACTAGCCTAACATGTTTAGTTGCATCAAATCTACTTGGGGAAATTACATTTGAGCCTTGACGCTGTGATTCTAATTCTTTTATTTTTATTTCCTTTTGAATTTCTAATTCTTTTAAGTGCATTTCTTTTTGAGTTTCTATTTCTCTTAATTTTAATTCCCTATCCTCCTTTTCTTTTTGAGCTTCAATTTCTTTTAATTTAATTTCATTTTCTCTTTCTTCTTTTTCTTTTTGAGCCTGAATTTGTTCCCTTTCTTTTTGAGCCTGAATTTGTTCCCTTTCTTTTTGAGCCTGAATTTCTTTTAATTCAATTTCATTTTCCTGTCTTTTCATTTCTTGTTGCATTTCTAACTTTTTTAATTCTAATTCTAATTCTAATTTCTTGAGTTCAAGGTCATCAGTAGGTTGTGGTTCAGAGGGGGGAGTTTCAGACTGAGGCAAAAGACCTTCTTCCATATAATGATTAACAATGAGCTGTTTAAGTTTATGTTTGTTCAGACCAGGGGTGGTAGGTAATTTTAGATAATGAGCAAGTTGGAATAAATCCTCCTTCTTAAGAGATTCTAAAAGGGCCAAACTAGGAGAGCTTTCAAATTCAGAAATAAATTCTGTCACAATAAATACCATGACGAAAAGGTTTGCTGGTTCTCAGAATATAAATAATAATACTGAAATTTTCTAAGAAAATTTAAATGTTTTGAAAGTGAGCCAAAATAATAATTGCAATTTGCAATTTTCTCGTTATCTAATATTCAATCTCGGCAACGAGCCCCCAATTTCTGTTACGGTGTGGAAATATTATTGATATTGGTAACAGAAAGAAATCTGAGAATCAGCAACAAAAACTATGAATTTAACTATTCTGAAATTTAATTAAAAAAAAATTAATATAAAAAAAATGATACAAAGATCTTTTACACTAATAGGTTTACAGAAAATAAAAACGGTGGTACTTATCAATTATTGAATTAGTCCAAAGTTCAGTTTGACAGAATCCAGTAATCCAGTGGTGAAGAATCTTGTGAAGAAAGTTACCAGCTGGTACATGTAGTATTAAATCCAAGAATGTCTCTCAGAAACAGTATCCCGTAGATTTGTAATAAAATTTTCACTTTGAAATTTCAGCAGTCTCCAATAAAATATAATAAATGCTCTGCAAAATTCAAATGGAGTAAAAATCCAAGAAGTATTGGCGCCACAGGTAATTTCCAAATAATCCAGCAGAATCCTGGCTTTTCACAAAAAAATTATTATTCTGTTTCACAGAAAGTATAAATTCTCTTTTCCAAGACGAATAGATTCTCTTCAAAATTCTCTTTTGGAATCAATCTTCCAAGATCACAAAGAAGCACTGCTTCTATAATAAATGCACTGTTCTGAAACAATAATAATCTCCAATGGAAACAACTGAAGTGAGTCTTTCTGAAATGCTTTCTAAAAGTGAGTTTTTGAATTCTGTTGACAAACCTTTATATAGTAACCAGATAGAATGTCCTAGAAGATGAAATGTCTACAATGTTCTATCAGTTTCTATCAGTTTCCAGGTGATTCTGTCACAATCCAAGTAAACAAGGTCCCTGACCTACTTAAACAATCAACAGCTATATGTAAAGTACAATTGGGTCTATAGGTTATTCGTACTTTAGGATACTCACTTAATAATCTATTCAGTTCTCTTTAAATTACAACACTATCACTTTTTCTGGCTCAGTAGAAAAGATACGTCTTATCGCTTCAAATCCACTCAACAAGAGAACGGTTCGACCAATCTTCGCCAACTCATCGCTTATTATCGTACGTTCTCGGCGAACTCCGGATTCCTCACGATGCTTCCATCCGGTTGAAGGTGATCGGCCGTACCGTCAATGCAATTTCACAACACTCTTCCCCGTTCTAAATAATTTATAGCAATTTTGAAACTTCAATCCGGGAGAGTGTGTTGGTTAAAAAGTTGAGTCAAATTAATCTAGACTGCAGCAAATTCTGAAAATGGCCGCTGCTAACAGTCCAATTATTTAAGAAATATTCAGTATTAAAACTCAAGGTCTCTTGTCGGATAACCCTTCAAGAGAAAATTACTTGTACGTTAAGAAATTTGTACACTAATTTAAACAAGATCTCTCGTTAGATAAACTTTCAAGAGAAAATTACTTGTACATTAAGAAATTGGTACCCTAATTTAAACAAGATCTCTCGTTAGATAAACTTTCAAGAGAAAATTACTTGTACATTAAGAAATTGGTACCCTAATTTAAACAAGATCTCTCGTTAGATAAACTTTCAAGAGAAAATTACTTGTACATTAAGAAATTGGTACCCTAATTTAAACAAGATCTCTCGTTAGATAAACTTTCAAGAGAAAATTACTTGTACATTAAGAAATTGGTACCCTAATTTAAACAAGATCTCTCGTTAGATAAACTTTCAAGAGAAAATTACTTCACAGTGCACTTAGTATCTCCCCCATCAGATAGCCTTGTGAGAGAGTTCCCCGGTAGTATTTTACTGTATGTTGTACACCACTCTTGCATTCGCAGAAGTGGCTTCCAACAGATCTTTCGGGGACTCCCCTACTCTGACCAAAGCAACTTCATTGGCCACCTCTCCAATGACTTCAGGGGTAGTCCATTTCCTCCTACCCATGGGGAAGTAGGGTGCATCTGTTTCCAACAGCAGTCTTTCAACTGGAATGGCAGCCACAGCTCTTTTCATTTCCGGTGTAAAAACTTTACACAACCCTGTGATGCCAAAAAATGTATTGGGTCGGAACCTCAACCAGGTCTTAACGTCACTTTCCAACCCTGTAAAACAATGTAAATGAATCACCTGACTGCTGTGGGTAGCTTCGAGAACCTTGAATAGAGCGGTACTCAGCACATCGTGTGACATTAGATGGCCTTCAGCCCCACGAATGTGTAAAACCAAGGGCTTATTTTTGGGGGCCAACTCTAACAATTCCCCAAATACCCTATCCTGCTCTTCTATTTGGGCAGATCCTGCAACATATGAACGATCTAGTCCAATTTCCCCAAATGCTGCTACCTGGGGTGAATTTACCAATTCCTTCAGCTGCTGTCTCTTTTCTGTGGTAAGGCTGGGGTACTTTGAAGGGTGACACCCAACTGCCAGTGGCTGGGCCACCTGCTGTGGATCTGTTGGATAATCCTCAGGATCACAGATAACATTCACTGCAGCTTCTAACTTAATCTGGACTTGGGGTTTCACCTGCCCACGGGTCCTTTCCAACATACAATTTAAACTCATATTTGGTAAACCGAATTTATGTTGGATCCTATTAAAATGATAATGGGAATCAATAGCCGATGGTACCTCCCCCAAAGGCACTCTGGCTGTGATAACCAAGGAACCTTTGACTTTTTTTGATTTTCTTAAGGGGGCTACTTCAGGGTCCACTACCAACTGTCCCAGCACACCTTCCATAACGGTTGGGCGCTGTAGTTTTCGTTGAGGCCCTGCCTGAGACTCCACCCCTTGTGACTCCCAAGTACGTTTTTTCCCAGTACCTACTTTCAACTCCTCTTCCCCCTTAACATGTTTTACCTGAACTTTTGCACTTTGGGTCATCCTCTGTGCAACAGGAGTTTGGATTTTTTCTTGAACTTTTGCACTTTGGACCGTCCTCGGTGCAACAGGAGTTTTAATTTTTCTAATAGTGGTTGTTGCTTGGGGTTCTGATGTTCTTTGGATAGTCCTCTGAACACTTTTCTCCTTTTCAAGAGCTGACAAGATCCAGGCTGCAGCAGCCATTGGATCATCAGTCTCATGTGGATAGGTCAACCCAGCTGCCTCCACCTGAGCAGCTTGCCAAAGAGTTTTTTCTATCTTATTTTTTCTGCTCCTATCCACTAGCAATCTAACTTTCCAAAAAGGAGATCTAGACCTCATAAAAATTCCCTGACCTGCTATACTTGCTTGATTCAGTGCCATGCAAACTACCTTCCAGTGAAATAAACAGCCAATACAATTCAGCTGTGGTAGTTTTATACCTTCTTTAGGAAGAGGGATTCCTAAATCTTTAGCAATGGCCTCTATGGTCAGATAATACCCACTATCAGATGGTAGGGTAAGGGAAGCTAAACTATCTGTTGTGGCCTTATCTTTTTTTAAAAATTCTACGAGGTTCTCCAGAACCACTACATCAGGGATTACTTCCCTGGCCACCTTTGTCCATCCTAGGACATCTCTTGCCAACAGTACCATATCTTGAACCATTTTCTGCCTTAAAGGCTCAGGGGTGATGGTGTTATGTTCCACCCACCAAGATACAGGAAAATGATTTCCAATAAAGTGTCCATGTGTGTCTGTTTTAATGGCCTCTGAACAACTCTTCAATGGACACACTTTATCTTTTTTTGAATGATGACCTCCTTGGGTAGACCTCAGAGAATCAGTAATTGGACCACTTTTATCCTTTCTTTTTAAATGCTGACCTCCTTGGGTAGTCCTTGGAGAATCAGTAACTGGACTACTTCTGTCCTTTCTTTTAGCCCCAGGAGCCTCTGTCTGTCTTTCTGGTCTTGCGTAGATAGTCTTTGCAAGACTGGGGTATTGCTCCTTTTTACCTTGATCACGAACAAGAGCAGTCTTATTCGTGACCGGTAAGGCCACAGTTGGCACTGTAAACACTCCCCTGCTGTCCAGGATCTTATCCATGGATTTAATTTTTTCCTGTGCCTTAGTAGCACTAGGCATGCTACTCATTTGGATATTTCCACTAGGAAAATATCTGATGTCTCTTGTAACTGGAGTGTAAGATGGGGCTGTATGCTGTGGTCTTGATCTTATCTTAGGAAGAGGACCCATTTTTTCTCTAACCCAACCTTGGCAAACTAACTGATCCAAAGCCAAGGCAGTCGCATCTGTCATCCACAGCCTATTATTTTCCTTCTTGGCCATTTGGTACTGTTGTAATAAAATGTTTTTAATTTCTTCTAGGGACCAACCGGTTCCTAGAAGAAGGGCCATAAACCTGCTGGCAGGGCGGATTAAAATCCCCTCCTGAGTTTGTCTCAGCAGTTTCTCCCGCATTAACTTGATCTCTCTATCCTCTGATTGCGGGCCCGCCCCAGGTGCTATGGCGATACTTTCTGCCAATCCAATGAGATTTTCCTTTTGGGTGGCAGAAACACCAACTTCAACTTGGGGTTGGACAGTAGGTGATGGCCCCTGTCCCACTGCCCCTGATACATTTGGATAAACCTCATGTATCTCACTTACAGTTTCAGACACATTTGGATCAACCTCGTGTGTCTGTGGCCCCTCCTCTATCTCCATTGCTTCCTCAAGCAGATATTCTTCATGTGTCGGCAATGGAAGAGGAGTTTGTAAAGCCTTTTCAAAAACAGACTGAACTGACACAGTTGGATCACCCTCCTGTGCCTCAGCTGAGGGAAAACTAATAATCGGATCTAAACATTCAGACACAGTTAGATCACCCTCCTGTGTCTCTGATAAAGTATAAGACTGCTCTGATACCTTTGGATCGCCCTTGGGTGACAGCAACCAATCTGCTTCTGTATCTTGACATAATAGATCCAATTCATATTCTGAGTCTGACATGATCTAAAATGAAAAGAAAATCAACAATTAGAACACTTGTATTCATCGATCGCAGCTCCTTGCTCAGCAGTAACTCCTACACATTTTCCATGAAACCATTCCAAACAGTGATCACACTGGATCATAAACTGACCACTGTAAGGTTTTCGACAAATGCAAAAATTCGAGGTAGATCTTACCACACTGACCACCCCTGTGTCTTTGAACACTCGAAGACACCTGGATAGCCAGGGAGGCAAAACTCTATCATGGCATTTTTTTAATCTGTCATGATTCACTACAATAGCTGAGCTTTTGAAAATAACTTTAAATAAATATGGTGTATACACCTCACCAATTATCCCTGGACCTTTCCAGAAAGGTGATAATTTCGTGCATTTCCCTTTTTTATTTGCGGTTTCTAACATATAAACTACATCACCAAGTTCATATGTTTTCTTATTCAGAGTGAGATCGTAATTTCTTTTCATTTTTTTCGTTTCTGACTTCAACTGATTACGTGCAACTTCATGAGCCCTTTTCATTTCAGCTTTCAAATTTTGAACATATTCAGGTATTTCTCCTTGTTTTTTATTCTCCTTGAAGTTAAACACCAGATCGCTTGGGTGATTAACCTCACGACCCAGCATCAACTTATTAGGCGTGAACCCAGTTAACCTGTGAACTGATGAACGCAGTGCCCCAGCCAATTGGGGAATAAATTTGTCCCAATCTTTTTGATTTTTATCAACAAAACATCGAACTGCGTTCATGAGGGTTCGATTTTGACGTTCCACTTGCCCATTAGCAGAAGGTCTATACGGGGTAGTTCTGGTTTTATGTATTTGTAAAAGTTCACAAATTTCCTCAAATAACTTACTTTCAAAACAAGGACCTTGGTCCGTAAGAATTTGAAACGGGCAACCAAATCTTGAAAAGAACTCACTAACAGCTGCACAAGCCATAGTTTCAGCAGTTTGGTCAGGTAATGGGATACATTCAACCCATTTTGTAAATTGATCAGTCATCATCAAAATATATTTGTTTCCTTTTTGAGTTAAAGGCAAAGGGCCCAGGAAATCCAAGTGGACTCGCTCCATTGGATTACCTGCATGGAATATCGTCATATTCCATTTAGCTGTTCTGTTAGCCTTCTTGCCGACAGAGCACTGTGGACAAGATTCCACATATAATCTAATATCCTCACTCATTCCATACCAATAAAAATTCCTACATGCACGATACCTGGTACGAGTCTCGCCCTGATGTCCAGAAGCAGGTATATCATGTGCTAAGGTCAAAATTTCTGACGCACAATTTGAAGGGACCACTAAAACTTGATCTGAACAATGCTTTTTAACTTTATATAAAAGATTATCTTTCATCAAAAATCTCTTACGATTCAGCCACATGTATTTAGTAGCCACACTACAAATGAAAAGTTCACCCTCAGTGGGTTCCTCACCAGTTTCCAACCAGGTGATAATAGGAGAAATATCAGGATCACTTCTCTGTGTCCTTTCCATTTCCCTAAGCGAACCAACAGCTGATAAACTCACAGCATCACTCCCAGTGGTAAGGCTCCTAAGCTGATGACCATTATTAATCAATTCAATATCGAATTGGGTATGGGTCCACCCTGTGTCTGGACAGATAGTACCGGTACAAGATATCGTGTCATCCCAACCCTCTCTGAAATCCCAGGGTATTCCTGCAATTTCAGACTGTGGTTGAGAATTGCTCATATTTTCAAAATTTACATGCTGTATCTCCGTATTCACTACAGCTATTGATGGATCTTCCGATTCTTCAAACTTACAAAAACCTTGAGTCAGTGGGACCACATAGTCCACCTCTTCTTCAAACTTGGCCCAATTTGCATGTAAACGGATGCAGTGCTTGCATCCGCCACATGGTAAAATTGAAAGATCACATCCTATCTTATATTCTGAACACACATTGTCTAAGGGAATTCTGGAGAAAGCGTCTGCGTTAACATGTAGTTTCCCAGGTCTATGTTGGACCACCATGTTATATTCGCTTAATTCCTCCATCCACCTAGCCACTTGGCCCTGTGGATCCTTAAAACTCATAAGCCACCTAAGGCTGTTATGATCTGTTCTGACAATGAAGGGTCGGCCTAAAAGATAATGACGAAACTGTCTCGTGAATCTGACAACTGCCAGAAGTTCCTTTCTGGTAGTACAATATCTCATTTGTTGAGGGGTTAAGGCAAAGCTACCATAAGCAATAACTCGTTCAACACCATTTTGTACTTGCGACAGTTCTGCCCCTAATGCCCAATCACTGGCATCTGTGTCGAGAATAAAGGTGTCGGTATGGTTTGGAAGAGTGAGGAGTGGTGGGGAAACCAAGCAAGCCTTGAGGTTTTCAAATGCCTCTTGTTGCTCTTTACCCCAATGAAAAGGTTTCTTGCCAGTCAAATCATACAATGGTTTAGCAATCTTGGCAAAATCTTTAATAAACATTCTATGATAATTTACTAAACCACAGAAACTTTCTACCTGTCTGGTATTTTTCGGAACAGGCCAATTTTTAACAGTTTCCTTGGATTCATCGTTCAGCTCGATGCCATCTTTACTGACTATCCTTCCAAGGAATTCAATTTTGTGCTGACAAAACTCGCACTTTTTGGGTTTCAATTTGAGCGCATACTGACGAAATCTTTCAAATATGCTCTCCAGATTTTCCAGATGCTTTTCAAAAGAACATCCACCAACAACTACATCATCAAGATAACTAAGGGCGGCAGTCCAAGTTAGTCCCTGAAGAACTAAATTTATAACCCTTGACCAGGTATAAGGACTGCCCGAGAGACCGAAAGGCATCTTAACAAATTCCCAGCTACCATGCTTTGTACTGAATGCTGTCTTGCACCTATCCTCATTTTTAACATTAACCTGATGATAGGCGCTCATGCAATCAGCTTTTCCATACCACAAATTTCCTGACAACCAATCGAGGCTCTCATCAATCCGGGGTAATGGATAAACCTCATTTTTGGTAATCGCATTAATTTTGCGGTAGTCAATACACCACCTCAGCGATTTATCCTTCTTGCGGACCAAAACTGGAGGTGATGCCCATTCACTCAAACTCGGTTGGATCACACCTGCTTCCAACAACTTCTGCAAATGGGATTCCTCCTCATCCACGAAACATAGTGGTGTACGTCTCATGGGCTGGCGGATCGGTGGATGGTCTCCTGTATCAATGGAATGCTCAATTTCTTTGAAATGACCCATATCAAACTCATTTTTAGCGAACACATCTCCATATTCGGTCAGAAGTGTTGCCAATTGAGTGGCTTGTTTCCGATTAAGGTTTTTAGCTGACCTCAAAAACAGATCTTTTAAATGATCAGGAACTTGCTTTACCACGTCCACTTTATTTATTTTATTAAAATTATGTGGAGCTTTAACTGTCGTTACGTCCGTTCGGGCAGTATTCACTCCAGACACATTAGTATTTCCAGAGTTTACATTTTCTATAATTGTTTCAGCCTCGTATGCATGCCCAATTAACTGATTTTTACTTAATTTAATGTTTCTAGTATTAACATTAATTAGGCATATTTTGGGTTCCGTTTCGCTTGAATGCACCGAACGCAGGCCAATTAAAGAAAGTGTTTCAATTGGTTCGGCCACATAATTAGCCAAAGTTTCATTCAATTCACATTTTACTAAGATGGCTGAATTTGGTGGAACAATTGTGTCATGCAATAAGCTGATTCTAGCGATTCGTGTGGAGTCATTGACTTTGGAATAAGTCGGAATTGCAACATTTCCGATTTTTAAGAAATCTTTATTTATGTCCAGAATGGCTTTATGCTTGCGCAGAAAATCAATTCCAAGCAATACCTCATCTTCAATAGGCGCAACATAGACACACTCCCTAAATGTAAGTCCACCCATACATAGCGATAGGGGTCCTACATAACTTCCTGTCATCTGTCCATCTCTAGCGGCCGTATTAAAATGAACAGTCTTAATGATAGGAGGTGCCGGTGTTAAACGCTCAAAGAAGCGGTCTGACAAAACTGTCACATCAGCAGCTGTATCAACAACTGCGTGAGTTATTAAATTTTCTATTTTTAACTCCACATGAATTGCCGAAGGTGACTTAACACGACGTACGGTTAAATTGTCATCAGTTGTAGGAAATCTAAATGTGGTGAGGTCATTTAGTACATTTGGTGGGGGCAAAATCAGACCTCGCGATTCGGCCCCTTGTCTTTTGACGAACTTTCAAAGTGAACTTTTCTATCCCCACTACTGCCTCTATTCTTCGCTACCCTTGAAGGGCACTGAGATTTGTAGTGTCCCATTCCCTTACATAAATAGCATTGAACAGATTTGGTAGGGGATTGCGAAATTGGTTTTGTATCTTGTTTTTTTCCTATTGATCTTCCAGCAGCTGTTGGATCATTTGGAAATTTCATAGTTAATAATGAATTTAGTTTGTCAAGAATTTGCTGAAATTGTTTGTCATAACTTTCAGCTTTAGCTTCTAAGGCAAAAGTTCTCGACTCTAAATAACTAAGATCAGTTCCTGATTCATTTGTTTGTTGGGAATTCTCCTTCTGTGGAGATTTTTGCCAACCAGATGACTGATTATTTTTTCCACGGAACTTTGAACGTCCGCGTTTTGCATTAGAAAATTGTCTTACACGTGTGGGGCTCTCGTCGCTGTCGGAATGGCTCAAACTTTGACGAGACGAACCACCATGCATAGCTAACTGGTTATACTGATGCCATTTTATTAATTTTACAGCCTCTTCCAAATTAGGTGGTCGACAATTAATAACATGTTCGGCTGCTTTCACATCAGTACAGCCATGACAGAATTTAAATACTGCTTGCTGTGTAACAAATTTTGCTGGACAATTTCCAAATGCATGTGTAGCCAGAGATAAAACAGTTTCAGCCCAGTCTTCTATACTTTCATCTACTTTTTGATGAGCGTTTTGGAATTCTAATTGAGTGGTTTCTGGGGTACTATGATCTCCAAAACGAGCTGCTAGCTGTTTCAGCTGCTCATCAATCGTCATATTTAAATTACTTTCAGCCCATAATGAATAAACAACACTTGCCTTACCATTAAGGCACAAACATAAAATATCTTTTTGTTCTTCAGGAGTCCATCTTTCAACTAAAGAATATCGCCTAAATTTCGTTTCGAAGGCCTTCCACGACCCAGTGCCATCAAAATTTAGGCCTTTAGGCAAGTATAACCTATGATGATTTCCTCGGTCAGTGTGTTGGTCCTCCCATAGCGGTTGAACCTGAAAATTTAAATTTTGACCTTGGATTTGAGAAACTTGTGGTTGAGATACTGCCATGGGCTGTGGTTGGTAAACTGAAGAACTAGGGTAATTTTGTCCTACAAATGGATCGTTAATTTGAGATCCTGTTTGGGGATCTACTTGATAGTAAACTACATTTGAAGGATTTGGCTGCAATATTGGATTTGTTACAGTAGACTGATTAATGTAATTTTGTTGGCCTTGAACCTGAGAATTTAGACCTTGATTTGTCATTTGCACTGCTTGTCTATTCATGGGCTGTTGATTATAAACAGGCTGATTATTTGTTTGAACACCAGAATTGACATAATTAAATTGGTTCTGGTTAGGTGGTAACCACTGAGGTTTCACATTTGTCACAATAGTTGGAGTTGGATTCTGACACACCCCTTGGTAATTAATACCTGTAGTATTTGTCTGTGACCTGTTATGTATTACATTAGTTGGGTGATACCTCACTGAATTCACTAAATTTTGGGGTGGCGCCTGGCTTGCATATGCGCCCCCTTGTGAATTTACTAAATTCTGATTAGTTATTAATAAACCGGTAGGATTCGGTTGCACAAGATTGCCTAATGCTCCCTGATGGTCCCTACTGGCTTCTGATGCCTGAGCCTGTTGATTAATTGAAGTTGAAAACTTTTGATTATTGTGCTGGATAATTCCTTTAGGTACTCCATAGGAATTACCAGTGGAAACAACTTGATTCGTACAAGATACCCCTCTTGATATTTGTATTTTATTTTGTAAGTTTCTCGAGAACTGGCTACTCTGATTCAACGTCATCTGTGTATTTGGTTGACAATTTGAATTTATGGCATTGGGCGGTCCAGATACTGTGTGTGGTACACTACTAGTACCCCTAATTACATTGGGTTTGGGTTGACCTTGCCCATAATTAGGATTACTTGCACTCACACTCAGGGTTGTCTGATGCACATCCCATGGACTAGCAATACACACATTAGTTAGTGCCGAAGTAGTATAAGTAACAGCACTTCCTCCCACAGCTGACTGCTGCCCAGCCAATGTATAATTGGGTAAGCATCTCATGCTGTGAGTGAAAGTCCCTGCCTCTCTAGATTGAATGTAAGTACTACTACTATTATTCTGAGGCATGGATGTGGCATTATTTACTAATACCTGAAGTTGCGGACCAGATCGAACCATCTTACCTGTGCCTTTAATGCCTTGTTTTATTTCTGTAACACTAGCCATTTCTGGCTGTACAGAAACCTTTCTTCTCACATCAGGTTTTGTCTTGAGAACACTTCCCTGAGATAACAACTGCATCTCTGCTCTCCTCATTCTACTCAACAAAATTTCACTCTGCTGTTTACACTCTTGATACTCCCTCCGGAGTGCAAGTACAGCATCTTGGCTTGGAGTCTGATAGTCATCCTCCACCCCTGCCACATCTGACTGATATCTTGTTGGGTCCCTGTTTACAATACTGACATTCCGTGGCCCCTGATCAACCACATCAGTATTACCCAGGTTGAGCTGATCAATTGGATAGCCCTCATTATTCTTCTCAACCTGATTATTACCCTGATCAATTTGATCAGTCTGGTAATGTAAATATCCTTCAATATTTTCATTATTGAATATTCTACTGCTATTTATCACTTGGGTACTTTGCAACTGGTCCTGCAAATGTCCAAGTTCAGCCTGATCAGCCAGGCTATCCTGTCCTGGAGACATTTGCCCAGATGCTTGCCTACCCAGTGAACCTGGAGAAAGTGCATAAAATGAATCATGATCTACTGAGAGATTTGCCTGCAATACCTGATCTCCACAGTATGACTCATTTTCAGACGGTGGGGGAGTTAGTCCCTGGGGAGAAGCCTGTATAATATCATCATTGTCTGGGGGATAATTTATCAACTGTAAAATTCTATTATCCACCAATTGAGGATTCAGTGGTTGCGATAAATCAATAAATCGCCACTGCTCATTTGTTCCTCGAAAATGGGGTATATTTACAAGATCCTCCCTAGTTAATACTCCATACGTCATTCTGCATTTAATTATCTCCCTAGCAATGCTCTCTGTTACCTGAGGGATCTTCAGAAGTTCACTGAATGGTGCAGTGTTGACATTAATTCTACTAATACTAGCCATTTTTGTTATTGCTCTTAGATAATCTTGAAGCAAAAAAAAAAAAAATTCTAAGTAGACGTGTTGATAAACATTCAAATTATCTGAAATATATAAATTTCCAGCTTGAATTTCAATCAGATAAGCCCTATTAAAATTCAAACTGTCTGAAATCTACAAATTTCATTTTCCTACTAAATTAATTCTTAGGTATTTACCTACAATTTAGCACTGAAAATTAAATCTGAATGTCCACAATCAAAATGGCGGATTTGCCATTCGAACTAAATAGTCGATGATGTGAGCATGAAGTAACCCGAGTGGCTGGGTTCTTACAGGCCCGTCGCCAATTAAAGTACAATTGGGTCTATAGGTTATTCGTACTTTAGGATACTCACTTAATAATCTATTCAGTTCTCTTTAAATTACAACACTATCACTTTTTCTGGCTCAGTAGAAAAGATACGTCTTATCGCTTCAAATCCACTCAACAAGAGAACGGTTCGACCAATCTTCGCCAACTCATCGCTTATTATCGTACGTTCTCGGCGAACTCCGGATTCCTCACGATGCTTCCATCCGGTTGAAGGTGATCGGCCGTACCGTCAATGCAATTTCACAACATATGTACAATAATTGTAGATCAGTGTTACAAAGATGTAAACAAGGTCACTGAGTGCAAATGAGACAGACCAGTCAGAAAATGCAGCAATAATAAAAAAAATATCTTTCTCATATAATTATCTACTAAGGATATATCAATCTCAATATAATATGGGGACTATATAACATCCTGTCATCCAAATAATAGTATGGTGAGGATTAATATTAAAGGGTGGACAATTTGGTAAAATATGGGTTGGAATAATAGTACAGGGTGGAATATTTTTGCCTAATACTGAAGTTTCAAACTGAGTTTACAATACTTCAAAGTGCCACATCTTGGATATATAACCTTAAAATTCTAAAATAACTCCAACTTTCAACAGCTATGGAAACATTTTAAGAATTTAGTCCAAACTCCAAAATAGTGTATCCTAATTAGCTCACAGTCCAACCTAGTGAAAATGAATAAAAATAGGGGATCAAATTCGAATAATATGGAGTAGAAAATATAAAAAAAAATATATGAATATTACAGGTAGGATTATATGGAACACAAGTGCGGGAATCAAATACTTTTTTCCTAGCTGTACAGTGTAGCCTATAAAATTTTCTAATATTATATAGATCAAGGTGGGCGAGAGACGCCCATGAAACAACAAATCAACAAAAATTTGTGAAACAGGTAAAATTAAGCCTGTGAGGCATGTTAAAAGTAAGTACAACATGGCTGGAAAGACACAAACCAGCCCTTAATTCGAATGACTCAAAAGGAGGTTCAACATGGCTTGACAGACAGTTGGCGGCAGGAGGGGGTAGAGGTGGTTGATTTTCCAAAACTGTCCGCTTCTTTCTGCAGATGAACCCAGAATGAAGATGGTGCGTAGGATGCTTCACCGTCCACCAAAAACTCCGACTTGTGAAATAGTTCGTTTTTACCGTAGTGGACAACGGAATAAAAATTTAGAAGGTCAAAGGTTGCCTGATATTCATGTGCGGTGATGCGATAACAATCCCTTGGTGGTGCCTGGAATCCCTGGCATGACCAAGTGATAGCTGGCCTTCTGGCAAGGCGGCTCCCTTGAAGTCTGTCAAGCCAAGTTGAACTTTTAACCTGATAGGCAAATAACAGGGAAGTTGGCTGTGGAGATGTGTATATGTATGCACATGTGAATTCCTAAACACAATTGACTACAGCACACAACAAACATCGTGACCATAAATGAGGCAGAATTCCCTTGCTGCCTCTGATTTATGCTGCATCGATGTAAGGTGGAATATGTCTGGATGATATAACATTAAGGGAAAACAAAACAAATCTTGTGTGCGATGTGAGCTACACTGTTTTATTAGCTCTTGGTATGAATTTGAGTCAGCTGTTATAGCTGTACAGTGTAGCCTATAAAATTTTCTAATATTATATAGATCAAGGTGGGCGAGAGACACCACAGATGGGATCGCAAAACACCAAAACCTTTAAGTGGTTACTTCAAAGTTATTGTGTCTTGCGAGCCCATCACGCCCACTAAGGGACACATCCCCACAGCCAGGTCCCAAGAAGATACACCCCTGGGGCTTGTGCATCATGAAGCGGCCATATGGCTACATGCAGGAAATGATTAAAAAGCGAGAGTCACAATTTTTAGACGGTATGAGCGAGAAATGCGCAATAAATCGGAACAGCCTGCTGATCACTGAGCCAACGTGTGAAGTCATTATAACGCATCAGAAACGCTGTAAGATGGAAATTGTGAACCCCATGCGGTTCAGCATACCCCCTGAGAAAAACGAATAGTGGTGCGGAGCCCAACAGTGGGGAAAGGAAGGCACATCCGATTGCCCGACGCAACATTCTAGGTAAGCCCGTGCCATACTGGAATCCCACGTCGAACTATAGAATAGTTGCCCTGCCCTGCCACATGGTAAGAGGGGCTGCATGTAGCCGAGAGACGCCTGAATTGGATCGAACGTTGTGGTAAGCGTATAACACCAATGGGCCCTGTCGTTATTATGGGTCTGGCTAGCCACCAAGAATAGCCCGTGCCCTGCTCAGGTGCTAGCCCTACCCACACCAAAGATCCCTGAAGTTAAAGCGAGAAGAGAATCCCCAACGACAAACCTGGAACTCAAGAACTAGCCCGTGCCAAGCCAGAGTCCCAGGCTATGAAAGCCCACCCTCGTGACAGTAAGGGGTTGGCAAAAGAACCTCATTGAAGGGAAGGTGTTCTGATGTACTGCCGGAAGGCATTGGTCTTCCAGCGCCCCATAATAAGCCGGATCTGTGAATCGGAATAACCCATACAGGCAGCCATTGTTGCAGCGCCGATACGGAAGCTATGTCCTTTAAAAATGTGCGGGTCCAAACCACAGAAGTGCAAGCAGCACTTGAGCACAAAATCAAAGGAACGTCTGCAGACAGGACTACCCGAGGGGTAGGCAAATACAGGCCCTGCCATCGATCCATGCGCAGCCAGAAAGTGTGTCAAGCGTGCTATCGGACAATGAATTTGATCACGAGCCCGCGCAACCCTGACGATGTGCGGCCTACCCCCGGAATTATGTTTGAAATTTCGAAATTGTAAAGACACAGAATCCCCATCCATCTGCACATCCGAAAACTGTAGCACCTTATCCCCATCCGACTTACGGGATGGGCACAACTCGCCTACACGAGCGAAAGAATAAAATGCCAAAGTGAACAAAGCAGCAAATAAGCTGACCTGGTAAGTACTGGATGCGCAGCAGAGCTAGCACTAATCGAAGGAGAATAGGCTCCGTAATGGGTAGACGCACATCGGCAGAGGGTCGCAGACGTTGGGCCCCAGCCAAAATTTTACGAATAAGGAATGATTGAGTGGGGTCGTATAGACCATTTATTTTATGTATGTAAGATAAACCGGATATAATCGAAATAATAGATTTTGATGCACAGCCCAGGGTGAAAAGGTGTGCGATAAATAAACACAAAATGGTAATAGATAATGGCCAAGTAAGCTGCAATTGAAAGCGGACACAAAAATCTGCCAATTTGGTGAAACTGGATTGGTAAAGCTGCTGCGTACTCGGTGCAAGGGCACTAGTAACGAGACTGTCTAAAGTTGAAGTAAGCGTTCCAATGTCAATTCTTGTGGGATGCCAGTTGCGTGAGGACAGACATGAGGAGCCAGCTGCTTGAAGTGTTTGACCTGCAAACGAGAAAGTTTGTCAGCTAGTACATTCTCAGTACCTGGAATATGCTTTGCCTTAAACAGAACATTGAATCTTAAGCAGCTAAGAACCAAACAACGAAGGAGACACAGCATCTGCTCATCCTTGGTGGTTTGGGAGTTGATAACTGCCACGGTAGCTTGATTATCAGTGAAGAATAACACACAACGGTTAGCTATGGAGGGACCCCACAAGTGGAGTGCTACTACAATCGGATAAAATTCAAGCACTGATATATGCAGCGAGGATTCCTTGGGTGTCCAAGCCCCACAAAACCATTGGCGTCCAAAAATGCAGCCAAAACCAGCAGATGCTGCTGCATCCGTGTGAAAGGATAGAGTGTCACTTGTTAACCAGGTTTGTTGGAGAAAGAAGGATGTTCCATTGAATTCCTCCAGGAAGGCTAACCACAACCGCAGGTCTTCCTTAACGGATGAGGTTAACCTCAGATGGTGGTGAGCCTTCCTGATACCAATTGTTAAATTAATTAAACGCCTTAGAAAGGCTCTACCAGGAACGATAACCGAGCAGGTGAAGTTCAACAGACCGACCAGGGATTGAATTTCCTGAAGGGTGGCTTTTTTAGCTTGCAAAAAGTGGTGGATCAACAGCTGGCATTTTGAAAGTTTATCTGATGGGAGACGAGCCGTCATGCTAACAGTATGCAGTTCGATTCCCAAAAACACAATGGTGGTGGAGGGATTGTGCATTTTCTCGAGGGCGATCGGGACCCCCAAGGAGGTGCAAATCGTGATGAAGGTGTCCAAATACACTTGGCATATTTTGCGAGTCCTTGAAGCAAACAGAAAATCATCAAGAACGTGCACGATGTGTCGAATAAGAAACTTTGACTCTGCGATCCACTGGAGCGCAGAGCTGAAGGACTCGAAAATGCGACAAGAGGAGGAACAGCCCATGGGAAGGCATTTATCAATGTAAAAACAATTGTCCCATTTATATCCTAAAAGGTGGTGGTCTGAAGGGTGAACTGGGATAAGCCGAAACGCGGATAAAATGTCAGTCTTTGCCAAGAAGCAGCCGGTACCTAGGGATGTAATGATGTCAATCGCATGTTGTATATTAGAATACTCCACAGAGGTGAAATCAGAAGAAATATGGTCATTGATGGAAGAACCATGCGGGTGAGAAAGGTGTTGGATCATGCAGAACTCGCCAGCTGCCTTTTTGGGAACAACGCCAATAGGAGAAACGTGAAAGTCAACAAGGGGTGGTGAGGTATACGGCCCAGCTATGCGCCCCAAGGAAATTTCTTTGGCCAGTTTGCGAGTAATTATCTCGGGGAAGTCATCGGCAGACTTCAAATTGGGGGGTGTGGTCATCTGCAAGGAGGCCCCGTCATAACCTATAGAGAATCCGTGAACAAAACCATTAACCAAGTAGTGCTTGGAAGAGACATCATACCCATCGAGGAGATGATCCAAAAGTTGAGGATTAATGGGAGTTGTGACTTTTAGCTGGAGACTGTGAGGGCTTGTGGGCCAGTCCCCCACGTGGGTTTCCACGAAAGGGCTGTCGACCAGATTGGTTGCGCAATGGACAATTTTGGAAACTGTGGTCCTGTTGACAACGAAAGCATTTATGCGAGTAACTGCATGATCCAACACATGGCCTCCCCTCGTGGAACTTGTGGCAAAAACCCACAGGAAAGGAGCGGTTCCTGGTAGCAGACCTAGCGCGGCCCCCAGGGGCTCTGTTTTGAAATGACCTGTGATGGCTGGGAATGGTACCTGATCTCCACCCAGGGGCACATTTCATATACAATTCCCATAAAATGGTGTCCCATTCAAGCGAAGAGTCGTGTTGCCGCAAGTTACAGAATTGTTGATCATACTGCAGCCAATCGTACCCGATGCTCGCTAAGTGACGAATGTGTGATTGGTACTGTAACAATTTAGAAATGTCTTGTGGACATTTCTCGACCGAAACAGCCATGAAAATTTCAAAGGCACTCAGCCATTGTGGAAGAGAATTTAGAGACTTTGGTGCCCTGGGAGTCCATGCAATAGTAGGAGAGGAACCCTCACTGTCACACAGCGTCAACGAGTACGAGGGCTGAGAGGAATCATGTGGTAAAAGTGTAGCCAAATTAATGTATTCATTAGCCCAAATTTGGGATTTAGTTTTGATACCGACAGTAGCAGTAAGGGAAATGGCAGGAGACCGAAATGAGCCGCCCGGAGCCCCAACTGGGCCAGCATAGGGGGTTTGATGAAATAGGCCTACGAACGGGTTAAGTGTTTGTATTGAATTACCAAATGGAGGATTTGGTACAGTGTCCTGGTTCTGTGGTGGTGGTGCAGCAGAATGTTCTGAAGAAAAACTGTCCAAGGCCGATTGAACTGACCGACGCAAAAAGTGTTCCAAATTAGACTGGTTGTGCTGCAGTTGTGGTGGGAGTCGCACACTGAGGTTGATGCTGTCACTTGAAACACCTTGTGGTGGTGGATTGTCCGAAGATGTGGAAATAACTGTACATGTATGGCTCGAAGTAGAGGGGATTCGAAGATCGAGTCCAGCTGTGTGATGGTCCATGAAAAGGGATGATTGTTGGTGATCACCTGGTGGAGAAATGTGTGTGATTGGGTGCGGAAACGTAGGAAGGGCATCACTGAAGGTCACTCGTGTGGAAGAATTCCCTGATGCATTGGAGAAAAGTGGAACTGTCTGACGTGGCACATGTGAGAGAGTAGCGTACCCATAGTTAGTTGATGACCTGAGCTCACTTCCAATGGAATTAGGTGGTGAGTGTCCTAGGAGAAAACTGTTCCGGAGTGCTGTTGTCGTCATTGCACTGCCAGGAGTACCAGTAGAAGCATGGCTGGCAGTGGTTGAAAAGTGATCCGTGAATGTCATTCCTGTAGAGGTGGTACAGGAAACTAACAGTGAAAAAACAGTCACAGTTGGGTAAGGTGGAAACCTATGTGGTCCAGAGTGGCAACAGTTGTTGCTGCCTCAGAAAAGACAATGTGTCGCGACTGGCCAAGCACCGATGGATTAGAACCACCCCTAGGTGGTCGCGCAAGTCCTGAGTCAGAACATCTTCAAGTGAACTGAAGGTTAATGTCTGTGAAGTGGGTGGAACTGCCCCTGGAAGTTGTTGAGTACCACTTGTGTGACGAGAGCCAGTGAGTCCTGAATCATTGAGGTCATTGACAGTGGTAACTGGTACTGCAACAAGCTGAATTTCATGCACTTCTAAAGAATTGTCCGACGCTGTAGATGGACGACCGGCTGTCCCTCTTGTACGTGTGGTCTGTGAAGGCTGGAAAGTGGCTGACAGCCCATCTTGCAGGGAACGCCGTTTCTTTCTGGGAGGCATAACTGGAATAGAGAGAGAAAGAGGGCAGACACAAGGTAAAAGCTACTGAATGAGGGAAACAACTGAAAGGGCTGCGAGCAATGGCGTGAAAGGGAAAAACCACTGTGTGGCAGACCAGCACGAGGAGGCGCATGAACAGGGATTTTTTTTTTGTTTTTTTGTTTTTTTTTTTGTTTTTTTTTGTTAAACAGGATCAGAATCATAGGGACTATCGTGCATAGCCCACATCAACAGAAAGGGTACGCAAGTACAGGGGTGTGTGGGGGAAAAGACGGTCACGCCAGTGCTCGCAGGACGGACCCTCCCTACTAACATGGGAGGGTAAGAACAAAAATATAACCAAACTCCACACGGTGAAAGACACACAAAGAAGGATAACCCTCTGTGCCGAGGGGAAAGAGAGCAGATTTGCGTCGACCAATGCACCTGCACCCCCCCAGGCAGGAACAATGCAGCAGCTCGGGAGGAATGGCCAGCCTAACCTCAGCCCATATGAAAGGCCCAACATGCGAGGAATACCAAAGAACCAGAGATGATTATAGGGTGTTGCGTTTTGTGTGTGGTGGTAGAGTGCTGGGGGTACACCATGATACCGATGATAAATGGACCCCCAGAGATCATGAGCGGGCCAAAGACTCTAGGCGGAGATTAGGGGCCAAATGGCAGATCAACCCCGAGCAAGAAGCATGTATGAACTGTGTCACCGTGGGAATGAAGTAACGGCAAAACTATGACATGGGAAGAAAGCCAGTGATGGACCGAATAGGTATCCCATCCCCGCACCCAAAGGCGAGGCATCGCCACCCAGAATGTAGATCACCAAACTGCAGCAAGACGCAGGCCGAGAGCACTATTGTTGTTGAAGAGATGGGGCAAGCTGCCCAGCAACTGGTCCACCCAGTAAACAAGTGTGGGTGGGGGGGCGAAGACAGAATGCAGGTTGGTGAACATCCCGGGTGGAAATGTCTTAAGGGATTGATGGGTACTATTATGGAAGATGAATGAGGAAATGGAAAAAACCATGTTCCAGCCGGTCAGGGCTCAATTTAAGCTGAAAATTTTGAATAGCAATTTACTGCTCACCCTGGAAAATTGACTAGCAGTTGATTCAAAAGCACTGCAGACTGATAAGTATTGAATAGCAAAATCCAGAAAATGCATATCCTAATTCTATGCAAATCAGTTATTTTGAGCCCTGCAGCTGGTGGAAACCGGCATGATGGCTGCTAACCGTGAGCAGCAGAAGGAAGAAAATTGGACACAATACGTTCTGCAGAAGCCTGTGAATCAGAAACTGAATAGTGAATGCTGCCCCAAACCGCATGGGAATAAATTATCGAAAGAGAACAGGCACCACAGTGCAGAAAAGTATCCGTTATTACAAGGGACGAGTTTCGTGGGCGCGCAGAGAATGCAGCAGGGATCCACGAATGCTGCGACTGTATTTTTTGAGGCCGGTGGCATCAAAATGCACGCCGTCGAACAGAAACGACATGGTGGCCAAATGCAACCGACTATGATGCCAAAAACAAATAGTTGTTGACTATGTCAACATGCTTATTGTACAAGTCCACCGATTTTACTGGACGAGCACGGCGTCCCGCTGTGACAGAGGTCCGGTGAAACAACTGGCAAACCGGAACTGATCGTACCGCGAATTCAGACAACAGACGTCCAGCAAATTTGTCGACGTGGCAGCCAACGGTGAGGGGTTGGAACTCAGAAAGCTCATTCCCCCCAATCTGCAACGAAACGTGATGCGGCCCAAATTGGCGAACAATAGCAAGGTCCTCTGACAAACGGGAAACAGTGCCACCCCATCGACCATGAGAACGAATGTCCACATGAAAGTCGTCCCTGGTCAAGTTTAATTCAGATGCAAAATTCTTAGGCGGTGAAAACGCAGCATTCCCATTCAAATAATTACCTAAGCGGACAATAAAACTGTGTCCCATAACCAGACATTTCCAGTCTGACGTTGCCATGGATAAGAAAATAAGAAAAACAAGCTAACAAGGAACTCGCCGTAGTTGATTTTCCCAAACTGTCCGCTTCTTCCTGCAGATGAACCCAGAATGAAGATGGTGCGTAGGACCCTTCACCGTCCACCAAAAACTCTGACTTGTGAAATAGTTCGTTTTTACCATAGTGGACAACGGAATAAAAATTTAGAAGGTCAAAGGTTGCCTGATATTCATGCGCGGTGATGCGATAACAATCCCTTGGTGGTGCCTGGAATCCCAGGCATGACCAAATGATAGCTGGCCTTCTGCCAAGGCGGCTCCCTTGAAGTCTGTCAAGCCAAGTTGAACTTTTAACCTGATAGGCAAATAACAGGGAAGTTGGCTGTGGAGATGTGTGTATGTATGTACGTGTAAATTCCTAAACACAATTGACTACAGCACACGACAAACATCGTGACCATAAATGAGGCATAATTCCCTTGCTGCCTCTGATTTCCTGACTGATGCTACGTTTCATTCTTCTGTTGTCTTTTTCACTCAAAGATTTATTGTCAATCCCAGCCAGTGGCCTCTTGGATTTTGCACTGCTGATCAAAGCTGTAAAACTTTTCTTATACAATGAGTGTTACACATTTCAAGTAGCACACTAGTCTCTTGTACACATGGTCTGTCCAGCTAGCTGAAAGAAAGGTGGCTAGCTTTCAGAGTGGCCTTTTGGTAGTCTTAGTCAAAAGCATTCAACATTCTTTTCCCCACCGTGCTGTTTGAGTTACGCGGGAAATTAGAAGAAAAAATAGTTGTTGGTTTTAGCAATGAATAATAGTAAAAAATCAAACTGAAATGAATAAATGTGCATATTTATATAAATTATTAAATAATTAAAATAATTTAATTATATTTTATCACCTCATGAAGTTGACTTTGACCGAGAAGCGAGACAAAATGATGGATGGAGATAAGAATGAATTTTTTAAAATACATAACATCTCCGAATAAATTTGCATATCTAATTAGTTTTAAATTTTATTAGAACCTGAATTGGGCTTCTATGAACTTTGTCTTCAAGGTAATATTGGAATCAGTTTTTTAGTAGACACATGTTTTCATGGTAAGCTTTAGTTTGGTTGTGTATTCAAACAGTTACATACATTTTCTTATTTTTCCAAAGAAGTGGGCGTGGCCTAAATATTTTAATTGTGCTGCTATTTATAGTTATATCTAGCTGGTGGCATGCTGACATGTTTCAGGGGTTCAAAATGTTGTGGATTCATTACTTATGCCATTTTGTGGTCAGTTGTGCTTGTCAGTGTTCAATTCATTCCTTAAAAGTGGGCGGGGCTTAAATATGCAAATTAAGAAATTTTAGCTGTTTTTTAAAATCAGATATGGTTACAAAACAAACTGTCCATGTTAGGCAAGTTGCTGCAATAATCCTGTGATGTAATTTCAGGTCTAGTAGGAAAAATGTGGGAATATTCTCTAAATAAAGGGAAAAATTAACATTTTATGCAAATTATATGCAAATTAACTTGAAGACGGTTCGGTCATGTTAAAAATGTTTAAAGTTAACTTCGGGGCCAACGTATGGCCCATGACTGTGTGAAATCTCAAGGCTCTGTGATTACTGCTTTTATTTTTATGAGTGTTAATGTCTTTATTTACATGAAAAAAATGTGCTAAAATCACCACTTTTGGGGGCGTTTTGGGTTCTGGGATTTATACTGAAAGCACTATGTCCCAGTGACTAAATTTTCGACAAATTTTGAAACTTCTAATGACCATAACTCGAAAACTACATGGAATATTTAGATTCTGTAAAAAGATTTCTTTTTCTCACCACATGAGGAATATTTTCCAATCAGTTTTATCACAAAAAACCCATTATGGAATTTTCATGTAAAATCCCTAACACAAGTTACAACAACAAGCAGCAAAGGAGGTATCGTGACACGATTTGTGTACATTTGCGTAAATTGGGGAACGGGTATTGAAGTTTGAACTTAGGGCTGTTAACAGCAGGCAATCGTGAACTTGCAAAATGCACTTTAGGAAATCAACATTCATTTTTCAAATTCAGGAAAGCCTTGCACCGACACACGCGCACAAATGCCACAACATAACATTGAATGTTGATGACAAACAAACCATGCTGTGGTTCACAAGAGTCGCAACACTTAATTTAATTTAATTTCAAATTCAGTAGATCAAACTAAGACGGAAATATAAGGCTTCGAAAATTGCTAGTTTTCGTACTCGCCAGATATTTGTTATTATTCCACGTTGTGAACATCCACTTCCAAAATCGACTGGACGCTGGTATTTTTCGAAACTCCAACTTTGCAGACGTCAGTTCTGCAGCCAGCCCAAGTTCAGGAACATGCATGGTGTATTGTTTTTCATATGACGATTTTCTTCACACAATCGTAATATTAATATGTTGGTCCTCATTCCGACGTAGTTGGTCACAGCTCTTCATGTTGAGACAGAAAATTACTCCGGATAAGACAAAAAAGAATATTTTTAACCTACGCAAAATCATCACCATTCAAGGTCAAAGAGTTTACAGAAATGAGGTAAATTTAACGTCATGAAACGTCACGAATTGCACGCGCGCGTATTTCGAAACAAGATTTGTTTGTTGTGTTTGAGAATAAGAGATGCTGCAAGTGTGATTGTGGGCCTAGTATTTGTACAGAATGAAAGGCAGTACCCATTCATTTTACAAGATTATTGGCACAGCAGGCTTTGACTTAAGCCAATTATGCCCAAGCTCTATTTAGCGTCTAATCTGTAGCCCAACTTCCTTCGTATGACGCACATTGTCATTGGTCTACAGACCACGCTGTCTTTTCATTCGAAACAAGTCAAAATCAATCTCCGAAGCATGAATCACCAATGACGTCATGTTCTTTTGTGTGTATGGGCCCTCACCCTCTCCCGGGAAGTGTAGGGGAAAGGTGTCTATAACGGGCCCCTTAAGGGGAAAGGGCAATAACTTCCAGCAAATAACGTATTATGAAAAATTTTTCATTCAGAACCATAAACGATAACACCCATGAATGAAATATGACAGTTATGCCCAGTTGTTCGACTGTTCTTGAGAAGAAAGAAACTTTGAAAACATGGTGTCAGTGGCCCGTTTTAGCCACTCACTTTGTCCAAAATGGGCCCCCTGGGCCAATTTACCCACTTGTTTTATAACAAAGAAAATGTAGAAGAAAAGTTGAATAGTTTCACACATAGGCCTACAGTTTTACTCGCCACATAACTCGCATGTGAAAACACCGCCTTCATAATTGGAACAGTCATGGTGTGCCCATTTTTTGCACGAGCAGCACTGGATCCACTCCTCGCCCCCAGTGTCATCTCCAAAAACTCCACTACAGTAAATACAGGGCGTGTCATCCTTCTCGGTGGGAACTGGTTGTTTCCGCTTAACTCGTCCAGTTTTCCACGGCTTGGGACACTGAGTGGCACTTTTAGTAGTTTTCCGTTTCTGCTTTTTAACACTAGGGCCACCACTATCTGTTGACGAAACAGCTTGCCCCTCCAATGTACGTTTGTATGGACTGCTGGTGATTATTACAGTTTTTCCACATTGCGCTGATGACTTTCTTTTAAGTTTTGATTTTGGCAAGGGCGAAACTTCTTCTATCCCAACATGGGTTTTGCAACATGGGTTGGAAACCAGGTTTTCCGCTCACACATCCATGAACGAATCACTTTCATTTTGGAGCTCGTCGCTTACCTTCGCTGTCATTTCGGAAAGAATGGTGCGGACTTCATTACAAAATAGGTCTACAGCCCCGATTGCTGGGTTACTACAGGTTTCATGCTCAGAAGAGGTGTCCTTTTGTTGCAACCCAATTGTAGAATCATTTGGAGTTTGGGTGCTTTCAGCGGCTGGTGTCTGTGCTTGTTGAGCTGTGGGGCATGAAATCTCTGGTGCAGAGCTGTTATTTTGAAGCACCCTGTCTGTCGTTTCGCTTGCAGCAAATCCGTAGTCAGGGAAGATATTCCTATTGGTTGGCCAAATTCCCGTAGCTTCAAATCCATTGATTGCAGTTTCCATCGTTGCTGCGCGAACATAGGCATCACGAAAAATCCCTACAATGTTAAACATGGTGACAATTCGACCAGTATGATTGCGAAGCCATTTTGCTACTTCTTGACTGTAAAATGTTGATAGAGGCTTCATGAATGTTACGTCCAGAGGTTGCAGTCTATGGCTACAGTGTGGCGGCAAGCAGAGAACCACAACCGAATGTGTGCGTGCCATTTGAATAAATGGGAGATTCTGAGTGTGGGTCTTATGTCCGTCAAGCACTAACAGAACGGGTTTTTCGGCTGTTGGTTTTACATGAGCAAGAAAGTGTTCAAACCATTTTAGGAATATATCAGACTGCATCCAGCCCGATGGGTGTGGCACTGCGATTGCACCTGGTGGGGCATTGTCCATAAGTTCAGGTTTCATGTGAATGCGCGGATGTATGAACAGCGGAGGGATGTAATGACCAGCGGCACTCGTGCAAATTGTCGCTGTTACAAGCTGACCCCGTTCGGCAGAGGATAGTGTGTACCCACTTGTTTTTTGCCTCGGGTTGCAACAATTTTCGATTGTTTTTTGGGTACACATGTAACGCCCATCTCATCTACATTATAGATTCGGTCCAGTGTCAACTTTTTCGAATCTTGGATCTTTTCAAGAAGATTGAAGAATTTTCCAACATTGGTTTTATTGAATCCATGAGCACGTGCGCCCGAGGTTGCCTCGGGTGATCTAATTGATAAACTCTTGTGTCTTTTCATAAAACCCTTGAACCAATCGATACCAGCTTCCCTTTTCTCCGAATTGAATCTTTCATGCACATTATTTGCTTCAGCAAATTGATAGGTAACCTTCCACAACTGTTCTGTGGTAAATCCATATAGCATGGGCTCCATAGTTTTAATATGCTGAACTAACTAAGGTTCCATTTCGGGTGTGAAGACAGTTTTTCACGAACCGAGGCCCTTTTGTGCACATTCTTCACAGTTTCCAATCTTTCTAAGTCGTCGCTGAAGTGTGGACCGTGGAACATTGTAGAGTTTCGATGCTTTTTTCAAGCCAAACAGCCCATTCCGCAAGTATTTTATCACATTGCTCATACTCTCACAGTCCCAGTTTTGTCTGTCGGTCTTTCGCTTGTATCTTCCCATAACCAATCACCTACAACGACACAAAATGATAATAAAGGCTGGGTTTTGCATTTTATAAGATTAACCCTTTACCTAATACAGTCTTAAAATATGTCCAGAATATTAACCATTATAAGCCTTCCAAAGCCCAAAGAATCTTTTTACTGCTTCAAAAAACCCTATACAAACATGGATATCATTAGAATCAGCTCGTTGAGCCGGTTCTAATGATATGTTTATATTGTTTTATTGAAAAATACTCACAATTATAGGTTAAAAAATTGTAATTTTTTTTTTTTTCCAAAAGCTGTGTTAGGGAAAGGGTTAACGTGTGTATATATTGTATAAAGATGACAAATACTAAGCACAATATGAGATTTCTATTGACTAGAATGTTTACCTCCAAACTATTACTGGATAATTGTATAAACATGTAATTTAGCTCAGTTCCAAAGCTTTCGGGCATTGCCCTTCTTCAGTGGATTAATGACACAGTTTTACATCCTATCTGTTTTGCGTCCTTTCTACTAAACACAAGATATTTACAGTATTGACGTTAGTTGGAAAACGTCATATGTGAAGCGTCATTTCTTACCACGATACATTTGACGTTGCTTCAGTCCTGTTTATTTTTGCATTGAAGCCCCTGTCGCTGTCTGTCCCTAATCGCGTTATCCACTTGTTTTCTTTTATGAGGCGCAAACTTTTTCCTCCCGATACACACTCCATGATGGCGACGCGCATGTCTGTGATTGAATGACCGTTGCTATTGAAATGCCGGAAGACCGGTTTATCGCAGTGTAGCCTAGCGTCACGCAAATGTTCTGTAATTCTTTCTTGTAGTTGTCTAGATGTTTCCCCTACATACACGGCATTTTTACATTTCTGGCAGCCCAACGAATAAATCAGATTCCTGTTTTTACAGTTCACACTCTTGAGAACATTAAATTCTCTACCTTCTGCTGATTTAATACTACCTCTGACGAGAATGTTACACACATTACATTGAGGATTACAGTTTTTGACCGGGGTTGACATAGCATTTGCAGTCTGTGTACAAGCAGGTCTCCCAGATTTTTAGCTCTTCTGAATGCGATTAATGGTGGTTGACTGAACACCTCTTTCATTTTGGTGGATTCATGTAATGTTCCCATGTACTTCTTGGTAATTTTTCCCAAGTCTGGCAGCCATGATGTGTATGTGGTGACCAGTGGGACTCTGCTGTTAGATTTATTCTCACTGTTACATTTTTTATTTAATAATTCTGCCTGTTTAAATTTGTCAACTTTGGAGAGTTCTCTTTCAATAAAAGTACCCCCATATCCTCGCTTTCTCAGTTGTTTTTTCAGTTCATTACGGCACCTGTTGTAGTCATCATCCCGCATACATACCATTAATCGCATTCAGAAGAGCTAAAAATCTGGGAGACCTGCTTGTACACAGAAAGACTGCAAATGCTATGTCAACCCCGGTCAAAAACTGTAATCCTCAATGTAATGTGTGTAACATTCTCGTCAGAGGTAGTATTAAATCAGCAGAAGGTAGAGAATTTAATGTTCTCAAGAGTGTGAACTGTAAAAACAGGAATCTGATTTATATGTTGGACTGCCAGAAATGTAAAAACGCCGTGTATGTAGGGGAAACATCTAGACAACTACAAGAAAGAATTACAGAACATTTGCGTGACTCTAGGCTATACTGCGATAAACCGGTCTTCCGGCATTTCAATAGCAACGGTCATTCAATCACAGACATGCACGTCGCCATCATGGAGTGTGTATCGGGAGGAAAAAGTTTGCGCCTCATAAAAGAAAACAAGTGGATAATGCGATTAGGGACAGACAGCGACAGGGGCTTCAATGCAAAAATAAACAGGACTGAAGCAACGTCAAATGTATCGTGGTAAGAAATGACGCATCACATATGACGTTTTCCAACTAACGTCAATACTGTAAATATCTTGTGTTTAGTAGAAAGGACGCAAAACAGATAGGATGTAAAACTGTGTCATTAATCCACTGAAGAAGGGCAATGCCCGAAAGCTTTGGAACTGAGCTAAATTACATGTTTATACAATTAACTGTGAGTCCCTACCTGGACTATATTGAATATATTATTGGATAACGTTCGTCAAGAATCATCATTTTATATCGTATTCATAACAGATATTTTATATATTACGTCGCTATTACATTTGTGCAATTGCTTCATCATCACATACATCACATTCACAAAGCTACAGGAGAGTTTAGTTACGTACAATACCCAGCTCTGGGCATGCCTTCAAAAGGGACACTCAGAACTTACCGTGTCTAAAATGGGCCACCACCATAGCCCATTTTAGACATCATATCATTTGCAATACTAATTTCAATCTATATTTTCAACGGCTGTCGTTCTGGTTGGAAAACAGAAAAAAACATCGATGGAAATGAAATTATGGGGAAATGTATGCAAATTTGAAAGTTGTCTAAAATGGGCCCCTCGATGGCCCATCTTAGACAAAAGACAATACTTGCATCACAGGGTGCCATGTTTGTTTTGGGTGATTCCATTTGACAGTAACAGAATTATTCAAAACCTTTACACTCAGAAATTACATATCAAAGCAGAAAATCAAATAACACAAAGAATGTGATGTCTCCCAGGCCCCTCGGGGGTATGGGGGACAAAATAAGAAAATTGATAAAAATCTTTATTTAAACTTA
The DNA here is from genome assembly GCA_031216915.1 of Pictodentalium vernedei. Classification (NCBI taxonomy): domain Eukaryota; kingdom Metazoa; phylum Mollusca; class Scaphopoda; order Dentaliida; family Dentaliidae; genus Pictodentalium; species Pictodentalium vernedei. Next base: position 366,352,204 of record CM062291.1, on the reverse strand, counting down.
CCTTTTAAAAGCGTTGCAAGAGAAACTTTTCCTCTTCGTAGACACGCCACGTTTTGCGTCATGTTCAATTACTGTTAGAGTTCTCTCCCCTACAACGGCACGAAACACAAGAATTGCCAGGGGCCCGTTTTACCCACGGGGCCCGTTATAGGCACATTTCCCCCAAGTTGAGTGTTTTATCCCCAACAAAAAGCTTTCAGTTCAAGAGTCTTCAGGTTTATAAATATAGGTGTTTAATTTTATTGGAATGTAGCCCCACTAAGGGGGAGGGGACCACCAAAAAAAAAAAAAAATGAAATCAGAAGGCATTTTCAGAGCCTCTGGAATTACAATTTTGCTGGTAGTGGTAACAACATCTCCTTCGGATGCTTGTTCTGCTGTTCTGCCTAGGCTGAAATCTGCTGGAGGAGCAGGTTGGGGGGGAGGGGGGAGGGGTATAAGCCTACCAGCAGCTGAACTTCTCAGGTCTAATTAATAGACCAATACGTGTATTTATAAGCCTACTCATTCGGCAGTGATTGGCCCCAATGGTCAGACATGGCGTAGGCCTACCATAGGCCTTTAGTCTTCCATTTTTATGGGTGCAGCAGATTCTCTGGGGCAACACTATAGTTTGTCTCCCCCACCCCACCCCTTCAATTTACAAGGCAATCATTTGGGCCTATATTTTGTGGGCTAATTGGTTGTCTGTATAGTGTGTGTGTGGGGGGGGGGGGGGGGGGCGGAGTGCTTAGTTAGTCTACGTAACGGCAAAAATGAATAAAAAAGTTTAAAACTCTAAAAAGGTTTAGGCCTAAATATGAACTGAGGATAGATAATCTGCGCAAACCACGCACTCTGTCTTTAGCCTAGCATTGAAATAAAATAGGCCTATAGGCTTATTTTTTCAGCTGGCTGGCCGAAGCGAGCGCCACCATAAAAATACCACTGCTCGCATCATGCAGAATGCAAGGTAGTTCAAAAGGCGTGATGGGAGATAGTGGCATAGATTCGAGGGTGTGCGTGGTGCTAGCATCCACCCCCCCACCCCCCACCCCCCCAAAAAAAAAAAAAAAAAAAAGAAAAAGAAATGAATTGAAAAAACATGTCAAATCATTTTCGTTTGGAGGTTTTTTTTCGTTGATGAAACTGTTCAAAATAAAAAAAAAATTATTTATTGTTGGCCAAAACATGCACATGTTACACTCAGAAATGTGGGAAGACGAGAGTGTTGTCACCTGAGCACGGTTAAACCCCCAACCCCAACTAATGAAATTTGGTCTCCAAAGTTCTAGGTTTGAGGGGCGCCTCTTCTCATTCACGAATTTCATGCAAAGCACCATTCCACGCGCTTAGCGGCGAGTTGATGCACACACGATGAGGGGTAGGTCAATCCCCACTCTTGGCTTAGCGGGAAAAAAAATAATTTGGGCTGGCGGGAGACCCTCACAGACTAAGCTATAAACCTATGCCTATGCATGGGATAAACTACAGTATGCTTGGAAGTTATGCCGCGTTATCAGCAATAACATGCACATAGGCCTACACACACACCCTGTACTCCCGAAGTGGGTGTCCATGCGTTATCGTGGGCACCACCATGTCCCCTGCATTGTATTTTTTGTGAAAAGTTCAAGTTACAAAAATAGGGCATGTGCCACTGGTGCATTTTCATTTGAAAATGTACTGCACCAATTTCTCATTTTCTCTGTGCATGTTTCATGTCACCTGGTGAACTGGACATTCTTCAACGATGTCAGCCATTGGGCTTAGTTATCAACTTATTCAAAAATGCAGCACCCGTTGACTTGGGGAAGCTTGCACGTGTTCACTCATGCACTGTGTAGGCCTAGTGGATAGTATATTCTCTACAGGCCCGCATGTGGTTTATGAAATGGTTTCATGCGAAAATAGCCTACATTTCGTCGAATGTAAAAGAATCGCCCCATATATCTGCTTTGGGGTTGAATTGATTGGTCGACTATATGTTGACGACGCTAGATGTTGTCGACGCTGATAGGCCTGTAGCCCAATGTTGTTTGGATTTCCGTGCCGACAGTAGAAGGAGAGAGACGAAACGTCCCTGTTTGGTGGCCCATGCTGGGGACCACGGATGTAACATCATATCACGAGACCCAGTTACGTCATGTTTTGATGATGGTCGCCCACGTGAGTGGCCATCTTGTGACGTCATGATCTTCATAGTGACGAGTGTTCTTCGTTCGCAAGTGCAATGCGTGTTAAGGCGATACGTGCTTTGTCAGCCATTTTGTATACTGGGGTCGTCATCTTTGTTTCTACGGCAGCATGTACTTGCCATGTAACCCATAGGCACGCAGCAGGGCAGATGGAGCGGGGGGGGGGGGGGGGGGGGGAGGGGGGGTCGTAGGGTATGTTGGATTAATTAGGAGTAAATCTAATTACCACAAACAACCCGACAATCTGTCTCCAAATCACCTAAAACAGTCTAAAATCACCGAAACGGGACTTGGCAAATCCACCATCTATATAAAAGTACAACAAACATAGTGCTATAGAACCTTGATGTCTCCTGGGGTTTGTGCGACTGAACCAGAATGCATCTAATTACCGCAAACAACCGATTCGGAGTCTTTCAGAATCCTCTGCTTCACCCTATAAGCTATGCTACAGTTGGGTCCTATTCAACCCTTGTCATTTGTTCTGGAGTATACTATAGCCTTTAAGGAGCATCATCCGTTTTGCTGTCGAAATATTTTTTCTATGTGTTATGGCACTTTAAATATACAAAATAGCCGAATATTTATTTCAATGAAAGTTGGAATGAAGATTTTTTATGGGAAAGGTTTTCAAATAAGTCATGTCCCTGCAGTGAAACAAAGAAAATAGGCCTACATGCAATCACCTCCCCACATGCGGCATTATGTCTGTTTTCTATCTCTTTTGTCGTCACTAGACTCAGCTGTTTTGGGCCTTTCCGATGTGTGGGTGTGAAGGTGAGGGTAAAGTAATTGCTGTAAAACAAAGACAATAATTTCACATCTCCCATCTCAATGGTCTGATTGACACGAACTGTTGAGAACGGGTTACATGGATCTCACAATTTCTACTGGGTTTATTTCTCTTGCTGTAAAACAAAGACAATAAACATCTCGCGCGTGAATGCCTGTTGTTGAAAATATGGCCACCTTTTTGTCTGTTTGTCTTGTATCTTAGGTTTGGGCTATAGGATCTCAATGAAATTTGGAATGAAGATTGTTTATGGGAAAGGTTTTCAAATGAGTCATGTCCCTGCAGTGGAACAAAGAAAATAGGCCTACATGCAATCACCTCCCCACATGCAGCATTATGTCTGTTTTCTATCTCTTTTGTGGATGGTCCAATCGTCACTAGACTCGGGTGTTTTGGGCCTTTCTGATGTGTGGGTGTGAGGGTAAAGTAATTGCTGTAAAACAAAGACAATAATTTCACATCTCCCATCTCAATGGTCTGATTGACACAAACTGTTGATAACGGGTGTACATGGATCTCACAATTTCTGCTGGGTTTTATTTCTCTTGCTGTAAAACAAAGACAATAAACATCTTGCGCGTGAATGCCTGCTATTGAAAATATGGCCACCTTTTTGTCTGTTTGCCTTGTATCTTAGGTTTGGGCTATAGGATCTCAATGAAATTCAGAATGAAGATTGTTTATGGGAAAGGTTTTAAGAAAATAGGCCTACATGCAATCACCTCCCCACATGTGGCATTATGTCTGTTTTCTATCTCTTTTGTGGATGGTCCAATCGTCACTAGACTCAGCTGTTTTGGGCCTTTCCGATGTGTGGGTGTGAAGGTGAGGGTAAAGTAATTGCTGTAAAACAAAGACAATAATTTCACATCTCCCATCTCAATGGTCTGATTGACACAATCTGTTGATAATGGGTGTACATGGATCTCACAATTTCTACTGGGTTTTATTTCTCTTGCTGTAAAACAAAGACAATAAACATCTCGCGCGTGAATGCCTGCTGTTGAAAATATGGCCACCTTTTTTGTCTGTTTGCCTTGTATCTTAGGTTTGGGCTATAGGATCTCAATGAAATTCGGAATGAAGATTGTTTATGGGAAATGTTTTCAAATGAGTCATGTCCCTGCAGTGGAACAAAGAAAATAGGCCTACATGCAATCACCTCCCCACATGCGGCATTATGTCTGTTTTCTATCTCTTTTGTGGATGGTCCAATTGTCACTAGACTCAGGTGTTTTGGGCCTTTCCGATGTGTGGGTGTGAAGGTGAGGGTAAAGTAATTGCTGTAAAACAAAGACAATAATTCCACATCTCCCATCTCAATGGTCTGATTGACACAAACTGTTGGTAACTGGTGTACATGGATCTCACAATTTCTGCTGTGTTTTATTTCTCTTGCTGTAAAACAAAGACAATAAACATCTCGTGCTTGAATGCCTTGCTGTTGAAAATATGGCCACCTTTTTTGTCTGTTTGCCTTGTATCTTAGGTTTGGGCTATCGGATCTCAATGAAATTCGGAATGAAGATTGTTTATGGGAAAGGTTTTCAAATGAGTCATGTCCCTGCAGTGGAACAAAGAAAATACATGCAAATAACCTCGCCACATGTTGTATATGTCTTTGTTCCCTGTCCCTCATGCGGATGGTCCAGTTGTCCCTATACTTCAGTAACAGATGTTTCTGGACTTTACAATTATTTCTGTGGGGTGGGGATTAATTTTATGCTATAAAACAAAGACAATAATTTCACATCTCCCATGTTGATGGTCAAATTGAAACCAACTATCAGTAACAGGTATACCTGGATCTCACAATTTCTACTGGGTTGGATTTCTACCTGCTGGAAAACAAATACAATAAACCCTCAATGTGTGTACGCCTAGTGTTGAAATTATGTCTATCTTTTTGTCTGTTTGCATTGTATATCAGGTTTGGATTATCAGATCCCGAAATTTGGAATGAAGATTGTTCATGGGAAAGGCTTTCAAATGAGTCTCTAATAATATTTCTTACATTTCATTTTCGGCTCTTATCCCCCTTTTGAACTTTAAAAATTTGCTGTTTGCCTTGTAAATTAGCCAATTTTCTGTCTGTTCGCGTCAAATCTCAGGATTGGGTCATCAGATTTCATTGAAATTTAGTTTATGGTCTTTTCCCTGCAGTAAAACAAAGAAAATACATGCAAATCACCTCCTGACAAGTGTCATTTTGCCTGTACTCTATGTTTCATGTGGATGGTCTGATCGTCACTAGATTTCAGTAACAGGTGTTTCTGGCATTCACAATAAAATTACCTCTCAGGATGGGGGTAAGGGTTGGGGTGGAGAGTAACGGCGGGGGATAGAGATTGGGTAGATTATTTTTTGCTGTAAAACAAAGACAATAATTTTGCTGTTCCCCTTGTAAAATAGCCATTTTTTTCTGTTTGCCACATATCTCTGGTTTGGGCTATTGTATCTCAATGAAATTTGGAATGATGATTGTTTATGGGAAAGGCTTTCACAGTACCATGGTTTATTTCTTCTCTTTCTATTGTTTGGCAGTATGCACGGTGAGGGTATGCACTAGGGCATGGCCTACCTCTTGTTGTATTTAGCTTTTCTGGCTTCTTCAGGTGAGTCCTGAACCTATATATTCCAGGTCTTATGTCCCTGACTGATCTAGTTGGAGTGGGTATCTAGTGGAGAGCTGTATCCATCCGATCGATCGTACGTAATGTTTGTTGCATACATTACGTAGTTCATAACACAAATGTGTCCGTCCATCATACACGCTGCTCTAGCATGTCCTGTTGGTCACACGATGCCGATACTTCAGATAGGTTAATGGGACAATGTTTTGCATTGATTTTGGGATCTGTAGGTCAAAGGTCAAGATCACTGTTGCTATAAATAGATTTTTGGTTTCTGTTCAGTAACTAGTTTCCTTTTGCGTACAATGCTATAAGTTCACATTTTGATTGCATATGAGGTATCGATGGTTGGGATTACATTTGGGATCAATAGGTCAAATGTCAAGGTCACTGTTACTATAAATAGATTTTTGTTTTCCCTGCAATAACTTTAGTTTCCTTCTACGTACAATGCTATGACATCACACGGATTATCTATGAGGTATCAATCATTGGGATAATGTTTTGCTATGCTTGTACCTCAACATGGGGGAATGGAGCATACGGCAGAATATTTTTCTGTAAACATTTACAGAGTTATTTGCCCTTGTTTAACTTATAATAAAAATATTCTATAAATCTTGGTTACAGCATAACTTGAACAAAAGTTAACAGATTTCAATTCTTTTTGGTATATGTCTCTATAGTAACAATGTCTACATCAAGTTCGATGACCAGAGATATCTGATGAAAATTATGTGAGTTATTCCCTTCGTTCACGAAAAAATATTGTGTAATGCATGTTTATAACTTAAACTTAAACAATAGTAAGCAAGTTCCAATTCTTTTCGGTAAATGTCTCTATGGCAACAATATCTATGTGAAGTTCGATGACCACCGATATCCAGTGGAAACTATTGGAGTTATTGCCCTTTGTTTAATAAAAAAAATATAGTGCAATGCTTGTTCATGGCACAACTAACAATAAAAACCTGATTTCATTTCTTTTCGGTATATGTCTCTGTAACAACGTCTATCAAGTTCAATGACCAACAATATTCGATGAAAATTATGAGAGTTATTGTCCTTGTTTGAAAAATATTGTGTAATGTTTATTTATGGAATAACTTCAACATTAGTAACCAAATATCAATTTGTTTGGTATATAACTGTTTGGGAACAATGTCTACCTTAAGTTCGATGACCACAATTATCCAATGAGAATTGTCGGAGTTACTGCTCACTCCCCACCTCCCATGCCAGTTAGGCAATTTTTCTTTCTTTGCTCCAAAATGCATTTTCAAGGATTTGGAGTGACTATATGTAGATAAAAATTCTATGCTTCTGACTTCTATGCCCGCCCTCCCCACGCCAGTTAGATCTAAAATGCTAATTTGAAGGATTTAAAGTGTGCACATGCGTAAAGATTTTTTTACACCTATGACCCCCCCCCCCCCCCCCCCCCCCCTGCCCCAGTCTCATGTCAATTAGGCATTTTTTGTCTTTGCTCAGAAATGCATTCTGAAGGATTTTTTTTTTTTTATTTTAGCCCAAGATGGGTTTGTTAGGCAATTTTTTGTCTTTGGTCTAAAATGCAATTTGAAGGATTTAGAGTGTGTACAGCATAAAAAAAATTCCTATGACCCTCCTCTCCACCCCCCCCCCCCCCCCACCCCTCCACCACCATGTCAGTTAGGCATTTTTCCTTTGCACAGAAATGCATTTTGAAGGATGTTTTTTTATTTTAGCCTAAGATGTTTTTTTTGCTCCAAGATGAATTTGGCCAAATTTTGAGTGATTTTATGTGGGGGGGAAAAAATGCCTATGCTCTCTTTTCCCAATTGGGGAGGGGGAGGGGGTGCAGGGGGATTAGCAGCTCTTGGCATTGCAGGTCTCTTGTTGGTGTCTAGAGATAGCTTCCTTTTGATTTTGGTTATGCTCCCAAGAGACTTACCTCCCCTTTTAAGACACCGTCAGGGGAATATTTGCATTGCTCTTGTTCTTGAACTGAACACCTTAAGGTATATTTCATTTATAGGCAGCTCACTTCACTCTACCACATGCCATGGCACCCCACTTCCGGGACCCCTAAATAACAACTGATTGGCCTTCGGAACCTCTTTTCATTCTAAGAGGACATGAGAAAATTTTTCAGTGAGGTATAATCTACTATTCCTCTTATCTTCATCTAGGCACCCCTGACTAGCAAACAAGTGGCTTTGGGCATCATATGAGGGCCATGAGAAATTTCTTCAGTGAGGTTTAATCAACCATTCATGTTTCCTCCTCTGAGTCTCTCTTTTTTGTCATTATGAAGATCGCAAAGGAATTCCTCATTGAGGTATAATTTACCATTCCTCTTCATCCTCATGTTGGTGTTCGAATTATATTTATGACATGGTGATATACTATTTGAGGATACCTTTTGAGAACATCTATTAGAGGATACAATTGGAGGATATCTTTAGACCATAGCTATCTGAGAATAACCAGCATGCATTCAGTACTGCCCTAAAGTACAGATCTATACACAAAGTATAAGTCATAGCAGTTGAGATGCAGTAATTACATCATCACTGCTGCATATACTTGGAGCTTTTATCAGTCTTCATTGAATTGCCCACAAAATAGAGTCATAGCAGTAGTGTAGCAGTAACAACCTTTTTACTGCTGCATAAACTTGTATCTGGCACTGACTGACATATGAAATCCATCAAGTTTAGAGTCTCAGCAGTAAGGATGCAGTAACTACCTCCCCAGCGCTTCAAAATCTCAAAACTATAAACCTCCTTCAGACATGAGTTCCAGGATGACTGAGTTTTAGAAGTGGAGTTGCAGTAGCTGCTTTCTTACTACTTCAAATGCAGAACTTAGCAGTGGACTACCTCAACATTGCTGCATCAAATTTCACCAGGGCATGCAATTCAATTACAGTACAGCAGTAGTGATGATGCATAAAACTACGAAATGCTACAATTGTGAAGTAGAGTTAAGGCATACTGATGCATTAAGGTAAAAATGTGCAGTGGCATTGAGGCATAGCTCTTTTGAATGGAATAAATCAACAGCAGCATTGCAGTACATGTACCTCAAGGCAGTAGACCCGAGGCATAAATGCAGTGCTACTGCACTGCAGTATCTACTGCATGTTGGTAGGGGTAAGCCAACTTAGTGGCCTGTGGTCTGTGCAGATGGTAAAATGTTGATTAGCAAGGTAAAATATGATAAGATTTGATGCCTTCCAAAACTGCCAAACATTCTGGCTTTGTGACTGTCCATTTTCGTTCAAATTCTTTCAAGGCTCACCTGCCATAAGCAATAACATGTTCACAACTAGAGAATTGTAATTTGTTGGACAAATTACGAGCTTTCCAACTTTTTAATGTGAAAAGGCAAACTGTATTGTACACAGAACTATCGATCAGGTTTGAAAACAGAAAATTTAGTGGAAATCAAAGTTTTTGTGATGCTACTAGTTTTTTATGCAGCCAAAACAGATATTTGAGATACAGCAGGACACCAAAACATTTAACACAAAATTTGCTCTTCAATAATTACAGAATATTTTCATAGAAGCAAAACAAGCGATGTCCTTTCAGCTTTGGAAAAAGTTAGTACATGTGAATTATGGGCGTACGGGCCGTGGTTTCATGAAGGACTGTGCCCCAACCCACCCCTGAGTCAGGAAGGAGCCGATTTTTCAGCCAATATGGCAGAAAGTTTCGGACAATTTAGTTGCCAGAAATGACCACAAAACATTTTGGTTTTCTACACAAAATGTTGTTTTCCTATCTCATCACTTAGAAGTAGCAAATAAACTGACCATTATACTGTACAAGTTGATTCAGTGGAACCGTATCCACGTTAATATTATTCATTTATAATCACACAAGTACATATAAAGAAGGTAGAGATGATTGTTTCAATCCAAGAAGTCCTCGGTTCAAATCCCACCTGTGGCAACCACATTGTGTCCTTCAGCAAGACACTTCATCCAATTTAATTTCCCACGTGGGGGGGGGGGGGGGGGGGGGGGGGGGGGGCATGATGGCGATGTGTACTAAGGGTACTTTGAGGGTGTACTTGTCTTCAACCAATGCTAACCCTGCTTTTGTGGAGTTAGCATGTTGGGGAGTCTGAGTCACTTGTCATTGCTCGGTGGTTTTCTCCAGGTATTCAATGGGAGGAAGACCCCCCACCTCCCTCCCATACCCACATTTGGCATTTCCTCCTGAGATTCAACTTTTCGGGCTAAAAGGGTTCATCCCCCCTGAAAAATAGCCCTGTACGCCTATGCAATGAAAAATAGCCCTGTACGCCTATGCAATGAATACCTGGACTTGAATAAATACCTATATTATGGTCATGATATAGCTGTAGATGCTGAAAGTGACCTTAAATATCAGTAATTAATTTATTCTCTATCATTTTGTCTGTTTGTGAATGTGTGTGATTTGTCAACAAACGAGGGTAAGCTTCCTACTCCTTGATTTCCCAATTTTTCCAACACATCTGTTTCAGATACAATGAAATACATGTAATATGAGTTACTGTCACACACAAATGAGTTGTTTATTTAGCGTGCATGCGTGCGTAACTATTGTAATGCACTTTCACTTCCGCCTACGGAGGACGGTTACCCCCAAAAAATGGAAAATATTTGTTCCGAAACTAATATTTGTGCATATTCAATATTTCCGTGTTTATTTTTTTCATTTTGTTGTGTCTTATAGTAATTTGTACATTGCATTAACGGGACAAAATAGTTGAAAAAAAAATATTGTCCTTCCATATAATAATCTTTTGTGCCAGAAATTGCTCGACGTGTCCGACCAAAAAACAGGGTGCCATTTTTCATTGTTCAACTCTTTCAAAAGGGAATGC
>CM062291.1:364251408-364517354 GCA_031216915.1 Pictodentalium vernedei | reverse complement strand
GGTGGCTCAGTTGTTAGAGGTGCAAGCTGCAAGCCGAGTGGTCCTAGGTTCGAATCCCACCTGCGGCAACCGCGTTGTGTCCATGGGCAAGACACTTCATCCCGATTGCCTACATGGGGGCACGATGACGCTGTGTACTGAGGCGTACTGCACGTCGATGGTGCGCATGTCTTCAACCAATCTAACCCTGCCTGTGCTGCGGTGCAGAGTTCAGAGTTGCGATGTTGGAGAGCTGACAGCTCCTCGGTGGTTCTCGTCGGGTACTCCGGCTTCCTCCACCCATAAAACTGTCACCGACATTGAAGCTGTCTCGAAACAAGGCGATTCGATTTCTTCAGACAGAGAGAGAGAGAGACGAAACAGTCGTGATAACGTGGTCGCTTTGCATTCCCAACAACCAAGGAACTGAGTTGGTGGTCATCAAATCATCACGATGGAACTGTTGCGGATTCCGCACTCGCCGCTTAAAAGCGAAAGTGTCGGTCCGACAGTTTCAATATACAGCGCCAAGACATTGTGAAACACGAAGTAAGCGGTCGTATAAACGAACCTCAACCAAGTCCTGTCGAACAACCAGACTACGAATTTGGTTCAACAACGATTGCGTGTTCTCTCGCGAATTTATAGGTTCACAGCAACTGACTCGTCAGCGTTGTGCAGACCAGGAGTGAGAGGGAGAGAAAGATAGGGGAGAGAGAGAGAGAGAGAGAGAGAGAGAGAGAGAGAGAGAGAGAGAGAGACAGACAGACAGACAGACAGACAGACAGACAGACAGACAGACAGACAGACAGACAGACAGACAGACAGGCAGGCAGGCAGGCAGGCAGGCAGGCAGGCAGGCAGGCAGACAGACAGACAGACAGACAGACAGACAGACAGACAGACAGACAGACAGACAGAAATAAATAAATAAATAAATAAATAAATAATTTATGATATCATACCCTGGTACGTCCAAGGTACCATGGTAAAGTTTGTTATACTATGGTACTGTGAAATAATCTGTATGGTGGTCAACCATTTAGAATCAAACTCAAAACACTCGTTCTCGTCGCACGGTCATAACAAGAGTACATGAGAACTTTCGTAAAAATCGACCCTTAAAGACGACCTGCAGCCTGGGACGTGTTAACGTGCAGACGAACAAACGGACCGTCAACGGGCCATGGCAAAATTCTGCCATGGCCTGCGCGATATAGTACCATACAATATCATCGTTTAGTATTCTTGGGCATGGGGGGGGGGGGGGGGGTCCCTAATCCAGTGTTTTATTCTCGAAGACACGGCGAGAACAAAGAAAAACCTCCACACACACAAGTTTCAGGATTTGGTCTCTCTCTCTCTCTCTCTCTCTCTCTCTCTCTCTCTCTCTCTCTCTCTCTCTCTCTCTCTCCTTGTCTGAAGAAACTCAACCGCGTTGTTTCGAAACAGTTTCAATATTGGTGGTGATAATCGGAATTTAATTTGGTGTTATGTGTTTTTGGTAACCTTTTACACGCTATGAACGCAGTATATATGTTGTTTTTCTGTGGTATTATATGTCCGATAGTATGGACACAACATAATTCGCGCGTATCTCTTACGTGATATGGGTGGATGGGCGTAATTGCTTTAATAAATCATTACAATATGTACGGCAAGTAGGTATAAAAACAGGCCCGCACGAGTTCCAGTATTTGGCTTAAAAACCTTAAATACATACATATACATTCTGGGTGACAAGTCTCCGGGTAGGTACTCTCAGGGTGGGTATTCTCTCGGGCGGGGTGGGGGGGGGGGGGGGGTATTTCGGTTTGAAATTTCCAGTGGAATTTGCGGTGGATAATATACTTGGGGGTATTCTCTCGAGGGAAGAGTACTGTCAGGAGAACTCTCTCGGATAAATGGGGGGAGGGATACTATCAGGGGGCTGTGCTTTGGAGGTGGGGTGGGGTTGAGGGCACGACTTTGTATACATATATATGGCACCATTGCACTACACGATTTACCACCATACAGATCATGTTATAGTACCATGGTGAAACAAACTTTACCGTGGTATATCTGGAACGTACACTGACATGTTACGATACGCCATGATACCGTTGATTACCGTGGCACATCGAATTTTCGGTGGATAATATACTTGGGGGTATTCTCTCGAGGGAAGAGTACTGTGCGGAGAACTCTCTCGGATAAATGTGGCGGTGGGATACTATCAGGAGGTTGTGCTTTGGAGGTGGGGTGGGGGTGATGGCACGACTTTGTATACATATATATGGCACCATTGCACTACACGATTTACCACCATACAGATCATGTTATAGTACCATGGTGTAACAAACTTTACCATGGTATATCTGGAACGTACACTGACATATTACGATACGCCATGATACCGTTGATTACCGTGGCACATCGAATTTTCGGTGGATAATATACTTGGGGGTATTCTCTCGAGGGAAGAGTACTGTGCGGAGAACTCTCTCGGATAAAGGGGGGGGGGGGTACTATCAGGGGGTTGTGCTTTGGAGGTGGGGTGGGGGTGAGGGCACGACTTTGTATACATATATATGACGCCATTGCACTACACGATTTACCACCATACAGATCATGTTATAGTACCATGGTGTAACAAACTTTACCATGGTATATCTGGAACGTATACTGAAATATTACGATACGCCATGATACCGTTGATTACCGCGGCACACCGTCGTATACTATCACGCACGAAATAACATGATTTAGTACTATGGTACACCATAGTTTAGTATAATAAAACTTCGGTTCATCATGCTTTTACTTTGAGTACCATGATGTTTAATGTATAGCCGTTGTATATTACGGTGTAACACCACTGCTTGAAATTCGCTGACTTACTACAAGATCTGTGTCTGGAATACTTTTTTGCGAAATAACGCAAAGTTATTTGCGAAATAACGCAAAAGTTTTGCGAAATAACGCAATAGTTTTGCGAAATAACGCAAAAGTTATTGCGAAATAACGCAATAGTTTTGCGAAATAACGCAATAGTTTTGCGAAATAACGCAATAGTTTTGCGAAATAACGCAAAAGTTTTGCGAAATAACGCAATAGTTTTGCGAAATAACGCAATACTTTTGCGAAATAACGCAAAGGTTATTGCGAAATAACGCAATACTTTTGCGAAATAACGCAAAGGTTATTGCGAAATAACGCAATACATTTGCGAAATAACGCAATACATTTGCGAAATAACGCAATACTTTTGCGAAATAACGCAATACTTTTGCGAAATAACGCAATACTTTGCGAAATAACGCAATACTTTTGCGAAATAACGCAATACTTTTGCGAAATAACGCAAAAATTATTGCGAAATAACGCAAAAGTTATTGCGAAATAACGCAATACTTTTGCGAAATAACGCAATACTTTTGCGAAATAACGCAAAAATTATTGCGAAATAACGCAAAAGTTATTGCGAAATAACGCAATACTTTTGCGAAATAACGCAATACTTTTGCGAAATAACGCAATACTTTTGCGAAATAACGCAATACTTTGCGAAATAACGCAATACTTTTGCGAAATAACGCAATACTTTTGCGAAATAACGCAAAAATTATTGCGAAATAACGCAAAAGTTATTGCGAAATAACGCAATACTTTTGCGAAATAACGCAATACTTTTGCGTAATAACGCAATACTTTTGCGAAATAACGCAATACTTTTGCGAAATAACGCAAAGATTTGCGAAATTACGCAAAAGTTTTGCGAAATAACGCAAACATACCCCGTTTAAAAAAAAGTTACTTTTCGCATTTGACCGTAATGGGCTTCCGTACGTTGTCGATCTCTGGGAATTGTAATTCATTTCGGAGGGCTTTATCAACCAAAAATAAAAAAGCCATTTATTTTGAAATTTGGCGCAAATAATGCTTGTCAAAAAAGTCGCTCAACTTCAGTCCCCTGAAAATTTACAAATAATTCTTGCTCACGTATGACGCTGTTATCACGACACCATTCTGATTTGGAGGGGTATCAGTAATGTAGTTTGCGGAATGGTGGGATGGGGTTCCCATTCTATCCCTAGTCTATATACTCAACGGTCGCGCATCAGTGATTCTGGGTTTGGTGTGTGTAGGGCGGGGGAGGGGGGCAAAATGCAAGTGCATAGCATTGAATTGGGCACGAGAGGGGCATCCCACTCTTGTCAGCGACAGTTTGGTATCCGCTCCATAGGTGGCGTCAGAATATCCTTGACGGGGGAGTTTGTGCTTGGGGGCTAGTGTACTCCCCGACAAGCAGACACAATAAAGAAAGCAGACGAGGGATTGTACCCCTGACCCCTCTTGGCCCATCTCTGGTCCGCTCCCCACCCACCCTCACCCCGCTCCCTAAAAATATAATAAATTAAAATTTGTCTGTCTAGTGAGGTAGTAACTGTGCAGAGCACTCCAGCACAATAGCTGACATATTACAAGATTTCCGAAGTCATAAAACTGTCAGTATCAGTAGCATTGAACGAAGACACCGAAATTTGTTGAATGTAAAGCCCCAAAATGTAGTAGAAAGGCGCGTTGCGTCATGCCTTGAAATAAATGGAATAGTGGAAGGTTACGCTAAATAACGTGTTGATAACCTATAGAAATGGGAGCGCGGTCGCTCAGAATAGAAAAGATGCAGGCTGCAAGCCGAGAGACCCTCGGTTCGATCCCACCCGCGACAACCGCGTTGTGTCCTTGGACAAGACACTTCACCCCATTGCCCACGTGGAGGCACGGTGGCGTAGTGTACTAAGGCGTATTGCACGTTGATGTTTATGAATCCCAATCTTTTCTAATGTGTGGAGTGTCCGTTTATCGGCGTGGTTATTTAACTGTTATTTTTCAACAGCGTACGACGTTCCCACCGAAAGTTGTCGAAACAGTGATCACGGCCAAAGAGTCAGGACACAGCGTACATTCAAAACAAACAGATTAAGTCGACAGGAACTTATTTCAAAATAATGATACTTCACATACTGTATTGTCATTGCATTAACCCTTTACCCAATGAATCGCCCGCATCCGCCCGCGTAATATCCAAATTCAGCAGTTGAAAAAATATTATTTTTTCAAAAAATTTCAACAAAACCATATCATGTGACCCCTCGTTGGAACGAGCTCGTCGAGCTCGTTCCAAGGAGGGCCCACATGATATGGTTTTATTGACATTTTTTGAAAAATTAAAAAAAAAATGATATTTAAAATAATAAATTTTGATATCGTCTGCGTTGGGTAAAGGGTTAAACAAATGATTAGACTGGCTAAATGTTTTTTTTTTAAATCGCTCCGAGGCGCTTCACTCGCTCCCTTCTCCCATTGCTTGGAACGCGCTTTCTTGAAATGTTCACACCTCGCGACCCGTGACCTTGCATAAATTTAAATCCAAGATGGCGGATTCGAATTGGGCTTATATTAGGTCATTGTTTTTCCACTCGGAGGTTAATGGTAGTAACAGCGTTTTTTCTTATATGCAATAACCCTTTATCCAAGGCGAGCGATATAAAAAAATTTTGTTTTAATTATTTTTCTTAAAATTTCAGCAAAAACATATCATGTGACAACCTCATAAGAACGAGCTCAACAAGCTCGGTCGAATGCGGGGAGGGGGGTTCACATAACATGGTTTTGTTGTTCTGTTTTGAAAAATAAACTTTTTTCAACTGCTTAATTTGTATATATATATAAAGTAGCGCATCCGTTAAGTACAGGAAGAAAGTCTTTTCAAGAAATTTTAGGTATAGCATAAATTGCTATTATTACTATTCACGATTATAATAAGAACCACCCGACAAGGAATGAAACAGAGGGCAATGGTACGAAGTTTTCCCCACTTTAAAATCAGCTGGGTTAATTGAACCCAAATCAACTTGACTGAGTGAACATGAATCCAATTGGGTTCATATTCACTCAGCCCAGTTGATTTGGGTAGATGTTCAACCCAACTGATTCAGACAGCACGGACCATTGACACTGCAGGCATTTGGTTCAATAGGTTGTGATATTCAAAGTGGTCATTTTCAGACTCACCCCACCCCACCTACACACACGCAGTAATTCCACTGCAAAATACAATGTTGGTACCTGGTTGCCTGGTCAAACGTCCGTCTACTTGACGGGTATGAGAAGGAGAGGTTGGGATCGGACAAGACACACCTCAAAATTTTGACACTTGTTATTTTTATCCCCTCCCCCCCCCCCCCCCCCCCCCCCACACACACACACTTATACTTACATAATTTACGGACAGCGTGAAGATTACAGTTTCAAATCATTCAGTATTTGTATCCCCACATCAGTAGCTTCTGATCTCTCTGGGGCGCGGTGGCTCGGTAGGTGGAGATGCAGGCTGCAAGACGAGAGGTCCTCGGTTCGAATCCCACTTGCGGAAACAGCGTTGTGTCCTTGGGCAAGACACTTCACCCCATTGCCCACACGGGGGAACGGTGACGCTGTGTACTATGGCGAACTGTACGTCGATGGTGCACTGCTTGTGTGGAGTTACTATGTTTGGGAGCCTGTCAGTTGCTCGCCGTTGCTCGGTGGTTCTCTCCGGGTACTCCGGCTTAATCCACCCCTAAAACTGTCCGACACGTGGTGACCCTGGCTGTCGAAAGTGTCATTAAACCTCAATAAATAAATAAATAAGTTCTGATCTCTCATTAGAACGAGAGGGACTCACTGGCTCTAATGACTGATTGTATGCTGTGGTTCACAAAGAAACAATAAGTAATAACAATTTGATTGTTGAGTTTTGCATGGAGCACGTCATCCAAATTCAACGGGAATAAGGTCTATATCAATGCACGTGTGTCGTTCATTCATTTGCTCATGGTGAAAATGCAATATTACACTTTTAGGAGGGGGTGACTTGAGGAGAGGGCTCGTCGTGCTCGTTCCAACGAGGGGTCACATGATATGGTTTTGCTGAAAATTTTTGAAAAATTAAAAAAAACAGATATTTAAAATAATAAATTTTGATATCGTCTGCGTTGGGTAAAGGGTTAAACAAATGATTAGACTGGCTAAATGTTTTTTTTTAAATCGCTCCGAGGCGCTTCACTCGCTCCCTTCTCCCATTGCTTGGAACGCGCGTTCTTGAAATGTTCACACCTCGCGACCTGTGACCTTGCATAAATTTAAATCCAAGATGGCGGTTTCGAATTGGGCTTATATTAGGTCATTTTTTTCCACTCGGAGGTTAATGGTAGTAACAGTGGTTGTTCTTATATGCAATAACCCTTTATCAAAGGCGAACGATATAAAAATTTGTTGTTTTAATTATTTTTCTTAAAATTTCAGCAAAACCATATAATGTGACAACCTCATAAGAACGAGCTCAAGAAGCTCGGTCGAATGCGGGGAGGGGGGTTCACATAACATGGTTTTGTTGTTCTGTTTTGAAAAATAAACTTTTTTTAACTGCTTAATTTGCATATATATATAAAGTAGCGCATCCGTTACGTACAGGAAGAAAGCCCTTTTAAGAAATTTTAGATAGCATAAATTTCTATTATTACTATTCACGATTATAATAAGAACCACCCGACAAGGAATGAAACAGAGGGCAATGGTACGAAGTTTTCCCCCCTTTAAAACCAGCTGGGTTTGATTGAACCCAAATCAACTTGACTGAGTGAATATGAACCCAATTGGGTTCATATTCACTCGGCCCAGTTGATTTGGGTAGATGTTCAACCCAACTGATTCAGACTCCACGGACCATTGACACTACAGGCATTTGGTTCAATAGGTTGTGATATTCAAAGTGGTTATTTTCAGACCCACCCCACCCCACCCCACACCACCTACACATACGCAGTAATTCCACTGCAAAATACAATGTTGGTACCTGGTTGCCTAGCCAAACATCCCTCTAGTTGACTGGCATGAGAAGGAGAGGTTGGGATCGGACAAGACACTGCTAAAAATTTTGACATTTCTTATTTTTCTCTCCCCTCCCCCCCCCCCCCCCCCCCCCACACACACACACTTATACTTACATAATTTGCGGACAGCGTGACGATTTCAGTTTCAAATCATTCAGTGTTTGTATCCCCACATCAGTAGCTTCTGATCTCTCGGGGGCGCGGTGGCTCGGTAGGTGGAGGTGCAGGCTGCAAGACGAGAGGTCCCCGGTTCGAATCCCACTTGCGGCAACAGCGTTGTGTCCTTGGGCAAGACACTACAGCCCATTGCCCACATGCGGGAACGGTGGCGCTGTGTACTAAGGCGAACTGTACGTCGATAGTGCACTACTTGTGTGGAGTTAGTATGTTTGGGAGCCTGTCAGTTGCTCGCCGTTGCTCGGTGGTTACCTCCGGGTACTCCGGCTTACTCCACCCGTAAAACTGTCCGACACGTGGTGACCCTGGCTGTCGAAAGTATCGTTAAACCTCAATAAATAAATAAATAAATAAATAAATAAATAAATAAATAAATAAATAAATAAATAAAAATAAATAAATAAATTCTGATCTCTCATTGGAACGAGAGGGACTCACTGGCTCTAATGACTGATTGTAAGCTGTGGTTCACAAAGAATCAATAAGTAATAACAATTTGATTGCTGAGTTTTGCATGGAGCATGTGATAAAGATGCGCGCATCTTTTAGCCCTTTACCCAACGTAACGCTCAAAACCGGCCAGCGTTATCTACAAAAATCACCATTCAATTTTCATTATTTTTGATATTTTTTGTCTTACAAACATAGTTTATGACCCCTCATTTGAAAGAGCACAATGAGCTCGTTGCAATGACGGGTCATAAGCTATGTTTTTGAGACAAAAAATGAAAATATTTACACTGCAAAAACGAAGTGTTTAAAAATTAAACACCAAAATGCAACAGATAATAAACACTTACACACGTTTAATTTTTAAATGTGTTTAAATTTAAGCTGTTTATTATTTAAACATTATTTAAATACGTCGTGTTTATGTTTTAAACACCTGCAGTGTTTATTACTTAAACACCTAAACGCGTTTAATAGATGCAACAGATAATAAACTCTTAAACATGTTTAAATACTAATTTTTAAACACATAAACATGTTTATTTATTTATATTTTAAATGTGTTAAATATCATGAGAGATTGGATAAACACTGGTGTTTAAAAGAAACCCCAAATATGATATATGGAATATGCTATTTTCGGTAAATAATTTGAGCTTGTTACTCTAGAATTTTGCATTACCAACAATTCTCCCGGAATGGGCAAGGGAGCTAACTCGAAATTCTGATGTGAGCGAACGCTGAAGGCGTCGACTGGCCTGCGACTGTAATTATCTTTTCACTGATTGAACTATATATAGCATGAACTTTCGGGAGAATAGAGGTGCAGTTCCGCGTAGGCTCTGACTTAATTAGATATCGCTTGATTGGTTAAGCTTGTTCATTGAATACAATCGTCAAAAGTCCTTGCAACAAATTTTCTCGTATGAGTTATGAATTTCATTTTTGCAAAAGCCAAAAGTAACAGCCAAAACCGGCTAACGCTATACACAAGAATCGCTATTCACTTTTTTATATTTTCTTTTTTTTTTTGCTTTCAAAACATGGGTCATGAACCCCTCGTTGGAACTAACACGTCGCGCTCGTTCCAACAAGGATCATAACTTAAGTTTTGGAAACACTGGGTGTGTGATGGGGAGGGAGTCTGATACCCCCCCCCCCCACACACACACACACCAGATTTCCTGTCCAGAGGCGTGGAAAGGAAATATTATTGTGGGGTGGGGGGGGGGTGGGGGTGGGGATAAAATACATCATCGCGAAGCTGAACGCAACGCGAAACGCGTTGTTCAGGGACAACACGAGAGGGGATAGTCCAAACATGGACCCAAAGTCCGTAATATAATTTGTTTGGACGTACCAAACCCAAAACAAATATAGTACGGACTTTGGGTCCACGTTTGGACTACCCCCTCTCTTTTTGTTGGGTCCCTGCGGCCTCCGCAAATATTCATGAAATGAAAGCTTAAACTGGGTAAATTCCCATAGAAATTTTTATCAAAATTATTTTTGAAGCCGGGCAAATAGAATCACACTGACTGACTTTCAGAATACCGATTTTAGGGACAATTTTTGGAAAATATCGTGGGGGGGGGGTAAATACCCCTTTTACTCCCCCCCCCCCCCCCCCCCCAGTTTCTGCGCCACTGTTCCTATCACGTTGCTCACACCCATCCACATCAAACTGTGATTAATCCCCGCGCTTCTGAGAGATGCCTCTTAGACTCAATCTGTCTGCTTGTTGCGCGCTATGTTTTTGAGACAAAAATTCAAAACATAATGGATGTATGTTTTTTTTATATCAGGTAGGACAAGTAAATTGTGTATTTGGATAGTTATTATACATTATTTATTTACTGCTCTGATATTAAAATAAAACTAAAAACCTTAACAAAACTCTTTTCAGAAACGGAAAGAAAGGGTATTTCTCTCTACAATAGTGACATCACGGAAGAGTTTAGCACTCAGCGTTGGCTGCATTAATTTCAATAATCCTCTTTTCATATACATACACATTGATAGACCTTCAAGAATTAATTAACTGAGACAAGATAACTGTCAGTTGTGGTTCAATGAACAAATGCCGACAGCTTATTAATGTACTGTCAGATACACGTTTTTCTGTCCTCAGTCTCCATTGCAGATTACTAAAATAACACGTACAATTTCAACAGATATTCCAAAAGGTCAGAAAATGGACTTAAGCACACCTGGGGTCGACTATTTTCGTAAAATTTACTAACGTTATACACGATTTATAGCACCAATTTTCAATCCAAAAAGGAAGCAAAAAAATGACGCAATAACAAAAATAAGCGCAGCACATAAAACTAGAAACATTGAACTAAATAAACATAACACGTAAAATATTGTCACTCAACCTGTTCTTTGTGTAATAAATGTTTAAAATATTTTCTCCACAGGCCACAGTGTTAAAATGTCCACTCAGTTTTACCCCGAAAGTTGCGCATGCGCAGTCAGCACCGGACGAATTGGTGGGAATGGTTTGCAGGTGTCGTCTGCTTTTCATGTTTATAGGTAAAGGGTTAAAGAAAATCAATCAGAGCCTCTTCGACTTGAGAATTATCTTCTAACCTCACGTGTCAAGATAAAGGTGGGGTTGGCGCATTGGACTTAAGATCGGAAGGTCGGTGGTTCGATCCAGACCCGCGTCATCTGGGTTCGGCAAGACACTTCATCCCGACTGCCTTTTTGGGAGCGTGGTTGCGCGGTGTACTATAAAGAGAAGTGCACGGAACAATTGCCGTCAACTGCTATTAACCTGGCTTGTGAGTTGGAATGTCTGACAGTTACTCACTGTTCCTCTGTGGTTCTTTCCGGGTAATCCGGCATCCTCCATCCGTAAAACTGTCCAGCATGATATGACCCAAGATTTTGAGATTTTTAAGGCCCGATAAACAAACAAATACAAAGAGTAAATTACGACTGACTTGGCATTTTGGTATCCTAAAATCAGTTTTGACCGCCTCCTGTTGAATAGAAAGTGATCGTGGAAGGAAAGCGAGGGTTGATTACCACTGAAACCTCGCGGACTGGAAGTTGGAAATGCCATGAAAACAGACATAAAGAACGAGGGTGTTTTCAGCTAACTGACCAACAGGTTTAACCCCGAGACCCATTGGTTGAACGCTGGCCGTTCACCTTACAGTACCATAATTACAAAAGCGGACAAAAATGTTGACCGGCCGGATCGCCACTGGTTCGCGAGCCACTCAAGTCTCTGTCTGCTTTCTAAATCACACCATTATATCTAATCTTTCGAGTAAGAAAAACGCGAGAATGTATACTGCACGCAATTTACAGAATTTTGGAGGGTACCTGGCAACCGTTATTTATACCCAGTTCCTTATTCGTTGTCAATCGAAAAAATCGGTTGATAACGAATGTCGAATAAGGAACTGAAAATAAGTAGCGTTTGTCACGAGCCCAAATTTTAGAAAATTTATCTGGGTTGAATCTTCACTGTACAGGAATCCATTCTCCGCGTTTTTCGTAGCTCATTACGTGTCGGTGAGACACATTAAGTGTTTGTGCATTTTGTCTCATAGTATGTCACAAAAAGATATAACTGGAGAGAAAAATCCTTTTACACAACACGACCTGCACAGGGAACTTGCAAAAACATTATTAAAAAAATCACAAAATCAAAAACATCCCGTATTACCTCTCATTGGAACAAGCTCGAAGAGATGGTTCCAATGAATGGTTCAAAAGCTGTGTTCTGAAGTTCAAAAGCTATGTTCCGAAGACAAGAATGGACAGAAGAGAATCCCAACTGCGATTATTGAGAATAGCGTCTACCGGCTAATGCTGTTACGTACATTGGGTAGACCTGAATAGCTATCAACAGAAATGTACTCAATGACATACAGAGGCGGTTCGAAGAACTGGGGACAACGACACCAATTTCTTTCTGGCGGGGGCATCTTTGTCGAGGTTTGTGTGGGAAGGCGATCGTGGCAACATAGTGACACATCGGATATATTCAGGTGAGTATGAGTGGCGAGATGTTCACCTTCTTGGTGCCCGATTTTGAAAATACATACAGTACGTGGAGAGTGTATTATCACTAAATCACTCGCAGAGTGGTGATTCCACCCGAACAATAATTGTAAATTTGTTGCAAAGCATTACCAACACAAGCTAAGTTTCAGCCAATGGACCGCCGGGTTAAACCCGGAGGTCCAATGGCTGAAACATTGCTTGTGTTTTTTGTCGATATGTACAGAATTTGAAAGTTATAGCTTGGGTGATAACCCCACGCCGCGGGTGATTTAGTTACAATCCACTCTCCACGTACTGTAGAAGTGTCGACCTGGAGTAGACAGAGTCAGTAAGCCTCTATATCTTTTATAATCAACCATGCTTAGGCTTTTATTATGTCGTGTTGATCAAACTGAACACGTGTCGCTACTACCAGCGAGTAACATTGAACTCTGTATGGAAGTGTGAAAGGGGGAAGCCAAACAACTGTTATCACCACTTCATTTCACCTTGTGCTGGTCGTGAACCCCATATAGGCGGAGGTTCAACGCCTTTCCAGCGGAAAAACATAATTGTTCACGTCCATTGGAACACTCCGAGTAATTTTGAAAGTTTCAAGTATACGGAACGTGGAGACATAACTGGAGAGAAATGACACAAAAATGTTGGATGAGAGTATATGGACCTGTTTTAGGGACTTCAGGCATGGAAAGACGAGTCCTTGCCAATATCCATTCTCTCCCGTGACCATGCCATGCTAGCAGACCCGACATTATTTAATATCGGATGAGCTTCAACATTTTTAAATTTGAGGAAAAATCGTTCGCTTCAAAATGTCAGTGTATA
Source organism: Pictodentalium vernedei (assembly GCA_031216915.1). Classification (NCBI taxonomy): domain Eukaryota; kingdom Metazoa; phylum Mollusca; class Scaphopoda; order Dentaliida; family Dentaliidae; genus Pictodentalium; species Pictodentalium vernedei. Next base: position 364,503,978 of record CM062291.1, on the reverse strand, counting down.
AGTTTTAACTTCCCCCCGAATATTCGGACAGAGTGCGTAGCGAAGATGACCGATTGGGGTGGGGGTGTAAAACTGATTTGTTCCGACATTAAGGGCTCATTTCCCGAATGAAAACATATTCAACCTATATCATCAAGCGCAAGCCTTCATCGAAGGCATGCCTTGATGAAAAAGTTGGAAACAATTTGTTGTGCAGTCGTTATATGTACAGAATGAGTTGTGTCCCTTGATGTCCTTCGTCTGCTTTGTTTGATAAAAATCATAATGTCAAAGTTTTTTGAAATGTTTCTTTTCTCAGTTGATTCAAGCATTTACATCTGATCGAATTACAAGTTAACATTGAATTTAAATGATTTATTGCATATGAATATTTTGAATTGATGTGTAACTTATCGACTTATCAGAAACGCTTATTTGGGTAAATTCGTTTCTCGGAAATCTAGAAACGACATGAAAGTATAATTCTTTATTTTGAACCCAACGAGTACAGACAGAGCATTAGCATAATAAATACGGCATGGGGCCCACAGCTGAGATATACAGTGTTATGCAAAGCTCTGGATTTTAGATTAGTCTCATTTGGGCACAACGGCAAATACGGATCCGCTGCATTGTAGCCAACGTGGTTGGGGAATAAAGCGCCGGTGCTTTATTTTTGACGTTTGTTTTAGATTTCGGGTTCATCTCTTTTAGAATGATAGTTTATAGCCCCTTGTTATATATATATATATATATATATATATCTCACCATTGTCATTGGTTCTCCTCCTCTGGGAAATGTTTACTCGAGAAGGCTTGTTAGATTCACAGTGTCGGGCCACAGTCCTCTTTATATGTAAATTATGCATGCCGTTTAACACTTACGCTGCCGAAAGCGACTACTGTCACCTACTTTATGATGGCTATAAGTATGTTCTGGTATGCGCACATCAAACATACCATCTCATTAATTGTTGGAAAGGGCTCAGAGAGCCCTTTCCAACAATCAATCAGATGATAGAGTTTTAAGTATGCCATATATTTTATTTCATTTTTTTTATTTTTTTTATTAGGGTTTAGCGATATTTTAACAGCCAGGGTCATATCGTGTCGGTGACGGTTTTACGGGTGTAGGAAGCCGGAGTACCCGGAGAGAACCACCGAGCAACGACGAGCAGCTGCCAGCTCTCCAACATCGTAACTCTACACTGGAGCACAGGCAGGGTTAGATTGGTTGAAGACAGGCGCACCATTGACGTGCAGTACGCCTCAGTACACGGCGTCATCGTGCCCCCATGTGGACAATCGGGGTTAAGTGACTTGTCCAAGGATACAACGCGGGAGTCCGAATCGGTCCCTCAGACGGTCACCGTTCAAGGACTAACCTGACTCGACGTTGCTTAACTTCGGTGATCTGACGAGAACCGGTTATCGCAACGCCACCGCGCCCCCATAAATTTTATTAAACTTCCTCGCATACTGGCGTACATAGGGGTCCTCCATATAGGGCTAAAGTGGGCGTGGCAGTAAAAGGGTTAATAGAAAATACCATAAACATGAGTATATTAGATCTCATGTTTTAAATACATAATCATAGAGTTCATCAATGAACAGCAATTTGCGTTGACAGTGTCGTATATGGCTACTACATTTTACTTTTTCACTAATAAATTTCCAAGAAATCTTGAGTGTTCTTTTACTATAATATCCCGACTGAGTAATATTCTATCCACATCCTCAAGGCATGCATTCGACGGACGCCTGCCTTGATGATGTAGTTGGAATATTAGTCATTTAGTACCATAACAGTCAGGACAGATCAGGTTTACTCCCCCCTCCCCCCCCCCCCCCCCCCCCATCTCCCCCAGTTCGTTATCTTCGCAACGCCCCTGGCAATACTACTCTGTCCGACTGCTAGCTCTGGAAGCAAAATAATTGGGAATTTCACACCCAATCATCCCATTGGGTTTACGCCCTCACACAGTTTGGGAATGAAGATAATAAAGTCTTTCGAAAATGTTAAGGTATGTCCAATCAGTTCGGCATTGGATGTGTGCCAAGATAAAAGTACGTTGAGTCGATCATGAAGTATTAATTGGTTTAAAACTTAAGAGATGTCAATTGCTGACAACATCCTCCGCTGAAACGTCTAGGTGGTACTATTTTTTACCTCTAAAATGGAATTCAAGCCGTGGGACTCTCTAACTTGGGCATTATACGGATTATGTGTAATTTCACGATCTGAAGTGGATCTTTCAGATTGTGTCTGTGTCACCTCAACCCAAGACTTAAAATGTTCTCACCTTCTTTAACCCTTGAAGTTTATGGGTTTCAATTCTGAGGTCAAATTGCTAAAACTTTATGTATATTCACAGAACAAGTGAGGTTATGAAATTCCCACTCCGCGGATGTTTTGTAGTAATGCAGTTGGAATGAACAGAACTGGCCCAAATGTGGAAAGATAACTAGAATTATTTTCGTTTTTCAATAATACAAGTCATTGAATTTTTTACAATAAATCAATCGCTTGTAGAGCTGAAACGTTTCACCGATTAATCGATTAATCATTGATCAACATCTTGATCGATCCAAAAAGTAATTGTTCGATTAATCGTTACTTTTGAACTATTGTATTATATGGGTCAACAAAGGAACAAATTTGCTCCAAAACAGGCAAACATTGTCACACTGACACACATCAATTATATGAGGCAGAGTAAAGCATGCAAGTTACTTGCTGACATACTTGTTTACTTGCATGATCATCATACTGCATCAGTAGCTGGAAATGGTCATTCTCAACCCTTTACCCATCGCGAGTAGCAGGCGATACTTGCAAAATAAATTCATGAATTACTAAAAAATTTCAATATTTGTCTCAAAAACATAGCTTATGACCCCTCATTGGAACGAGCTCAAGGACCTCGTTCCAATGAGGGTCATAAGCTATGTTTTTGAGACAAAAATTGAAAATAATAAATTTTAATGGAGATTTTTTACATAGGCCTAGTCGGTTTTGTTTGTTATATTGGGTAAAGTGTTCATGCCGTAAATCATCAACGGTATGGCAGTTATTCAGATATCTATTTGGACAAGTGATTAATCGGTTAACCAAGGTTAATCCACGTGATTAATCGATCAAGAAAAACCCTTAACCGTTTCAGCTCCAATCGCTTGTTTTGTAACAGGTTGGTCTCGTGTTCCGATTGAATGCTGGAGCCAATACTATAAAACTTTGGCAAATTGCCACATCTTTGAAAATGCTAATGATTCATTCCAACCCATTTAAAGTCATACCTAGAAAATACAACTGTAAAACTTTTGTGATATTGGTTCCTGGATGAATAGGTTTGCAAGTTCGAAATGAGCCGATTATGTCCGCAGGTAGATCATGGAACGATTATGTCTCCAAAGCCCAAGCTAAATGGATTCGATAGCCGATTACACCCGCATAACGCAAGCATGCGGACACAATCAACTGGCGTTTTGCGAACGTTATCAGTTTGCGGACACAATGGAACCAGTCGATAAAGGCGTACAGTTTTAGGTTAATTCGACAACTTTTGTAAAAGTCAGACGAACTATTGTAAATCGGAATGCAATTTAAATGGATTTCCCGATAATACCGCATAATGGATATTTATCTCGAAATCGAGAAATGGCATGTCATTGGAGTTATCAACGATGATCAATTCATGAAAAAAGTGTGATCACTTATCTAATGTTGTCTCGGTCGTAATGAAAACAGTAACATTAACCATCTTTCACGTCTTCTTGCTTCTAGTCAGCTGACATTCCAAAGAAGAATGGGTACAGCCACTCTATGCAAGACTCCGCGGGTTCTGGTTGCCCCAGTTAGTTCGTTTTTTGTTATTCTTCATCCCAAATAATAATTTCTGTCATTCAAAACTTACTTGTCAGAAAAATATTCCCTCAGATCACCTGATAAGAGTATGATATTTAGGGGTTATTATTTAGTTAGTTTCATATCGGTAGAGATATCAGCCCCGAAGCAATAACTACTTTATTTATTACACCAAATCAAATAATTACAAAACATTCTCAGATCTGCTGCAGTTTTCTGACTGTGTAATTGTTTCTCACTGTTTTCGTAAAGTCAGAAGTTTCCTGCAATGCGAACATCGCGGCTTCACCAGTGGGGAATACGTGACCAGGCAAGTCAACCGGTACGGTACCGTCGGTTCCCTCATGCTCCAACCAGCACCGGTACTGAAGCTTTTTGTCCCGTCGGTACCGGGACAAAATTATTTTATGGGGAAATTTGTAACTGAACGAGGGTAAACGGACTTATAATTCGTCCCCTGAGTTCCAATGTGTTCTATGTGCCTACTGGCACATAGATCACATTGGAACTCAGGGGACGAATTGTTTATGGTACTCTTACACGACATACTTTCAGCTTATTTGTGAATGAACATATCAAAACACTCTAAAGGGACATGTTCTGTCTGCACCACCGCCTCGATGAAGCCGATAATTTTAACTTTCCAAACATGGCATCAAAGACAATGAAAGCACCGTCATCGGCCACTTCAAAGAAATTATTCTGTGGCGACCTCAAAGTTATCATAAAGCACGATTTTCGTGCCTTATAGGATCGTTTTTATAGGAATATTCGCTCAACTTCAGTTATTGTCAAACAAACATTGGCCACACCACCCAGTATCTGAAGACAGTAACATGTCCATTACAAGGTAGAATACTGATTTGCGGGTAGAAGATTAAGAGAGTACCCCAAAACGGCGGCTCGTTCCAACGAGGGGCCATAACCTACGTCTTGGAGACAAAAATGAAAAAAATAATGAAAATTAATTGGCGATTTTTGAGAATAGCTCTGGCCGGTTTTGGCCGTTATGTTGGGTAAAGGGTTAATGCTACTACGAAGTTAACAAATTCAATCTTGTTTAACCGAGCTCATTAGACTGTACCAAACAAGATTTAATTGAATTCCTTGTTGCATTATGGGGAATTTGCGACATCAGCAGTGAGTGAAGTATTGCGTTATTGCCTTGCGTTCATCGCTCCCCGCTTTTAAAGACTTGGGTATGCTCTTTCGTCGTCTAACACGCGATTAATTTATTCTCTTTTTTCTACACGTCATCAAACTGTCGTCAGCAATGGACCTCTATTGATGGCAATAAATGAGGTCGCAAAAATAACGCGATGATAGACTGTTCTTGGCGTTCTACTTAAAGAATAAAGCAATGAAGAAATGGTCATTGGACAATAGATTTCTCTGCGAGAATTAGTGACAACTGAAGGGGGATTCAATTATCACTGTAAGATTGAGGAATGTGAATTACGTTTCGCCTGTCAAAAACCAATGGCAGACTTTCTGAATATACGTTATCAATGTGGGTATTCCGTAAAAACAGCTGACCTCTCGAGTTTGATAATACGTCGTAAAATTAATTGCCTATTTACCGCAATGTACCTTGGAAACTGTTCATCCTCGTCTAGATAGCTTCCATTTTCGCGACGGTACACGAATACATTAGTAAACAAATCGGACGCTTGATCAAGGGATAGCAAGTTCCTACCCAAACGGACACTATTGGCTATTGAACAAAGTGCCCACGAAACTAAACAACTCATTTTATTCACTATAGACAGAGTAGGGAGTTGTGATTGCAAGTGAGCATAGTACTATACCTTCGACCAGGGCGACCCCACTCAACTATTCAGACTGGAAAGTATCACAGTTACGAGCCGCCGTTCTGAGGTACTCTCTTAACCCTTTACCTAACGTAACGGCCAAAACCGGCCAGCGCTATTCTCAAAAATCGCCAATTAATTTTCATTATTTTTTTCATTTTTGGTCTCAAAAACATAGTTTATGACCCCTCGTTGGAACGAGCTCGTCGAGCTCGTTCCAACGAGGGGTCATAACCTATGTTTTTGAGACAAAAAATGAAAAAAATTAGTTATTCAAGAATTTTTTTTGCATGTGTCGTCTGCTTTTCATGTTAGGTAAAGGGTTAATATTCTACGCGTAAATCAGTCTTCTACCTTGTAACGGACATGTTACTGTCTTCAGATATTGGGTGTTGTGGCCCATGTTTGTCAGACAATGACTGAAGTTGAGCGAATATTCATTTTAAAACACAACTACGCCTCTTGTCGAGCTATTCAAACAAGTCGGTGTACCCAAGCTCTCTGAGCCCCCAGTCGAATTCTGTGGGGAATCGGACACTATTACCGGCCGTTTGTTTACTCACTTCCTTGAACTTAGCGCGCAGACTAGCGGTGAATGTGATAGCAAAGATACATAGATGTTCTTTCGTGCTCCACTTAAAGATATTCTAATCAATAAGTATTTAATTCATGCTTAGGGGGTGAAAACATCAAGCTATTAACACAATGTGTGGAATAAAGCAATATAACATAAAACTAGAGCTGCGATGAGCCTACGTTTATAATTACTCAGTAAACAAACACGTCAAATAATATTGGTAAAGTCATGAACCCTTTTACTGCCACGCCCACTTTAGCCATATATAGAGGACCTCTATGTACGCAGGAATGCGAGGAAGTTTAATAAAATTTATGACATACTTGAAACTCGATCATCCGATTTTAAGTTTGAACGTACAGATAATCATCATAAAATAGGTGACAATGGTCGCTTTCGGCAGCCTATGTGTAAAGATTCGATCAAACCAAATTTCCATGGAGAAACATTTCTGGCATTGATTTTAAGAAAATGAATGTTTGTGGTACGAGTAGTTTTTCTGAACCCTTGTGTCTAAACAGATGTTCAGCGGAACCAGAAACGAGGATTGAGGGCAGTAGAGAGGGGAGGGTGGGGTGGGTGGGGGTGGGGGAATGTGTCCCTCACTTTTTTCAGATCATATATACCTTGAACCTTGTATTACGGAATAAAAAAATACCCATGCAGTCTTTATAATCAGCACTTACAAATTATTATTTAACCTTTTGCCCAACACTCACAAAATTCTGGAATACCTAAAGCATATTTTAATTTTTGGACTCAAAACCGTAGCTTATGACCCCTTAATTGAAGCGAGCTCAATGACTTTGTTGAAAGGTCATAAAATATAATTTTGTGGCAAAAATTGAAACGACAAAATTTGAATGGCAACTTTTGTTAACCCTTTAACCAATCGACCATAATCAATATGTATAAATTCATCAGTTGAAATTTTTTTTAGAAGAAAACCTTTAACAAAATCGTATCTCCTTCCAGTGAGGGGTCACACCATGTGGTTTTGTTGAAAGTGTTTGAAAATTCTGATATATCCTGCGTTGGGTAAAGGGTCAATAGAGCTGTTCGGTTGGTGGTAAAGCTTGGTTACCTGCTAATTGTATTCATCTGTATTTGCATGATATAACGCATACCTGTAGTGAATGGTACGCTGATGAATTGAATAAGTATCTCTGTCTGTGGAGATAAAACTGACGAGTATTTGTTTTTAATGTCTAAATATGGAAATCGTCTGAACTCTTCCCGTGAAGAATATCAGGACACATTTATCTCTTCGGCTGGACAATGTTTCTCTATTCAGCCTTGTTTACTCTGCCAACTGACACAGCGAGATTCCGCACGTTTTAGATTATCAATCCCACATAAGTGCCGTAAAACGACACATCTTGACTGGTATTGAATATTCATGAAGATTATGGGTCTCTTTATGGGTGAAAGGGTCGACATTTAGTGGTCATGGACACTTTATTCATTCTTTTATAATTTTATGTTAGGTGGGATGCTGGTTGGAGTGTTAGATGGATGCTGGCTGGGATGTTAGGTGGGATACTGGTTGGGAAGTTAGATGGGATGTTGGCTGGGATGTTAGTTGGGATGCTGGTTGGAGTGTTAGGTGAGATGCTTGTTGGGATGTTAGGTGGAATGCTGGTTGGGATGTTGGGATGCTGGTTGAGATGCTAGCTGGGATATTGGTTGGGATGTTAGGTGAGGCGTTGGTGGGATATTAGTTGGAATGTTGGTGGTTTGGGATGCTGTGGGGATGTTAGTTGAAATGATGGTTGGGATGTTAGGTGGGATACTGGTTGGGATGTTAGATGGGATGTTGGCTGGGATGTTAGTTGGGATGCTGGTTGGAGTGTTAGATGGGATGCTTGTTGGGATGTTAGGTGGGATGCTGGTTGGAATGTTGGGATGCTGGTTGAGATGCTAGCTGGGATATTGGTTGGGATGTTAGGTGAGGCGTTGGTGGGATGTTAGTGGTTTGGGATGCTGTGGGGATGTTAGTTGAAATGATGGTTGGGATGTTAGGTGGGATGCTGGTGGGATGTTAGTTGGATGCTGGTGGGGATATTAGTTGGCATCTGTTTGGGATGTTAGGTGGGATGTTAGTTGGGATGCTGTTTGGGATGCTGGGCGGATGTTAGTCGGGATGCTGGGTAGTATGCTGGTTGGGATGTTAGTTGGGAAGCTGGCTGGGGTGTTAGGTGGGGTGCTGGTTGGGATGTTAGGTGGGATGATGGTTGGGATGTTAGGTCAGACGCTGGTTGGGATGTCAGTTGGGATGATAGTGGGGATGTCAGTGGGGATGCTGGTTGGGATGTTAGTTGGGATACTGGCTGGGATGTTAGTCGGGATGCTGGTGGGATGTTAGTTGTGATATTGGTAGGATGTTAGTTGGGAGGCTGGTTGGGATGTTAGGTGAGATGCTGGTCGGGATGTTAGTTGAGATGCTGGTCGGAATGTCAGTTGGGATGCTGATTGGGATGTTAGTTGGGATGCTGGTAGGGATGTTAGTTAGAAGGCTGGTTGGGATGTTAGTTGGGATGCTTGCATGAATGTTAGTTGGGAGGATGGTTGGGATGGTGGTTGTGATGCTGGTTGGGATGTTAGTTGAAGGCTGGTTGGGATGTTAGTTGGGATGCTAGCATGGATGTTAGTTGGGAGGTTGGTTGGGATATTAGTTGGAAGGCTGATTGGGATGTTGGTTGGAAGGCTTGTTGGGATGTTAGTTGGGATGCTGGCATGGATGTTAGTTGGGAGGCTGGTTGGAATATTAGTTGGGATGCTGGTAGGGATGTTAGTTGGAAGGCCGGTTGGGATGTTAGTTGGGATGCTGGCATGGATGTTAGTTGAGAGGCTGGTTGGGATGTTGGTTGGGATGTTAGTTGAAAGGCTGGTTGGGATGTTAGTTGGGATGCTAGCATGGATGTTAGTTGGGAGGCTGGTTGGGATGTTAGTTGGAAGGCTGATTGGGATGTTAGTTGGAAGGCTGGTTGGGATGTTAGTTGGGATGCTGGCATGTATGTTAGTTGGGAGGCTGGTTGGGATGTTAGTTGTGATGTTAGTTGGGATGCTGGCAGGGATGTTAGTTGGAAGGCTGGTTGGGATGTTTGTTGGGATGCTGGCATGGATGTTAGTTGGGAGGCTGGTTGGGATGTTTGTTGGGATGCTGGTTGGGATGTTAGTTGGGATGCTAGTGGGATGTTAATTGTGATGCTGGTAGGGATGTAAGTTGGGAGGTTGATTGGGATGTTAATTGGAATGCTAATTGGGATGTTAGGTGGGATGCTGGTGGGATGTTAGTTGTGATGCTGGTATGGACGTTAATTGAGAGGCTGGTTGGGATGTTATTTGAGATGATGGTTGGGATGTTAATTGGGATGCTGGTGGGGATGTCAGTTAAGATGCTGGTTGGGATGTTAGTTGGGATGCTGGTAGGAATGTCAGTTGGGAGGCTGGTTGGGATGTTAGGTGAGATGGTGGTGGGGATGTCAGTGGGATGCTGGTTGAGATGTTAGTTGGGATGCTGGCTGGGGTGTCAGTTGGGATGCTTGTTGGGATTTTAGTTGGGATGCTGTCAAATAGGATTGAATTGGTTCAATTTCAAGTTGCATTTTTGGAAAAAAATACTTCATGACATATATAGCCTATATTTCGACTTAAGTGTGCAGATGGTTAAACTAAAAGGATAACTACTGGTCGAAATTCAGTTTTCGTTGTCCTTAGTACAGCACTATGGAATCTCATCTGTAGAAAAATAAATGCGAAACATTGAACTGTAGATGATTCATTCGTTTGTCTTTCCTAATACGGGCTTGGATTTCACACTATTTTATTCAAGAAATTTCGCCTCACCGGCGTAAGCTTGCTGCGACGAGATCGCGAGCTGATCGAGAAAAAGACCGCTTTTGTATGCGACGATAATACTGCACAAATAAAAATGTTATCAATCGTGGCAAATAAAGAAACACCAGCGGCAAATCTATTCTATAATTTTAGTTATTCTGTTTGTCTCGAGTGATGTCTCTACGAACCTGATCGACACCAGACTCGGCTAGTGTATGTAGTTATATCCAATACAACTAAATCTGCATGTTCTATTTTGCAATATGTTGCAATATTTCGCGCCGTTTCCGAAATAGTCAATTGTGACGCCAGATAGGGAAATTTACTTGAGGTAAAACCTTTTATGAACTGGGAGAGTTCTACGGTATAAGCGAGGTAACTCGAAATTGAATAGTCTTATTATTCGCCTGATATGATTTTAAAAATATTCATCCCTGAAATGCCACCTAATGAAAAACCTCGCTCATCATGGTTTCATTCAGCAGTGTTTTGATAATGAAATATTGCTATGTTGTATATAAGTAATAGAACCGTTTCGACCGAATCAAAGTCGCACACGTTGGGTTAGCATTGGTTGAATGAAGACAAGTGCACCATCGACGTGCAGTATACCCTAGTACACAATGCCACCGTGCCCCCACATTGGCAATTGAAGTACCTTGTCCAAGGACACAACGCAGTTACCCTACGTGGGGATAGACAGGGATTATTCTGCCTTATTTGGGAAAGGGTTCGGGCCCCATGCAGTTCGGAAAATTTGCATCACGAAGGCTCCAATTGAGGAATTTGTTTGGGAGAAGAAACACACATGATAAGAAATGTTTCCTTCATATTGAACTGAGAACATTAATGCAAAAGTTACAACGTGTATAGTACATGTAGTGAGTTTTGTAACAAAATAATACCATTAAGTAATGATTAGTCTCTGTTATCTCTATCAAATAAATTGTTCTAATACAATTAAATAATGAGGATATTTATGGATTTTGCTATACTTCAACAGTCTACTTTTTGGCTTTGCAGTTGTGTCTAGGCAAGTCTTGGCTGCCTACATAGGCAGCCAAGGCCTGCCTAGAAACAACTGACAAGGTTTTTGGGATGTAACTTGCAAATGTATCTAAAATAAAACAGCATGCTGGGGCACCTGTTTTGTTGCAATTAAAAGTTACTAAAGTTAAAATTAGGCGATTGGGAATTGTTTTCTTTTAGAATTGGGAAAAATCATGCCAAAATTCCATTGGAAAAGGGTCCCATATTCGGCCCCTGTAGACACCCAAAACTATCCCTGATAGAGTAGTGACAATTTAGGTTTGAATTCCAATACCGTAACCACTGAGCCACAAAGCTCCTGCATTTCAGCTGCGCAGACAAGAAAACAAATTTGAAACTATGATTACGATTGGTTAGAATATATACAGTGTATTGGTATTCACGAAGATATGGAGCTGCTACTGTCCTGAAAATGATCTACATTTATTATTATTATTTATTGGTGTTTAAGGTCACATAGCTATGCACAATGACTGATCATGACCGTGGTAGTTTTACGGATGGAGGAAGCTGGAGTACCTGCAGAGCACCCCTGAGCAAGGACGAGCAGCTGCCAGCTCCCCAGCATCGTAACTCCGCACTGCAGCACACGCAGGGTTAGATTGGTTGAAGACTTGTGCACCATCGACGTGCAGTGCGCGTTAGTACACGGCGTCATCGTGCCCCCATGTGGACAATCGGGGTTAAGTGCCTTGCCCAAGGACACAACGCGGGAGTCCGAATCGATCGCTCAGACGGTCACCCATCCGAGGACTAACCGGGCTCGACGTTGCTTAACTTCGGTAACCTGACGAGAACCGGTTACCGCAACGTCACCGCGCCCCCAAATGATCTACATAAACGATGAGATAGTTTCCTTCAACGCCAACGGTATAGCGATAATATACTAAACCACACATACCACTATGGTGACCGTAGTTGCGCTAGGCGGTTCGTGTCGATGGAAACTCCCTCAGCGTGGGTTCGAACCCATGCTATTTCATTTGCAATATAACCAGCGTGATTCTATGACACTCGAAAAATTTGAAAAGAGACGTTCACGCTGATGTCCAGTGAACCGTAGTCTGTAGAATTAAGTGATGCAATCTTTTGGTATTCCGAATAAAGTTTCATGCATTTCCTTTTCCATCATTTCATGTGCTGATTAAGGTTTAATTACGGAAACAGGAACTGAACGGCTCTGCAGTAGAGCTGAAACGGTTAAAGGGTTTTCTTGATCGGTTAATCAGATGGATTAACATTGGTTAACCTATTAATCATATGCCCTAACAGGTAGCTGAATAACTGACGTTGATGATTTATATCATTAAATCTTTACTCAATGTAATAGACAAAACCGGCCAGCGCCATATATAAAAAATCTTCATTCAACTTTTATTATGTTTTCAATTTTTGTCTCAAAAACATAGCTTATGACCCCGCATTGGAACGAGCTCGTTCCAATGCGGGGTCATAAGCTATGTTTTTGAGACAAAAATAGCTCAAATTTTTGGAACGAGCTGATTGAGCTCATTCCAATGGAGGGTTATAAGCTATGTTTTCGAGACAAACATTGAAAATCTTTAGTAATTTAGTAATAAATAATAATAATTTATTTTGCAAGTATCGTCTGCTATCCGCATTTGATGAAGGGGTAAGAATGACCATTTCCAGATACTGATACAGTATGATGATCATGCAAGTAAACAAGTATGTCATCATGTAACTAGCATGCTTTACTCTGTCTCATATACTTGATGTGAGTTAGTGTGACAATGTTTGCCTGTTTTGGAGCAAGTTTGTTCTTTTGTTAACCCATATACTATCGTAGTTCAAAAGTAACGGTTAACCGATCAATTACTTTTTTGATCGATCAAGACGTTGATCATTGGTTAATCAATTAATCGGTTAACCGTTTCAACTCTACTCTGCAGCTCCCGCTTCTGAAAGTCAATCACGATACCCGAGAAATCCATCGACCATGGTGTTAACTCCTTGCATGCTGCTGGTGAATATTCCTGCCCATGATAGGATTTCCCTTGCCACTGAAATAAGTATAATTTGGATATATTTAATCAATTTTTCCCCTGTAAATTACACGGATTTTTTGCACCAAAGATTTCTTAAGCTAAACTTTGATGAATTTTTCATAAAATCTAGTCATGGCTGCTTCAAAGCAGCCATGACTAGATCTGATGAAAAATATCTTGAAAATACTCAGAGGGTTAAGAGTTAATGATTGTGTATTACAGTTTATGAGATTACGGCAAATATTAATTTCTCCCGAGACCAGCATCGCCGTTATTTATTTATTTATTTATTTATTTATTTATTTATTTATTTATTTATTTATTTATTTATTGGGGTTTAACGACACTTTTGAGAGCCAGGGTCACCTCATGTCGGATAATTTTACGGCTGGAGGAAGCCGGAGTACCCTTTCTTAGAAAATATATGCCACACAGGCTACCCCAACTTTCATGTTCTCAAGTGCGGGTCTAAACGACGCATCCAATCAACCATTTAGAAACTCGGGGAATCGCCACGAATTTGAAGGTCAGCCAAACCGAGAATATTGGTCGCTTGTGGTATTTCAAAGAGGAAATACTCCCGTTATTTATCTGGCAAATACGGTATTCAAAACGCTGATTCTGGAAATAGACTGCGTATATCGTCCTTAAGGTACAGCGTTGCACATGATGCCTTGGTGCACTCGAGGGATGATATATATTGTCGTGTAACGCACCGTAAATGAAAACGTTCGTTTAACCCTTTACCTAACATGAAAAGCAGACAACACTTGCAAAATAAATTCTTGAATATAAACTATTATTTTCACTTTTTGTCTCAAAAACATAGGTTATGACCCCTCATTGGAACGAGCTCGTTCCAATGAGGGGTCATAACATGTTTTAGAGACGAAAAATGAAAAAATAATGAAAATTAATTGGCGATTTTGAGAATAGCGCTGGCCGTTTTTGGCCGTTACGTTAGGTAAAGGGTTAATAAATGTACAATCGAATATTCCCTTTTCCGTTTTTTCGGTACAACCGATTTGGTGTTGAGTACCCCTAATTGGCACTCGTCTATTAAAATGGTGAAATGGTAGCGTTTTCAATTATCATTACGGTCAAAACATGGTACTGTGACAGAAGAATGATGATTCCAAAGCAAAAAAAAACACGCCAGACACGCAAGCTGTGTTACTATCCTGTTGTAATTTTGTATTATAATGACAATGAAATGGGACAAATCACACAGGCAAATCACTGACAAAATGTTTTTCATATTTCGCTGATCATTGTTCCCCGATGTGTCTGCGGAACGCAACGTTATTTAGGGTATTGTTGGGAGGCTTTATTCAATCAGAATTCATTAAATGTGTCGTGTGGAAAGCCATTATACAATCAAGACAGGCACTGCGGGGCTGACGGGGCTGACGGGGCTTTAGCCACCCCGCACAGTTTCAGAAGGTGTCGATGTTTTTACAGACAGCCCAATGAAATTGGTATTTAACTTTCATAATGCTAGTGCACGGCAGTAACGGGTGGAGACAAGTAAAAAATATCCTTTTGGAATTTCCAACCATGTATAAACTGTCTTGTTCCGTTTGCCAGCAGCTACTCACAACATCGCATTGCCTCGCCCCGCCTCACTTCAAGTGAAATCATTTATTTGAATTAACGTGTGGTGGAATGTTTGGACTGAGTAGCGACAGCAGTACACAGTTATTGTAAACATGTTACTCAAACGTCAATTCAAGTGACCGATTTATTTTATGAATCGTACCGAAGCATACCCTCTCCCCACAACAAATATGTACTAAACTTTATTTCCAAATGAAACAAAATACTACATTTTGATTGGCTGAGAGGTACGGTGTAACTTGCAATCCACAGTGGCTTTTTTTACACCGTGTTTAACCACGGTGTAAAAACAAGAATATACAAGAGCATGTTATATGTCTAAAACGTACCCATTTTTAATTATTAATTCATACATTCTGCTCGGTTATGTTAGAAGAAAAATAAAAATACAGGAAATTTAATATTTATGTGCAAAAAAATATTACAGATATGGATGTCATTGGAACTGGTTCAATGACATCCATATTTGTCTGGTTTTATTTAAGAAACTTGCAAAGTACAAATTTTCTGTCTGTTTTTGCCCACAGTGTAGGTTAAAGTATTAAGTACAATAAAAATTCTTGGAAATAAATCCGTTATCCTTGTGTTTTCCAGTGTGTATGGGGATTTACACCGGTTTGGGAACTCATACACCCTTCGGCTTCGCCTCAGGGTGTATGAGTTGCCAAACCTGTGTAAATTCCCATACACCCTGAAAAACACAAGGGCAACTAATATTGACCCTAAGAATCAGCGCCTCTACCTTCATTAAGGTTCCACGACCCCTGCAAGAATAACTTGCCATAGTTGAGGAGGTATTACCAGGTACAATAGCGTTGTCAGGGACACCTGAGGCCCCGTAAGGCCTGGGCTGACGTGGGATTATTTAGTCCCGCTGATGAAGTTGCGGGAAAATTAGACCAACGTGGAGGGTCGGAATCCAAGTGTCGCGAACTCGGCGCAGAGAGCTGAGTCAGACCGACGCCGTGATTCCTTCTCTGCCAAATTGGCCTGAAATAGGTTCGATTTCCGTTAGGTGTGATTCCTAATCACTTTAGGCTGTATAATGGAAAAAATGATTTAAAGTAACAACGATTCTTTTATTTACACATAAAAATAAATCCGTTTCAATATTTCAACAATCAACAATTCGATTCTTTTCACAGAAAATGGGTCGCTACGGTTAAATAATTCTAAACAATCATATAGTCATTCTTTAGCCCTGTACTGGCACTATAGTCTACACACTGGAAATGTTACTACCGTGAGCTCGCCATAAGAGCTTCACAAATCTGAAATGTTATTACTGTGAGCTCGCCATAAGAGCTTCACCCGCTTAGGCTCAAATGTCAACGTCTGCGCGTAACTGTACCTCTAGCTGTCGGAGGGTTCCGACCAGCAATGTTCGTCATCTATAAGGACATCGTACTTCTGATTTGGGTCAGATATTGTCTACTCATACCTTATGTGCCTTTGAAAGTCCTCCGTGAAAGTCCTATTGAAATATTCACCGTTCCTGGTTGAATTCACGATTCACAAATGCCCTTTTTGTGCTAGGGCGAAATTGTCACTCACACCGATCTCCAGTCGGTATTACGATGCTTCGACAGCAAAACAAACTACTCAGAACGCAATCAGTCTGACGCTTCAAAGGGTTAATAGGCACAATACAATTAACCTACACTTTTGACTATTGCAGGATGATACCTGCTACTCGACAATCTAAACTTTAACGTTCCACCTGGGGTGTTCCTTCTCACGAATTCGGCCCCGTTGCCGCCTATCAACGTTAAGCTAAATCAATCATGGAATGCCCTCTCTGGCGATTCCAGCCGTTTCAGGGTCCTGTGATCGAAGGTACCCTTATGCCAGGAAACAGAGTCCGCCTGTCCTGGACTTCACCAACGTGTGTGTGACCCCAAGTATGTGTCTAATGCTCTGCTCTTCCAGGTATATATACTTTTTACCCTAAACTGCCAGATGGACCGACACTCATCTGTCCACCTGTCAAAACGGTGGGAGATGACGTATATCGAGGCAGAATCAATACAAGTCATCTCGCGCGTGACTTAACGGTGATTCGTTCCTGACACGCATTGCTATAACTAATGATGACACGACATTTCTATCTTTTAGAATATCATTTCTCAATTGACCGTGACGACATCTTGACACCAACCGATTACGTCTCGTAAGACTCCGACTACTGTATAAATTAAACGAGATTAGACCTTATCTAACATACCGTTTCTCCCCTGGGTCCCTGCGCTAAAGCTGGATATACACCACGTGTGTTTTTTCTATGTCCAGCTTTACAGAGAAGTGAAATTCACGTGGGTTTTCGCCTTGATGCGGAATATATTTTGAACTTACAATATCTTTAAATATGAGGCCCCTTGCCCCTATATTTAGGCTGGCTTTGCCCTGACAAGCGTGGATGTGTGGTTTTACCAAAGACAGAAAATACATCTATAATTTGTACTATGAGACAGTTGTCCGAACATTTCACCGTGTTCTGCACCATTGTTTATCTTCAGTTGAGAGACATTTACGACAGCCCAAATTTTGAAAAATTCCTGGGTTGTCACAAAACTCGCCATTCATGGCGTCAACATCAGGACAAGTTTACAGAATTCAAAGAAATTACCCAAACTTAATTGAAGCATGTTTAATGACTTTTCGTGAGGTTTGTTTCGACCGAAAAGGCACGTATGGGAAATTACGTACGAAAGTCGATTACATCCGTTACAGCCGGCGTTTAGCGGACTTGCTTGGCTTGCAGACATAATTGATCTTACGCATTTATTGGGTTGAAACACAGGGGCGGTTTGGGCAAAAAAACGCAGCCGGGGAAACGTGCTAAAGGGGGCCCACAGCTGGACAAAATTTGGTTTTTCGAACTGAAAGAACGCTGCTTCCTTGCATCTGAGCGATGAATGGCAGTCCACATAGAGAGCATTTTCGATGGCATTTTTGTATTATCTTTGTCTTTCATTTGACAAAAATGGTTGCACCAAAGGGGGCCCTGACTCATCAGGCCAACCATAGTTCGGTCCAATGGGAGAACATTTTGATTTTTCGAACCGAAAGTACGCTGTCTCCTTGTACCTGATCGATCAGTGGCAGCCTAGCAGGGGCCTCATGCTAGGGAAAAATGGGGGGGGGGGGATCGGTAAAACCATCTAAGCGGAGCGCCACCATCGGTTGGCGCATTGCGTGCCCCAAAATTTTGGCAACAAATGCCTCCCAGATAACCGGAAATGGCACTTCCCAGTGTTGCCCCCCCCCCCCCCCCCCCCCCCCCCCCCGTGCACCGTTGGCATGACGCCACTGCAGCCTGGTCTGCTTTTATATCGAAACGCGCACTATGTGGACTGTCAATGACAGTCCACATAGACGACATTTCGATAAACCAACAGGATATGCAATTAGATCCATTTCGCCTTTTGGTCATTTTCACAAAACTTCCCGTGCTAACGGGAGTTGGGCTGCGTAAATTTGGGGGGCTCTGGATGGCTCCCAATAGGGAAAACCCACCTGGAAACTTCCCGGTGGACGACACGCCAACCCGCCTCTGTCGAAATACGCGTTCGTCAATCCTAAACGTTTAACCTTTTGAACTCTAGTGGTATCTCCCATACCAGCTCAATGGCAGCAATTAGAAGAGTCCATATTCATTATTTTGGGTAGACCAATCAATATTTTCAACGTGCAGCCTCGAATATTGATTGGTCTAGCCCACTCATTTACTGAACAGCCATCCTAGTTAATGATATTGTGACGTATCATGTGGTTGGCCGGAAAAAACAGTCGCTAGGGTTCAAAGGGTTAAGTAACAATTTTCAGTTGCTTTGTTAACCCCCTGCACTCTGATGACGAAACGCCTGATTTGTCATCCATGGTTATCCCCCCTGTGTTGTCAGAAATTCAGCAGTTTAGATTTTGGTTGACAGAGCTCCAATTGAGCTCTGTCAACCAAAATCTAAATTGCTGAATTTCTGACAACACAGGGGGGATAACCATGGATGACAGGGAGGTGTGATGGGGCTTAGAGTGGGGGAGGTGTCAAGTATTCTCGACATCAGAGTGCAGGGGGTTAAAATACATCCATTCTCAGACAGAATCTTAGTGTTTTGTATGTTGTTCGGATGTTGCTTCCAACTCATTTTCTTCGTTAATACGATCCGTCTAAATCATGTCTTTGTATGCACACTCTGTGAGATTTCCAAGAAAATGCTATAGGAAATTGGTTTTATACATTAATGTAAAGAATTAACATTCATACAGCTTACTAAGGAATAAATCGAAAATTAGCATGTGTCTCGCCAAAAACAAGTGTTTTCAGACGCTTCGAGATAGTGTCCTCCGAAGATTTGAAATTTGATTCCCGCTGATCGAAAATTTTTCGAATCGTCGAGATATTCTCAAAACCCTACCACGTGTCTTCTCCGTCATCTTTTCTTTCTGTTATCAGGTCTCCGAAAGGGTGAGAGTCATGCATGGCATTGAGGAATCAGTGCCTGTGGTTGTTTGTCCATCCATCTCCACAACTATAGCGCAAAGAATCAAATTTTAGATCTCTTAAAGGCGGCATCCAGCAACAACGTTTTTTTAAATTTATTTTGAAATCTACACTAAGGTCGATTAAAAGTGTCCCGTTCATCACCCTCTATCTATCTTTACGAATGCTGGATTTCCCCCTCCCTTCCAACCTCACCCCAGAAAAAGGTTGGATTCGGGTCAGAAATGACGTAATTGTGATAACTCGTAGGTGATAAATCGTCTCTGAGTTCCGATGTGTTCTATGTGCCTACTAGCACATAGAACACATTGGAACTCAGGTGATGAATTGTTAAATACACAAATCACATTAATTTCTCGCACTTCAGCACAGACGCGCAATAAACATTTTACACCCAAAAGGCAGACTCATCCGTCCCCTGCCACATCCACCCTTTTTGATTCTGCTACTGGTAATGGCAAAATGATGGAATGTGAATAACCTTAATGCACAGAAACATCACCGACTTCGCTCACATTAGTATTAAATAGTCGAGATGACTCCAATGCTTTCACACTCTTGAACACAAATGCATTTCTGCAATTGTGCTAAGAGAAAATATCGATCGGGTCGAGCCAATGTGCAATTAAATCATCCCCTAATAGGCTATATGATTACACGTGGCTTTGCAATAAGGCAACATCAGGTGTATTGGGAATTAATTCTAAGATGGATGTCTTCAGGAAATTCATCTGTCATTTAAGAAACCATCACCCCTAGAGGTAAGATTACCTCACTCAGAACATAAAGTTTACATCAACGACGTGTCGTGTCGAGAAACAATGTGGAGAATGGGAATAATGCTTGAAACACAGGGAGAGATCATTATCATTATCTATTGGCGCTTGAAGTCAGCATCGAACGTTATATCATGGCGATAAAAGGAGGTCACAACCTTCCACTAGGAGCAAAATAGTTGACGAAAAGAAAAAGGAAAAAGAATGAACATGAAGAGTAAATAATTGGTGAATATAGTATGAGAAAATGAGACTAGTGGGGTAAAGAATACTGTGTAAATCAACCAGGCATGTAAACCGGTACCGGTTCCCTCATGCTCCAACCGGCACCAGTACTGAAGAATTTGTCCCGCCGGTACTGGGACAAAATTATTTTATGGGGAAATTCCTAACTGAACGAGGGTAAACGGGTTAATAATTCGTCCCCTGAGTTACCATGTGTTCTATGTGCCTACTGGCACATAGAACACATTGGAACTCAGGGGACGAATTGTGTATGGCACATCTAGACGACATACTTTCAGCTTATTTGTGAATGAACATATCAAAACACTGAAAAGGGGCATGTTCTCTCTGCACTACCACCTTGATAAGGCATATCATTTTAACTTGCCAAACGTGGCACCAAAGACAATGAAAGCACCGTCATCGGTTACTTCAAAGGAATTATTCTGTGGCGATATCAAAGTAAATTGGTACGATGCCATGTTTGTCTTTGCGATCTTGGGGACTGGGTCGGTTTAAATACGAATTTCTCCCATCTGATTGTGATGTCACCCAGTTGTTGACTTGTCCCGATGCCGGTACCGGTTTCGGCGGGACAGGCTCTGTACCGTCCAGGTACCGGTTATGTTGGTACCGGCGGTATTTTGACATCACTGAAATCAACCCGTTCAATAGATAAGAATAGATGAGAGTGTAAAAGCATAAGAAAAAGTTAAAATTTATTAACCCTTTACCTAACATGAAAAGCAGACGACACTTGCAAACAGAATTCTTGAATAACTAATTTCTTTCAATTTTTGTCTCAAAAACATAGGTTATTACCCCTCTTTGGAACGAGCTCGTCGAGCTCGTTCCAAAGAGGGGTCATAGCCTATGTTTTTGAGACAAAAAATAAAAAAAATAATGAAAATTAATTGGCGATTTTTGCGAATAGCGCTGGTCGGTGTTTGCCGTTACGTTGGTTAAAGGATTAAACAGATTTGTATGAGAATTTGTGCTGGAAAATAGGCCAAACATTAAAATACTGCCGTCCGACTGGATTAAAATCCGAACAGTGCAAAAGAATGTGCCCCACTGTCAACTCCCTACTGGCAAGAAACACATTCACCTCCCTCTAACAAAAAGGAATGTGTCAGTCTTGTATGACCAATATGACATCGTGTCAGAATGACGTGATCTGTCCTACAACGATTACTAGATGGGAACTTATCAGTCATAGCAGCTCGGAAGCGCTGGAGCTTGTTATTTGTCGCTCCGTCCCATTCCGCCCGCCACACAGATTTGCCACACTTACTGATATGTGGTTTAAAGAGATACCAACATGCCCAGGTAACCAGCAAAACACAATATCAGATTGGTCAGACATGAGAGTAGTCAAAAGAGAGTAGCTCCAAATTAGAGGGTTCTTCAACGTGGGTTTGCGTGAGTAAAGCTATCAAAGAAGAAAGAGAGTCGGAACAAAAGAATCGACTTCCTTTCTTGCACATTCTCGATGTGTTCGAGTGCTAGTTGTAAAGCTTTAACCCTTTACCTAACGTAACGTCCAAAACCGGCCAGCGCTATTCTCAAAAATCGCCTATTAATTTTCATTATTTTTTTCATTTTTTGTCTCAAAAACATAGGTTATGACCCCTCGTTGGAACGAGCTCGTCGAGCTCGTTCCAACGAAGGGTCATAACCTATGTTTTTGAGACAAAAAATGAAAAAAATTAGTTATTCAAGAATTATTTTTGCAAGTGTCGTCTGCTTTTCATGTTAGGTAAAGCTTTAACTTCAGCTGTAAAAATAGAACTTTTATGTGGTATTCTGATTGAGATGATCTGATCACCAGCAACAAAGGCTGAGAATACTTTGTCACCATCGTTAGATCCATCTGTATAGATATTTTTATATGCACTATATTCAGACTTTATTTCGGCATATTTTTGGTTAAATTCCAGAGAGTTTCTCTCCAATTTTTTTGGAGGCAGCAATGTCCAAAATGATAGTTGGTGTCCTGAGATGCCAAGGAGGAATGTTGTGTGGCTCACGGTTTTCTTTTATCGAATCAGATTCAAGCCTGGCAGACTCCAAATGGGCTTTAATTCTAATTCCCAATGGAGGAATATGCTTCTGGTGTCTGTTAAAGAATTCTACATTCTGAGGATCTGAGACACAATGATGAGCGAGGTTTGATGGATTAGCCAATAGTTTGGATACATATTGAGGTGACAGTTTAATTATGCGCTTCTCCCGATAAAGCGTCTCTACCTCAACGAGCATTGGATCTACTGGTGATGTTCTAAAGCCCCGGGGCTAATTCTAATACCAATGTTATGAATTGCATCCGGTGGTTTGAGGTATGACTTTCTCGGAGAGCCGTCCGTAAGCCACACCGTAGTATTTATTTATTTAATTATTGGTGTTTAAGGTCACATACTTATGCACAATGGCTAATCATGTCCGTGACAGTTTTACGGGTGGAGGAAACCGGAGTACCCGGAGAGAACCACCGAGCAACACCGTAACTCCACACTACATCACAGGCAGGGTTAGACTGGTTGAAGACATGCGCACCGTCGACGTACAGTACGCCTTAGTACACGGCGTCATCGTGCCCCCATGTGGACAATCGGGGTTAAGTGCCTTGCCCAAGGACACAACGCTGGAGTCCGAATCGATCGCTCAGACGGTCACCCATCCGAGGACTAACCGGGCTCGACGTTGCTTAACTTCGGAGATCTGACGAGAGCCGGTTCCCGCAACGCCACCGCGTCCCCAGCCACACCGTCGTCTAATTTTGTTCTGACAAGTGATTTATACAGATGGAATAGTTTTTTTGTCAGCTACCCAATTAGTGCTACCAACTACCTTTAGGAGGTTAAGTACCCTTTTACATCTCACTCTTAGTATTTGATATGAGAAGTGAATTCAAGTTTATTGTCAATGAACCCAAAAAATTCACTTCCTTAATGCTACTCCCATCTATGTTCAACTCTGCTTCCGAAGCATACAGAAATGAACACAGTTATTTTTGGTCTTCTAAAGTTTGAAACCGTTTTATATCGCCATTTATTAAAAAATTCAGTTTAAACACAGCTGAAGTTGGCGCTCGATGACATTCACATTTTTACTGCCACAGCAGATTAAAAAGTCTTCGACATACAGTGAAGAATCTACCATATTTTTAACCGAGTCAATGATATCATTTATTTTTTACCGAGAAAAGGTAACAGATAAAATACTACCCTGAGGAACCCCTAATTCCCGATCATGGGGAACAGACAAAGAAGACCCAAAACGAACCAGTAATTGGCGATTCTTTAAAGAAATATTTATAAAAAGAGGTATACGCCCTCTCAACTCCATGTTAAAAAGATTGTTTAAAATAAATAAAAAAAAATAAATAAATAATAATAATAATAATAATGATAATAATAATAATAATAATAATAATAATAATAATAATAATAATAATAATAATAATAATTATTATTATTATTAAAATAAAAAATGTACTATTTCGCCCACATGTCCACTCAAATATGGATAATACAACCATACACAGTATAATACAATGGAATTATCGAAGTTTTGGAGCCAATTTTAATGAACTGGGCCCTCTGAGCCACAAATATAAACCTGCTGCCTTCTGCCTGAAGGAATCACTCTTAACCCTTTACCCAACGTAACGGCCAAAACCGGCTAGCGCTATTCACAAAAATCGCCAATTAATTTTCATTATTTTTTCATTTTTTGTTCCAAACTCGTAAAAGAAAAAAAAAATTCTTGAGAATAGCGCTGGCCGGTTTTGGCAGTTACGTTGGGTAAAGGGTTAAACAAAATAAAAGAAACGTTCTTGGGAAACTTCTGTTTCCAAACTAAACCAACACACGCCAATCAATAAAATTTGGAAAAAGTTTAAAAAAATTAAAGGTAGAGAAACAAAATCCAATGTACAATACCTTAACGACAACAACACACTAATTACACCGAAGAATGAAATATCAAACAAATTGGCCTCAACATTCTCTAAACATTCGTCATCTGAAAATTGTATTCCAGAATTCTTTAAACTTAAAAAAAACAGGAAAAATAAAAGATCAAATTTACCTCTGACAATTTAGAAGATAAGAATGAACTATTCTCTATGGACGAGTTGAATAACTCTGTGCATAAAGCAAACGATACTGCTACGGGGCCCGATGAAATACACTACCAAATTTTAAAACATCTGCCACAATCATCGCGCGAACTTTTTTTTATCAATTTTCAATGAAATACGGGTGACTGGTCACAACCAGTAGTGTAATAATCAACCAGTAGTGTGATAAAAATTAACCAGTAGTGTAATAATCAACAAGTAGTGTAATAAATATCAACCAGAAGTGCAATAACCAGTATTGTAATAAACTTAACCAGTAGTGTAATAAACATCCATGAAAACCAACAATTTTTCAACAAAATTTGAAAAAAATTTGGGGTGGCTAAAATCATAGTTTGGGTACATCTTATCGATTTTTAATCATTTTATCGTACATTTAAAGGCGTTTTGCAGGTCAAACACCATTTCGTGGGTTCAATACGGCGAGGAAAGGCATTTTTTATGATTTTTATATGATGTGCGTATTTTCTGGTGTTCAATGTCACTTTCTGCGTTTGTGGCTTAATGTAAATTCAAAGTTGGCCAATTATTTATAGTAATGCAATGCTTTTGAGAGACTGCTTACCCCATAATACGTTGTTAGGTTCTATCATACCAGAAAACTTATGGGTGATAAAGTGTGGTATTCAAGGGCTTCGCCGAAGTTAAGCAACGTCGAGCACGGTTAGTAGTTGGATGGGAGACCATTTCAGCGACTAATTCGCGCTCCCGCGTTGTGTCCTTGGGCAAGGCACTTAACCCCGATTGTATACATGGGGGCACGATGACGTCGATGGTGCACATATCTTTAACCAATCTAACCCTGCCTGTGCCGCGGTGCAGAGCTCAGAGTTACGATGTTGGAGAGCTGACAGCTGCTCGTCATTGCTAGGCAGTTCTCTTCGGGTACTCCGGCTTCCCCGCACCAGTAAAACTGTCACCGACACGATATGACCCTGACTGTTGAAATGTCGTTAAACCCTAATAAATAAATATTCAAGGGCTAGAATTGTGTGATCTCCTGCGTTGTCTGCAGGTATAATATTTAATACGGCACCGGTGAACTGTGAAGGTCTCTCTCACATCCACCCATTTCAGTCGCTGCATCATTATGCGTGGCTTTTTCCGTCTACTTGGTCGTTTTGAATTCTACGATTCGTGATTCTTCTGGGAGTGGTGCTCATCATATTCCTTGGGCATAGAAACTCTACCATATTTTACGAAGGTGCGATGGGGCTGTGGGGGTGGTTTACCTAAAATCTGCGGTCAGTTATTTTTTTGCCATCTTGAAGGGGGAGGACGATAAGAGAGTAGAGGGTATCTAAGGCGAGGTGAATAGGGTGGGTGCTTTGGAGGTCCACTGCCATTTCCGTCTGCCAAGTGATTGTTCTCGATTACCAGTGGTAGACAGCTATTTAGATCCTGTGATGAATTACATTTAAAAAGCTTGAACTCATTCAACATGGAGAAAATATTGTTTCAGCAGAATTCCTTGATGGGTTAACACTATTCTTATACTACATTAGATATTGTGTCATGTGGATAAATAACCCTCATTTGGGGAGAGGATGGGGGCCACAAGGGGCGTCATAATCACGGGACCCAGGGACGCCATGTTGTGTTGTTATGGTAGCCCACGTGAGCGGCCGTGGTGTGA
The DNA here is from genome assembly GCA_031216915.1 of Pictodentalium vernedei. Lineage (NCBI taxonomy): Eukaryota > Metazoa > Mollusca > Scaphopoda > Dentaliida > Dentaliidae > Pictodentalium > Pictodentalium vernedei. The sequence continues at coordinate 364,477,948 of CM062291.1, read as the reverse complement.
CGTCATTCCCAATAGGGATATGTGATGCAAGTGCGCAGCGCGTGTAATTAGGTGATACGTGTTTCCGCCGTCTATTCTGTCTACTGGTGACCGTCATCTTAGTTTTTATGGTAGCACGTGGTTCCTATATGGAGCCAATGACCTCTAATAGAACGAGGATATGTTTTGAGGGTAAGTGCGATTGGACGGGAGCATAATGAATACCCAAATGAGACCGACAACTATTTTTATCTGGCTCGGATTCGCGAAGAAAGCTCGTTTTCTGTGTTCTTGGCCTTTCCCTGGCCCGGGTTTTCCCAGAATCGTCGTTTCTAGTAGTAGTAGTAGTAGTAGTAGTAGTAGTAGTAGTAGTAGTATAGTAGTAGTAGCAGTAGTAGCAGTAGTAGTAGTAGTATAAGTAGAAGTAGTAGTAGTAATAGTAGTAGCAAGAGATGTAGTAATAGTAGTAGTGGTAGTAGTAGAAGCAGTAGTGGTAATAGTAGTAGCAAGAGATGTAGTATTAGTAGTAGTGGTAGTAGTAGTAGAGTAGTAGTAGTAGTAGCAAGAGATGTAGTAGTAGTAGTAGTAGTAGTAGTAGTAGTAGTAGTAGTAGTAGTAGTAGTAGAATAGTAGTAGTAGCAGTAGTAGTAGTAGTATAAGTAGAAGTACTAGTAGTAATAGTAGTAGCAAGAGATGTAGTAATAGTAGTAGTGGTAGTAGTAGAAGCAGTAGTGGTAATAGTAGTAGCAAGAGATGTAGTATTAGTAGTAGTGGTAGTAGTAGTAGAGTAGTAGTAGTAGTAGTAGTAGTAGTAGTAGTAGTAGTAGTAGTAGTGTAGTAGTAGTAGTAGTAGTAGAATAGTAGTAGTAGCAGTAGTAGTAGTAGTATAAGTAGAAGTAGTAGTAGTAATAGTAGTAGCAAGAGATGTAGTATTAGTAGTAGTGGTAGTAGTAGTAGAGTAGTAGTAGTAGTAGTAGTAGTAGTAGTAGTAGTAGTAGTAGTAGTAGTAGTAGTGTAGTAGTAGTAGTAGTAGTAGTAGTAGTATAGTAGTAGTAGCAGTAGTAGTAGTAGTATAAGTAGAAGTAGTAGTAGTAATAGTAGTAGCAAGAGATGTAGTAATAGTAGTAGTGGTAGTAGTAGAAGCAGTAGTGGTAATAGTAGTAGCAAGAGATGTAGTATTAGTAGTAGTGGTAGTAGTAGTAGAGTAGTAGTAGTAGTAGCAAGAGATGTAGTAGTAGTAGTAGTAGTAGGAGTAGTAGTAGTAGTAGTAGTAGTAGTAGTAGAATAGTAGTAGTAGCAGTAGTAGTAGTAGTAGTAGTAGTATAAGTAGAAGTACTAGTAGTAATAGTAGTAGCAAGAGATGTAGTAATAGTAGTAGTGGTAGTAGTAGAAGCAGTAGTGGTAATAGTAGTAGCAAGAGATGTAGTATTAGTAGTAGTGGTAGTAGTAGTAGAGTAGTAGTAGTAGTAGCAAGAGATGTAGTAGTAGTAGTAGTAGTAGTAGTAGTAGTAGTAGTAGTAGTAGTAGTAGTAGAATAGTAGTAGTAGCAGTAGTAGTAGTAGTATAAGTAGAAGTAGTAGTAGTTATAGTAGTAGCAAGAGATGTAGTATTAGTAGTAGTAGTAGTAGTAGAGTAGTAGTAGTAGTAGTAGTAGTAGTAGTAGTAGTAGTAGTAGTAGTAGTATTATTAGTAGTAGTGGTAGTAGTAGAGTAGTAGTAGTAGTAGTAGTAGTAGTAGTAGAGTAGTAGTAGTAGTAGTAGTAGTAGTAGTAGTAGTAGAGTAGTAGTAGTAACAAGAGATGTAGTAGTAGTAGTAGTAGTAGTATAGTAGTAGTAGTAGTAGTAGTTGGGTATACATTATACTCCCGTCCAATCGACCTTACCCTCAAAACATATCCTCGTTCTATTAGAGGCCATTGGGTCCATATTGCAACCACGTGATACCATAATAACCAAGATGGTGGTCTCCAGGATACAGAATAGACGGAGAAAACACGTATTACCTAATTACACGTGCTGCGCACGCCCACTTACCTCACATATCCCTATGGGAATGACGTCACAACATGGCCGCTCACGCGGGCACCATAAGAACACAACATGGCGTCCCTGGGTCCCGTGACTATGACGCCCCTTGCGCCTCCACCATTCTCTCCCCAAATGAGGGTCATTTATCAACAGGACACACTTCTCAACTACTAATGTAGTATAAGCGTAGTGTTAACCTATCAAAGAATTCTGCTGAAACAATATTTTCTACATGTTGACTGAGTTCAACCTTTTTACATTAAACGTAAATCACCACAGGATCTAAATAGCTGTCTACCATTGGTAATCGAGAACAATCACTTGACATGGCAGGCGAGAATGGCAGTAGACCTCCAAAGCAGCAACCCAATTCACCTCGCCTTAGATACCCTCTACTCTCTTACCGACCTCCTCCTTAAAGATGGAAAAAAATAACTGACCGCAGATTTTAGGTACCCCCACCCCCCCCCCCCCCCCCACCCCGCACCTTCCTAAAATATGGTAGAATGTCTATGCTCAGGGAATATGGTGAGCACCACTCCCAAAAGAAAAACGAATTTTAGAATTCAAAACGGTCAACTAGACAGAAAAAGCTATGCATAATGATACAGCGACTGAAATGGGTGGATGTGAGATAGACCTTCAGAGTTTGCCGGGCCGTATTAAATATTATAATTGTAGACAACGCAAGAGATCACACAATTCTAGCCCTTGAATACAACATTTATTACCCATAAGTTTTCTGGTATGATAGAACCTGACAACTTATGGGGTAAGCAGTCTCTCAAAAGCACAGCATTACTATAAATAATTGGCCAGCTTTGAATTTACATTAAGCCACAAATGCAGAAAGTGACATTAAACACCAGAAAATACGCACATCACATAAAAATCATAAAAATTCCTTTTCTCGCCGTATTGAACCCACGAATGATGTTTGACCTGAAAAACGCCTTTTAAATGTACGATAAAATGATTAAAAATCGATAAGATGTACCCAAACTTTGATTTGAGCGACCTCAACAATTTTTCAAATTTTGTTGCAAAATTGTTGGTTTTCATGGATGTTTATTACACTACTGGTTAAGTTTATTACACTACTGGTTATTACACTACTGGTTGATTTGTATTACACTACTGGTTGATTATTACACTACTGGTTAATTTTTATTACACTACTGGTTGATATTACACTACTGGTTGATTATTACACTTCTGGTTGTTACAGTGCTTTAGCGGGTGACTGTGTTTGGGTTGACATTGGCTCCGTTCACGTTTCATCGGTGTGTTCTATTGTAAAGGGCTTTAGTACTGTTAGAATAGTGTCTATGGACCATGTAAATGGTGTCTGTCATTCAATCGATTTGTTGGTGGTGATGGCTTTACTGCAGTGGCATATGATAGTGATTTTGATTTTGATTCAGGACAGGCATACTTGTTACATTGTCTCTGGCCTCTTTGAAACTGATCTGTTTTTCACACTTAACTTTCTGTATAGCATTTGCTTTTCTCCATATTAGCGGGGGAGGAATTCGCTAGAATTGTGCACTTGGTGATACCTTCCTGAAATTTGGCATGATGTAAGGGTAGGCATCAGAGATTTCAAAATCGATCGGCTACAAGTTGGCACCATCCTCTAGCCAAAATGGCCGCCAAGCGGATCGAAAAAAAGCTATTTTCGCCGATCGCACAACTGAAGCTCCAAACCTAACACCATACATGTGCTGTAATTGATGTGAATGATGGAGTGAAGCCCTTGGAACAAGTTGGGGGGAAGATTAATGGATAATGGGATCAGAATTTCCGTCGATGTGTGCGTCTGTGTGTCTGACTGTCAGTATGATCGTCCGTCCGTAGATAAATTAGTGTTGAATGTTTCTCGGGAATGCAATGGTCAAATGAACATGGTATGAGAGATTCCTGTCAACACATGAACAAGGGTACTCGATAGTATGCAGCAGTGGGGATACTTGGACATTTGATAATCCAATTAAAGTGACAGTCTATTCTCAACTTCCGGCATTTTCGATAGATTTATTTTCTAAGAAAATAAAACTATCAAATTTCTAGAGGAGTTCTGGTTCAATCTCAACACCATAGCGACACGTCTGCCAGCAAGGGCAGTGCTGGAATGAACTCGGGATGCATTAGTTCCCGTTGTTAATTATACAATGTTATCTTGCCAGTATAGAACATTGGCAAAATGGGACTAGAAGGGGTGAGTGTATGTTTGCAGTCATTCGAGGTACAGGAATATTTTTTGACTACAAGTAGTATTCTTCATTTTCGGCCAGTTAAGATGTGGTGTGTTCCAAGTCAGGATTAATGTTGCCGACACTTAATGCCCATCCCTCATGGTATGCTACTTTACCAGGGATATAGAGATATAGCCACCACTGGGAGCCAAAACATGACCTTTGATGTCGATGAGTGGTCGAAATGTTTTAGCGAATAACTTATCGAAATATGATCCGGTATGGCAATTTGATACCTTACGTTAGATTTATTAGATCAACTCAGGTATGGATTCATTGAGACATGAGTGCGCTACAAGATGAAGGATTTCCAAGTTGATTTGCTATGGAGTAGGAACTGACTAGTCACATGTGGCCTATGGCCAGAGAAAGACAAGGATACCATAGATGAACACACGGGTGAACGAAGGTATCAACTGTTGTACAGAGGCAAAATAGTTGGGGATATTGTATCATGCTATGCATGAATTAACACCGTCTTGTGCAGTAAATAACAGACTATTTTCCGAAATCTAAAACTGTATTCCTATACCCCGGACAATGTAGCAAGCCACATGGGATGAACATTTGTTAGCAAAATCAACTCAACTAGAAACATGACATGTGTTAACTGGCCGAAAATGGAAAAAAAAATACCAGAATAGGAGATGACTGGTCCTAACATGACAGTATACTACTCAATATTGTTACAACAGCCACCTTCACACTTACACAAAGGTGTGCACCTTAATCCAGCTTTCAAGCATTTGCAATTGCCCTTGCAGGCCTTGGCACAACTACAGTGGAGCATCAGTGCACATGCAGCACTTGCGTCTCCTAGGTGAGTCCAAAATGGGACCAGAATATTGAGACGTGGATTCCACTCCCATCCGTACTGTGATGGGTCTGGCACACATAAGTGTTTCTGCAGAGCACGATGCCAAATGAAAGATGACACAAGAATTACCCTTTTTACATGTTGATACAGAGCTGCTTTGGTGGGCGGGATGTTTTCCATAGACTTAAGGCCATGTGTGAACATATGCCGTCTCGCATCATTGACACGTGTACTGACACAACTGTTACTGTACATCTGTATGGTGAGTTTTTCGATATGCTGCATATGAGGGGAATCCTCTGAAAAGACTTGCGGATTCTCAGTCAATTCTATCATCATTTCAGTTGATGCGGGAAAATTCATCCATGCATTCCATCCTGTCTTCTTCCCAATGCCGAGCATGCTGGATGTTACATCACAACCTGTGAAGGCGTGGAAGAAAGTCAGGGCCTTACAGTAATCAGGTCCAAGTTGTGAAGCTATCTCATGAATTGGCATATCTTTATATGCCTTTCCAATTCCAAACCCAATCCACAGCTCACTGAGTCCAAGGTCACGGAATGTTGCGAAATGGTGCAAAGACAGAATGACGACATCAGAATCAACCGTGCGAAGAAAAGCTATTTTGTGACCTTGTGAGACTGCATGGTTGAGATGAAGCATCATGCGCGTGTCTGCTTCCTCGTGGTTCGATGGAGATATGTCACATAAGCTAACATCCTTATTGCATAGTACATATTCTCCTGATGTCGTTAACAACTGGTACTCGGATGTTGATGTTAATTTCAGCAGTTCAGCAGACAGGAACTTGAAAAATTCGTCTTTATTCTCACTAACTTTCAAGAATGCCTGCCAATTCTTCCCTTTAGGTAAAGGGACGTTCTCGGACACCCGTATCAACCTAACTGCTGTCTCACCGAGGCGTTTTGCTCGCGTCTGATTCTTCAAACTGCCTTCGGGGTAACAGTCATAGATCGCATCAACCCTTGTGGTGTTCGTGTTAATCAGAGATTCGATGTATGGCAATAATTGCAATCGAGCATATTCTCCAAACAGATCCGCTTTCTGTGGTTTGATTACATGGACTACAGCAGGCATATCCAAGATGACAACTGAAGCTTGTCTAGCTGCTGAATTCTTCCCTTGTGCAGGAATAGCTGGTAAACAATTGAGAATTTGAGATTTTGTCCCACTCCGTAGCTTACCTCTATCGGATAATGCTGGCGGATCACGTGCATTCTCGTGCATGAAAAACTCATCCATGTTTGAATCAGGCCGGGCTTGCAGTGAAACGAACATCTGGGTAACTATTGCGGCAGTTGCTTTACTTGACATGAGTTTGTCTCGGCCTTTGTCCAGGTTGGCTGGGGGTGGGTTAAGGAAGGTATATATATTTGCCTTGGGAATAACATCATTCAGGGGTACGGTGCATTCCACAAGCCTTTCCTTCAAGAAAGTGGAATATAAATGCTTGCCCCTTTCGGGTAATGACCGTAAACTCTTACTAACTTCGGGGTCCATATATTCACCAGTATCTAATGTCACCAGCTGACCACTAGTTTCATCATAAGGGTTGATAATGAGTCCCTGATTCACCAGATCGAGGAGAGATTTCAATTGATTCAGAAATTTTTTCTGCTCTGATACCGAACTTTCCGGGTGTTCCGTGTTATCTGATGATGTTGTGTGGAAACTTGCATATTCATACTCATCTATAACACGCAGAACTTCTGACCTTGAAAGCTCAATAACGACTTTCTCTTCAGCCTGGCCATAGAGACCTTTTGGACCACTGTCTTCTTTGAGTAGTTGGATACTATGTTCTTGGCTCTGATCTAAACCCATCATACTGAACTTCCTCTCACTACGCTGGACCACAAAATGGCCTTCCATGAATTTGTTGTGGATTGAAGGATGCCGCCTGGGTAGCTGAGACATGTCTCTCAGAAATACGGGGACCCACCGACAATAATTTGTATGTCCTAGGGCAAAAAAGTAACTGCACAACTCATCGATAGAACACAGTGTACCAGGCCAGTTACCGATTCGTTGGTTCCGAACGAATTGACAGCTTGTCAAGAGAAAGTTCCGAACGATTTCACCCCAATAGCGCGCAGTTGGAGATTGTGAAAGAATCCTCTGTTCCCACATTTCAAATGACTCATGGGGCCCAGTCTGCTGACAGTAAATCTCATAAGCATTCTTTCTGAGGATCTCAAGCCAAGCTAGAGTGAGAAGATATGCCTGTCGCGTCCTCTTGACATGTTTCCCACCAAGTAGGGATGATGCTACACCGGGTGTGAATATCTTTGCGAGGTGAAACATTCGCTCCCAACCAGAACCACCCATAAGCTTACCACCAGCTTCTTGGGTGCACATTTCAAGATGCAGGAATCCAATCATACACACCATTCGATCCTCACCTATCTCCTCTGGGAACAGCCATTGACATTTTTTCTGCCTGGCATACAACGGACAGTCACCTTCAATGACAGGTATCTGGCCGGGGTTTACGAAAGCAGTAGCTTCCCTGACCACATACATAGCATGCTTCTGCATACTGAGTGAGTCCGCTTTCTGCTCACTGAAAACAGGGAATACCCCAATAACTGCACGAGGTTTGACATTGTCTTGATCTTCATGTTTTGAAAAGAAGCCTGAAAAGGTCACAGGGACTTCATCAAGCTGCCAGCTGCCATCAACCTTCCCTTTATTGCTGATCTGTGACACATGAGACAACCAGTCATTCTCTCCCACGTTCAAATCTGCATATTCATTGGGCCGTACATTACATTCATCTGGAGATTCAAGCCTGATGTCCCCACCAAAGTCTTCAACGAAAGGAACAAATGCATAGTCGTCTGGGAGTTCAATTTGTGTGTCTTCTGGAACATCTAAACTCAGTGGTGGGGGATCAGTACCCACATTGTCCCTGCTCAGTTGACCAATGAGTGTGATGGACGTACCATGCATATCAGATCTACCAGATACATCAATGTTATCAGTGGTTCCTATCGAGAAAACATTACGTTTGCAGTTAGCTGGGACTACAACACCTTCGTTCTTGAACCGCAGTGAAACAGCTCTCGCGAAACTCCTGCGAACATCCATTACGCGATCATAAGAGACAGAGAGTCCCATTTGATGAAAATCTCTGATAAGATTTTTCATACGATCATGGGCATGCAACTTCAAACCCACATAAAGAGGCATTGGAGTTTCTCTGTCACGTCTCTGGTGAACATTTTGTGCATGTTCGGAGCGTTTCGCTGAATTGCTGATCAACATCTGTGAAATAGTACAAGCCACTCGAGTCTTGGCATTAACAGTCTCATCATCGCCTAAGTTCTGTATACTACATGTGCCCTCAAGTAGAACTCTAAGAAGAGTCAGGAGTGAGTTGGGTACAGGCTCGCTCAAGCAATAAGATGAAAATGATCCCGTGAAAGGAGCTTGAGATATGAGTATGTGTTTACGCAGAAGAAGACCCACATCAACTATCTTTTTTGCCTCTTCCTCAGACACTATACGAGTTGAAGATTCGGACAACAAGGAGCCAACTCGAAACCTACTTGAAATAAACACATCTCTACCCTGTGTGAAGGCGTCCCAGCCATCGCCCAATTTCTGCAACAAATGTTCTTTGAATCGAGTGGAATGTATTTCTTCACTAAGCCAATCAGAACCGACTTGCTTCAACCTCCGACTGTACAGATTCTTGAGATCGACAAGCTTCATCGCGGAATCGTTGTGTTCAACAAATGTTATGAGCTCTGCCATAACGAGAGGGTCATAGGGCAGGCCTGACGCGGAATGTTCGGCGTTCTTCGACTTTTTAGATTTAGCCGCTCGTGCTTCATTGGCAAGCTTACAATAACAGGTTTTGTGATAGTAAAGATCACTAGCAGCGGAATCAAATGCTGCATTGACCCGAGAAAAAACAACCCAGTTCTCGGCTTCCTTTGCCATAATTTTGAGTTTATTGTTATCAGACATTGATCTGCAAATAGGCTCACTGCTGTCACCTTCGCGTTTGTGACAATAAACACACTGGGGCAGTTTCCTGTCACAGCCAGATTCAAAACTTGTCCGTGTTCTTTTAGGACTCAGCGTGGAGCAGGATGCCACTGCCTCATTTCGCTCTCGCTTGTGTAGCACGCGCTGTACGATGTGAGTCCGAATACTGTCACGGCATGTCTTATGATATATTGCCTTATTCGTCAACAGTGACATCGACATACACTCATCACTCTCTCTCATCAAACAATCAATGGTCAAATTATATGGAAGCTCAACGCCATTATCTAGGAAGCGCGTTATGTCTTCCTCAATAGCTTTATAGGCGTCATGAAAACGAGATTCTCTATACGGACGCATCAATTTCTTGGAACTGTCTTGCTGGCAAAAGCAACAACGTTCCCAGTCAGTACTAGTCCGTACACGAAGAGGATTCTCACTCATTCTGTGAATGATTTTTGTGAACAATCGCGTTCTCGAATTAATTTCGACAGACAAATCAGAATTGCTTGCGGAATTACGCCAAACAAGAGATTGTATGGCAAAGAGACTGCTTCATAAAGAGCGTTGTTTCTCCGGGATCAGCGTCATTCAGGTTTGCCTGAATGACGCTGATCCCGGAGAAACAACGCTCTTTTCAAGTTCCAAGAAATTGATGCGTCCGTATAGAGAATCTCGTTTTATTCTACATCATCTCCCACGTCTGTTTCCAACACGTGCGTGGATCAGAGTTCACTTTCGCGCCCTTACAATCGGATGTATAGTCGGTAGACCGTCGAAAAGGAGGTTCCCTTCAGCCGCTGGCGGCCATTTTGGATTGTGCCGCTACTGGTCGCCACCGGTCGGTGTCAACTTGTAGCCGATCGTTTTTGAGAACCTCATAGCCTACACTAACAGTGTGCCAAATTTCAAGAAGGTATCACCAAGTGCACAATTCACCTGTATGTGACGAATTCCTCCCCCGCTAATATAGGGCGATCCTTTGAAGACAACGTGTGATTGTTCTGACAGTTTACGCGCTAAAAGACATCACTGCTGCATGGCGCACCACGTGATAGGTCGTATTTGGCATATTTGCTGGCATCCGCACGTGTTTTGATTGTGTCCCAATTTTTGCCACATGAAACATCGGTGTGGATTTGGAATATACAAATCCACTCTGACGTTTTCATAGCCCAATTTTATTGACTTTGGTGACTAGGGAGTGTTTAAATTGAGAATGGACCTAGTGTTGATCTCGCTGCCGTTTATCCCATTTTTGATTCTTTTAACTTGTGTGACGTCCTGTTGTTTCAATTCGTGTACAATATCTGTTTCGTCCAAGTCGGCAAGTTCTCGAGTCCTAATGACGTCTCTGCTTGTGTTGAGGGTCCTGTGTGGTTCAGCTTGTATTTCAATGTCTGAAAAAACTGACCATTTTCCAAGGATTTGAAATGTAATGAAATGCGATTAACTATAATTGTATTCTGCACTGACAGTCGTGGCTGGTTAGCTGGTTGGGGTGGGGGTCTACAACTGTATATCAGTCCACATCAGATTGTTTATGTGAGTAGTAAACGTTTGATAACCAGCCTAACCTACACGTATAGACACCGATTCAACACTGGATTCCCTGACACAACAAGAGTAACTTACAGGACTCAAAGTTAGAAATGACGTGGCATCGGGATGTATTGACAGACATACATTATGTGCACGCATCACGCACGTAGCCTTGGGGTGCGAACACACCTCCCAAAATATTAAAATTCTTATTAATTATTTATTTACTTATTTATTTATTGGAGTTTAACGACACTTTTGACAGCCAGGGTCACCTCGTGTCGGACAGTTTTACGGGTGGATGAAGTCGGAGTATCTGGAGAGAACCATCGAGAAACGGCAGGCAACTAAATTAAAGTTCTACTTGAGTGACTATTTTCCATTTGTGATTTGAAATTTTGATAAACGGGGCGACCTCACTTACCTCCATACATCGTACTCTCTGTGGCGGAGTTAGTTGTTTTAGAACATAAATATTCTCGTTTGCATGTAGTTTCGGTGAAACGGTTAGGCAAAGCATTGATATTCTTTAACCCTTTACCCAACGTAACGACCAAAACCGGCCAAGGGTATCCACAAAAATTACTATACAATTTTCATTATTTTTTCATTTTTTGCGTCAAAAACATAGCTTATGACTCCTCATTGGAACGAGCTCGCTGAGCTCGTTCCAAAGAGGGGTTATAAGCTATGTTTTTGATGCAAAAAAAAAAAAAAAAATAGTTATTCAATAATTTTATTTGCAAGTGTCGTCTGCTTTGTTAGGTAAAATGTTAACAGCCTTCACAGAAACTACTTAGATGATCATGAAGTTAAACGCCCTATAGTTACATCGAGTTTATCGCTGTTTACTTTCTGTCAGAGGAGGGAGGGGGGGGGGGGGCGGTGGCGTCGCGGTAACCGGTTCTCGTCAGATCACCGAAGTTAAGCAACGTCGAGCGCGGTTAGTAGTTGGATGGGTGACCATTTCAGCGACTGATTCACGCTCCCGCAGGGCACATAACCCCGATTACCTACTTGGGGGCACGATGACGCCGTGTACTAAGGCGTATTGCACGTCGATGGTGCGCATATCTTCAACCAATCTAACCCTGCCTGTGCCGCGGTGCAGAGTTCAGAGTTACGATGTTGGAGAGCTGACAGCTGCTCGTCGTTGCTCGGTGGTTCATAATAAATATCTGGAAAATAAAATATGCCTTTCATCTTTATCTGAATATTTTGTGTGTACTTTTTCAAATACAGTTGTGCTAAAGTGCTTTTACATGTATTTTATATCCAAAATTCCAAACAGTATTTTCCAAGATGCTACCACCGTGCTCCATTTGATTTGAATTTTTCAAAATTTTATTAGCGCACCTCCCCAACAAAATACCTGGATGCGCGCGTGTAGGAGAGTTACACGAATGTTGTCTTGTAAATTATCGAATGCATATTGCCTGCAATTTTCTCATCTCAGAGGATGATTAGTCGCTTCATTACCTGAAGAGGATTGAGTAATGACTGTCTCCCATTTCCCACCTCGAGGCTATTATATTGTAGAGGGTAATCTCCTCGAACTAATAAGCATTCTGTGTTGCGTTCTGGGATGAGATTGATATAGTTCAGTCGTCTTCCCTCCGCACAGGAACAACCAAATGTCATCAGTCAAAGCAAACATCCGATAGCGCAACTAAGAGTGCGTAAAGCCCAGAATACTTTCCATTTCACGCGGGGAGTATGGATTATCTGTGCAATACACACAGCCGGGTGTGAATTGCCGTTTAAACAGATTTCTCGTATTCTATGCAAGATATTATACGGTCAAGAGGTTTCCAGAAACGAACGGGCGAATAGAGGATCATGCAGGCTGATTTGTGACCTCTAATAAGGCATAAAGTTCAGTAAATTCTTTACGTGACGAATCAGACAAAATCGATTAGGCCCAGAATATACGATGGGTTTTTGACGCGTCGAATCCAATGCTTGGATAGAATTCGTCAAAAATGCGACGTATATTTCAATTCAATCCATGTGAGACGCATCTTTGACGAATCTCCGTCAAGTCCAGACGAATCTCCATCGCTGATGCAACAAAAATGCGAGTTTAAAATAGACGTCTCATCTGGTTTTCCCATATTTTGGCGGTGCTACTTGCTTCCACTTTCAGTAATAAACAAATAGAAATTTCGTGATATTATTATCATTTTAAAGAGTTTTCCACTTCAGGCATGGATCAAAATGAAATCACCGAAGAGGATTTTAAGAGGTGAGTAGAATGTTTTGAAAGAATTATCTGTATTTATCGATGTCTTCGGCATTCATTCACAAAATGTTTAAGAAAATTGTTTTCTAACACTAAAAGAGACTGTTGTGTGTACCAGTACCTGACAACTCATGCTCTGATATGAAGCTACATGTTGGCCCTATTTCATTGTCAATAATATGGCTTACCAATTCCAAGAATATTGATTCTAATGTAGCTTATGTATGCAAGCCAGAAAATAAGCAGACTGTCATTGCCAAATGAGGTCCCCAGAGGGTGAATGTAGTGATGCTACCCTGCGTAGCAGGGTAGCATCACTAAATTTACCCTCTGTGAACCTCAGTCTGAATCGGTTTCTCTAAACTAAACAGAAAGAGGTACCTAGAGGATAAACTGGCCCACTATATGGGATTGCATCATCAAATTACCCCTCTGGTAAACTTCGGTGACGGCCAGTGTATAGTACTTGATATAACGACTAACACTAGTTGGTATCTATGGTTCAAACTCAGACTGCCCCAACTTCTTTAAAAGCATTTGGGAGCAGGTAGCCAGCTATGGAAATGATTCATTAGTTCTGTGTGGTGACTGGAATTTAACCCTCATCATAAACTGGATACAAAAAATTACGCCCGCGAATATTATATAAATGCGAAACAATTGGTGATTAACCACATGAAAGAAAATGACTTACGGGACCCCTGGCGAAATCTTTATGGGGAAAAAACGCCTATACATAGTGGCCCAGTAACAGAAAAAGGTATTCGCGTCTCGACTTCTTTGTCACCTCAAATAACTCAAGTCAGTTTGTACAGCAAATTGATGTACACACGAAATGACCGGAAATTTCAGATCACTGTTTGGTTCAAATGGATCTAAAATTCATAAACTTTGTTAGGGGGAGGGGTTGTTGGACATTTAACAAAGAACTCCTGAAAGATAAAGTATATGTTCAAGGTGTGAAGGAGAAAATTCAAGAGATAATTACCCAATACACAGATCCAAATGAACAAACAGAATTATCAGACACAACTATGGCTGTAGATCCTCAACTATTTCTGAAAGTTCTGCTCTTAGAAATAAGGTTTTACCATTTCACACACATCACATATCAAAAGGAGACAAAACGACAAAGAAAAAAACTGGAAAATGAACTTAACCCTTTACCCAACGAATCGGCCGCATCCGCCCGCGTAATATGCAAATTCAGCAGTTGAAAAAACATTATTTTTCCAAAAAATTCAACAAAACCATATGATGTGACCCTTGTTGGAACGAGCTCCAATGAGGGGGTCATATGCTATGTTTTTGACGCAAAAGATGAAAAAAATTAGTTATTCAAGAATTTTATTTGCAAGTGTCGTCTGCTTTTCGTGTTACGTAAAGTGTTAACAGCCTCGGCTATAAAAAAGTATCAAAATTTCTAGGCTTTCACAGAAACTACTTGGATGATCATGATGTTAAAAGCTCTGTATGTTTCATCGAGTTTATCGCTGTTTAATTTCGGTTCAGAATCACATATTCACAGAATAATATGCATAGACATAACAAATATCTGGAAAATAAAATATGCCTTTCATCTTCATCGATATATCTTTTATGTATTTTTTCACATACAGTTGTGCTAAAGTGCTTTTATTTTATATCCTAAATTCCAAATAGTATTTTCCAAGATGCTACCACCGTGCTCCATTTGATACGCATTTTTCAAAATTTTATTAGCGTACCTTCCCAACAAAATGCTCCGCGTGTGTAGTCGAGTTTCACGTAAGTTGTCTTGTAAATTATCGAATGCATATCGGCTGCAATCTTCTCATCTCAGAGGTTGATTAGTCTCTTCATTACCTTAAGAGGACTGAATAATGACTGTCTCCCATTTCCCACCTCGAGGCTTTTATTTTGTAGAGGGTAATCTCCCCGAACTAATAAGCATTCTGTACTGCGATATGATGTGAGATTGATAGAGTTCAGTCGTCTTCCCGCCGCACAGGGACAAACAAATGTCATTAATCAAAGCAAACATCCGATAGCGCAACTAAGAGTGCACAAGGCCGGGGATAATTTCAATTCCATGTGAGATGTAAGGATTATCTGTACAATAAACACAGCTGGAGGTGAATTAGTGTTCAACAATTTTTTCGTATTCTGCGTAAGGTATTAGAAGAGCAAATACAGTTTCTGCAAACAGACCTGTGAACAGAGGCTCCAGCAGGCCGGTTCGTGACCTCTTTTAAGACATAAAGCTCAGTTAATTCTTTACGTAAGGTATCAGCCAAAATCGAGTAGCGTTACAAATTAATGTCATGTCATTATGTTTTAGTTTTTGCTGTCAAAACGTAACTAAAGGTACTGTTATGACAATGGCGGTCAGAGTTCCGATCCGTTCGTAATTCACGGTGGATTTTGTTGCCATCAAAGACTTTTTGATGAAATCTACAGGTTCGAATATTAGATCGAATATGCACCCAAAAGTTTCGGATTGAAAGAATATCGAACATCGAATATGGACGATAACACATTGTGTTGTTCTGTTCGTGATCCATACAGCATACCGAGGCAAGGGGCGTCGCAAAGATGGGTGCGGCTGAAAACCTGATTTAAATTGGCTACTATGGCTCAAGTCCGGACGGATTATTACTATCCCTGATGGGTAAGATGTGGGACATCTCACCCGAGGGCAAAATATTTGGGCCAGACACAAGGCTTGCAGAGTGTCTTGCAGAGTGTCTGGACCAAATATCTTGTCCTGAGGATGAGATTTCCCCATTTCACATCCACCCGAACGGAAATAATTTGTCTACCCCACCCCACCCCTCCAAAACACCCTGAGGTCATCAAAAGTAATTTAAGAGCACGTGCAACTATATCGAACAATTTGCTTGTCCATTTCTGAAAAAAATGATTTGCTTATCATAAAGAGCTATGTATATACCACAGGTATACACCACGAAATTAATTCCCTATACGGGCACCACGAAATTAATTCCCTATGCCGGCAAGACAGGGATTAAAAGATTTGTAGTGAAACGAACATTGACACATTCCGATGACGTCATGTTGTGATTTCTGCAATGTATTCGCATAAATGCACCTCCTCTCGTTTTGCAAGCTCCTGGCCTCCTCTTTCTCTTGACCGCCCTCCTTACCCCGACTGGCCTATCACCATCAACAACCATCTCACCCCCACACTGTCCCCCTCACTCTCGTCCCCAGGGGTATCAGAGTCTAAAACACTAAACCTGTTTTCTAGACACCGCCTAGCAACCTTGGCAGCCTTACGCCGACTCTGGCTTCCGGACTCGACGCAGCCCTGACCTGACGCCACCTTTCGAATTTTCCTACTAGAACCCCCCTCCTCAGTTACACCCCACATCAAGCATTATTCCCCCACGTTTCCTGCGTCCCAGTTTCCTCCTTGAGTCCACAACGACCTTCCACCCACCTTCCACCTCACCATCGTAGGTAACCTTCAACGGGGTAACTCCAGATACACCGGCCCTCCCCAACCTCCCTCTCAGCTCTGCAATCTCCCGCTCGAATCCAACACACTTCTCCAACAACTGTAAAATATCCCTGCAATTCGCGCATACCCCACTACTCTCCATTGACCGACCACCACCATACCTCATATTACACTGTCTTCATGCCTCCGGACCCTCACTCTCCCCCACCTGCACTCCTCGACTCACCTCCCTCAGACCTCCCTTAACACCCATACTTACCTCCGTCTGAACACCCGTCGTACACTTACCATTCATGATTATAAATAATATACAGAATCCAATGACCAATAGCCAAAATTACAAAAAGGAACTTAAAATTTTGAGAAAGCGGTCGAAAACGTAAACAAAACAAAACAAAACACCGAAAATGACCCGTGCGAAGATAGGGATCACGCCACTAAAATCCGACAGAGAAACTAAACTAAACACTAATATAACTATCTTTTATTACAAATCACACCTATACAACACTAAAACACTATATCGATCAGCATAAACACCTGAAAGAAAAGTATGAAATTATTAAAGCTAACTTTTGACAACTGAAATGGCTATACTCCCTGTTGGTTTCCGAGATGGACACACAAGCATGATAATTTTTTAGAAGCTTTAATTGACGGCACCGCGCAGAATCATCAACAGAAACCGGTATGTATCCATGGTGACAGTAAAGAATCTTCGCTATTCGAATAAGCCCATTGCCGATTAGCCATCTTTGACGTTAATGATATGCAAGGT
Organism: Pictodentalium vernedei; assembly: GCA_031216915.1. NCBI lineage: Eukaryota > Metazoa > Mollusca > Scaphopoda > Dentaliida > Dentaliidae > Pictodentalium > Pictodentalium vernedei. Next base: position 364,460,828 of record CM062291.1, on the reverse strand, counting down.
CAGAGGTAGCTTCGGGTAAACACTTCGATCAGACTGTCTGTCAAGACTGTCATACATGCGATTGAAACAACCAAAATGTTTCGCTTGATACGAGAAAATGTGCATTTTCGATTTAATACTAATAAAGATAGAAAAAATAACACACTTTCAACACTTCATTTAATGGACAGGGCAAAATAATATTGATTTTTTTAGTGAAATGAATACAGCAATGAACCCCTTCCCACAAGCGAAGGTAGACTCGACATCATGGTTTTGTTTTGTTGACGAGTGACAAAACTGCAGATATATCACTGAAATGACACAAAAATGTCTGCGTGAGTGAAAATGCAAACCCTGGGCATCCAAACAACCAACCCATACAAATATTTTAGCATAACACACAGATGTTCCAGCTGAAAGAGGTTGGGGGTGGAGGGGGCGTGGTCCCTGAAACGTGAATGAAAATCGTCTGCTAGTAGCAGTGACGCGTGTCTACGAATAATATTTTGTCCATAGTACAAGTCAAAATGAGTTGAAGAATAACCACTAATGTTATAAACTATAGATGAAATGTTTACTATACTAATAACACAAGAATCGGACATAAAAATACATGTACATGTACATGTATGCTGTAACCTTTTTTAACATGTTTTGGGTTTATACACAGCATTTAAGAAGATTAATTGCATTGGAATTCCTATTGCATTATATTTTCCAATGCATAGAAATTCAAAATGTAATTTATAATGTCCACGAAAGAATATTATTTCAGGAAAACTAATTTTTTTGGTTGATGTAGCTTTGATATGCCAAAAACCATACCCACATACCCATGAGTATTGGGAATTCACCCTTTTGGTGCTGTTAATTCTTTTTTTTTCTTTAACATTGGAAAATGGATTGATAAGAATCTCCATAATCCACACACCTCGCAGCCTAATCCTAAATTAACAAATTGACTGCAACTTCACACATAATTGATGAATTAGCAGGTAAAACTGTTTTTTTTAAGTTTTGTACAAGACACATAATGTGATCTATCTTCGGAACAAGATTGTTCTTCCGAGGATCACATGATTCGATTTGCTTGAGTTTTTTGTGTATATTTGAAAAATTAAATTTAAATTTCCAGTTTTAATGTTATCTGTGGGTAAAGGTTTAAAAAGTAAAGTACAAAATATATTATACTGTTTTTTTGCGATCAGAGTACTACAATTGTAGATTATTTCAGCAAGTCAAAACTTCTTATTTTAAATTTGTTTTATAATCACGAAATATTGAAATGTGGCTATGGCTACAGTCGAATAATTTTTAATAGAACTAATCTGCAAATGAACAATTATTTATTTAATAGCCAAGTATGAAATGTCTGGAAAAAAGACTTCTTATGAGTATAAATGCATGGTACAGGGTGGAGGCATATGTTCAAGTCTACAGATACTGTATGAATCAAAATAAGTCGTAGCATAACCGCAATGAACAAAGTAGCCCACTGCCATTATACCAATAGCACAAGAAACCAAAATCATTTTCCGGAAAGCTTTCTGTGAGAGCTTTCCCGACAATGATGTCAGGTTCTTATATTGCTGGTGTAGTTGAAGATGTATACTAGTAGTTTATAGTGGTTATTCTACGACGTATTTCGACTCGTACTGTAAGTCAAGTGATTTCTGAATTCCACTCGGAGGTCCGCTGGCTGGAATTTTGCTTGTGCAAAACGATGCACATGGGCATGAACCACTGGCCATACTGGCAGCCAGTAAAAACTTGTAACTCACAAAGCAAATCTGCAGTTTAAGGAACACTGATAAGTTAGTTATTTGGTGTTCCATAAATTGCAGATTAGCTTTTTGAGTCCCAAACTTTCTACAAACTGGCAAGTATATGTTGGAAATGTATGTAAATCCACCTTCTTAGAGGAGAAGTATAAAATCACCCTGTGTGTTCTGTAATACAATATCCATGTATGCATATTTTGGTCATGTATCCGGGGTCGCGGAGAGGGTGGGGCCCAGGGTAGTAACTCCCAGAGCCTGGAACTTGGGGGTGTGGGGGTGGCTCAGGAGTCAAGGATCTTGGTTTCACCTGCCCACCCTCAAGTCCAAACATGACCCGAAAGACTGTATTTTAATATTTGGGTTTGGTACGTCCTTTCAAAGTGCGTTCCAAAACAAACACAAAAAATACGGGCTGTCAGGCCATGTTTGACCTTGTCCCCCTCCCCCAAGGTTCTGACTCCTGTGCCAACAGTTAAGAAGGGGGCTGTATCGTGAATGAAGCTATGCACTTGACCAACGGCTGTAATTCCGGACTGCATGATTCTTGAAGTAATAACTTTATTAAATCAACTCGACGTAACCAAGTTATCACTTCAAGAATTGTGCAGTCAATATAGCTATGGGCGGGAGGTCATTGGATACTCATTGATCAACTTGGAAATTTGAAACATGCTGCTTAAAACGCCATTTTTTGACGGCCAAGAATAACGTGATTTTTTATCCCAAAATCCGTCAGAAGACTCCATTTAATAACTGATTTAAAAAAATTGTGATCGATCGCGCCTCCGGCACTCGCTGCAGATGCCTTTATCATCTGTGCAATATCCCGACATTTTTGAAAGGGGAGCCGTCACAGACTATATTCATTCACTGTTTTATGGACCACGCCCCCCTCCACCACCAACCTCTTCCAGATGGAACATCTGTGTGTTATGCTTGCAAATATTTGTATGGGTTGGTTGTTTGGATACCCAGGGTTTGCATTTTCACTCACGCAGACATTTTTTATGTCATGTCATTGATATATCTGCAGTTTTGTCACTCGTCAACAAAACAAAACCATGATGCCGAGTCCACCTTCGTTTGTGGGAAGGAGTTCATTGCGGTATTCATTTCACTAAAAAATCAAAATTATTTTGCCCTGTCCATTAAATGAAGTGTTGAAAGTGTGTTATTTTTTCTATCTTTATTAGTATTAAATCGAAAATGCACATTTTCTCGTTTCAAGCGGAACATTTTTGGTTGTTTCAATCGCATGTTTGACAGTCTTGACAGACAGTCTGATCGCATTGTTTATCCGAAACTACCTCTGACCTTGCATATCATTAACGTCAAAGATGGCTAATCGGCAATGGGCTTATTGGATATTTCGTCCCCTGAGTTCCAATCTGTTCTATGTACCAGTAGGCACATACAACACATTGGGACTCGGGGACGATTTGTTTACCAAATAAAACTTATCGCTACAAGCATATCTGAAATACCCTTACATACATTTACTGTCATTACCATCTGAAAAGGGTTAAAAAAAGCACTTCTAAATGTTCAAAAAATCACTTTCAATCTGCTGAGTAAACTGTAAATAAAAAGGCAAGAGTCGTAAAAACAACAAAGAACTTTGGGTACCAAAAATAATATATTCTGTCCATTTTGTAAATATTTAATGTTTTATATCAATAAATACGGTACCTTGAACATATTTTTGGTACTTAAATTCTCTTCTTTTGCTTCAATTTAAATTTTGAAAATTCGAAGCGAGTGGAGATGCTTCAATTTGATCAAAATAGTAATGTCTGCTACTAACCTGATATTATTAGTTACCCCGTGTCTGATCACGTGGTACTGGTTTTTACCTACCCGAAGCCAGCCGTATCCCATGAGGAAGGCCTCATGGGATACGGCTGGCTTCGGGTAGGTAAAAGCCGTACCACGTGATCAGACACGGGGTAACGAATTTATCTATTGACTTTCCGATTTAGAAGTACAATCTATTTCATGTGTGAACACACACAGCATGAGATCTTTTATCTTCCATTGTTGAGCCATACAGGTTTCTGTGGAATTTTTGTGCAAAAGAGTTTTTGTGAAAATATGCCGATATGACTAGTATAAAAAAATTATTGAATTTCTTTTTTTCTTTTTTGTCTCAAAAACATAGCTTATGAACCCCACATTGGAGGGTACTCGACAAGCTCATTCCAATAAGGGGTCATGAGCTATATTTTGGAGATAAAAAATTAAAATATAATACATGTACGCTGTAAAACTGGAATGACGATATTTTGCGAACAGTGCAGACCGTGATCAGACATGGGATAACAAATTTACATGTATCTATTGACTTCTACGGGGTATGGACAATTTGTAGAGTTCGGAACGCGGCTTCCACTGGGTATGGGAAATTTGTCAGTGGCTGGGCGGACGTATCGTGGGTTTCAATTAATATGGTCGCATACCACGTATCTATCAACCAATCAAATCAAAAAATTCACTTTAGTCAATAGATAATAAATAATATCAGGTGAGTTACCTTGTACGGTCGAATCCATAGATGGAATTCAAACGTTCTGATTGGACAAACTTACTTAAAGGGTATAATAAAAGGCAATACAAGTATTAAATCTAGTCGCCATTCAAGAAAGTACATAATTACTAGCAACGTGAAATTGATATATTAGTCTCCGATCCTGACAAAAAGTGTCCCGACTGGAAAATTATTGGGGAGGTGTCACACCCTCCACCACCGATAGTTACGCCAGCGCTCACAGTTAGAGAAAACGCCCTACAGAGTGGCTCGACACCCTTGCCAATGTCGTCTACATTGTGCAATCTCTATTGTAGAGACATGCTTCAAGCGATTTTAAGCCAACTGAATGCGCGCTGACTCATTTAAATCACTGGTTGATTATTCATAGATAAGGTAAACAAAAAACAGTTCTAAACTTTAACAAGATCTTCCCTTCATGTATAATTGATTACTCTCACTCTAGTGAAATATAGTGTGATCAATAAATACAAGACAATCCTTAATGATGCTATAATGATTGATTTGAAGATATCAACACGTTTCAACTTGGCTTTCAGTTTACTTTCAGTTTACTTCTCCATCAGTTACATGGATACACTGTCGTTAGAGTTTTGCACTAGAGACTTTAAGCATGAAATTTATTCCACGATTGATGTGTGTATTTAACGTTTCCCTATACAATGCAGATGTTGAGAAATGTGCTAGATACACCACGCGTGAAATCCGACTAACGTGTAAGAACGCCACGTAAGAACGCATCTGATTGGCCATTATACGCTTCTGATTGACGCTATTTATTTATTTATTTATTTATTTATTTATTTATTGGTGTTTAAGGTCACATATTTCTGCACAATGGCTAATCATGACCACGACAGTTTTACGGGTGGAGGAAGCCGGAGTACCCGGAGAGAACCACCGAGCAACGGCGAGCAACTGTCAGCTCCCCAACATACTAACTCCACACAAGCAGGGTTAGCATTGGTTGAAGACATGTGCACCATCGACGTGCAGTACGACTTAGTACACAGCGTCACTGTGCCCCCACTTGGGCAATGGGAGTGAAGTGTCTTGCCCAAGGGCACAATGCGGGATTGACGCTATAATCTGAGTCAAATGCTAAGACACAAAACAGTGTCAGGCAAGAAGAAAACAATCGACTGAAGGAAATATTTTTCTTGAAAGCTACCAGCTTCATTCACATAATTCAAGTTAACCCTTTTACTGCCACACCCACTTTAGCCATATATGAAGGGCCTCCTTGTACGCCTGTATGCGAGGAAGTTTAATACAAATTTATGACATACTTGAAACTCGACCATCTGATTAATTGTTGGAAAGGGCTCTCTGAGCCCTTTCCAAAACTTAATCAGATGGTAGGTTTGATCTGTGCATGCCAAAACGCGCAGATAATCATCATAAAATAGGTGACAATAGACACTTTCGACAGAGAAAGTGTTAAATCCAGAATACAAATCAGTCAGCGAACTGTGGACAGGATTCAACGAGTCTTGTTGGAATTCTTCCTATATTTTACTCGTGCCTACACGACGCTCGTGAAACACTTGAAAAACTCTGACTCTGGTCGTTGGTTCCTCTCCCCCGTACCTAACTCTCGTTGTGTTCTTATGATTTATTATCCATATTCATGATAAAGACAGCACGGCATTCGCGTTGGAACTGTTATTTTTTATCGCACGAGATCGATTTGGGCAGAGGGATAATATTGAACGAGAAGCCGAAGTGCGGTAAAAAATGATAGTTCGAACGCGTTTGCGATTCTGTATTTATTGCACGCCCATGTTTACTAAAAAAATATTAATAACAAAAATTATTACCAAACATAAACCAAACGTAAAAAAAGAAATAGTTAAATAGTCCGCACACGTGATCCGTATTGTTCAAGGACAATACAAAAAAGAATATCGTTCGCTTCGATTTTTGCAGAAAAAGCGTGTATTTTATGAAAATAAAAGCACTGGCGTGTAATAAAATATAATGTAAATGATCATAAAAATTGCTTTTCGTATATTTATTTATCATATGACTCGTCCGTTTTGTTCACTTTAAAACATTTGATATTTTGTTTTCATATTAATCAGTGATAAATAAAGCCTTCCTTCAATTTCATTGGTCACTTTCAAAACTAGACAATTTGATTGGCTGAACAAAATAAAACTGGGCCACATTTTCATAATTTGCATAATTAGAGTTTGGAGCTTTCATTGATCAATTTCAAAACTGAATAATTTGATTGGCTAAACAAAATACAACTGGGTGACATTTGAATAATTTCAGTAGGGAGAATTTACGTTATCTGTCCTATTTAGGATGGGTTATATTGTATTAAGCTTTTACCTACAAGAAAAACGCCATTCATTTTTTTTATATTTTCACTTTTTCCTTCCCAAAAATAGGTTATGACCCCTCATTGGAACGAGCTCGTTCCAATGAGGGGTCATAACCTATGTTTTGGAAGCAAAAACGGAAATTTTTTAGTAATACGATTATGTGTTTTCCAAGTGCCGTCTGCAACTCAAGTTAGGTGATGGGTTAACAAGTCATACTAAGTGGCTGATTTGTGCGTGTGTGTGTCATATGATAAATAGAATATGAAATGAGTGTTTTTCTCATATAATATTTATGAAACTCGTCCAATTTTCCATTTGGGCTCGCCAGAGGCTCGCCAAAACGGAAAATTCTTAGACTCGTTTCATAAATAATATATGAGAAAAACACTCATTCCATATCCTCTGTTTATGTTCTGGAAAAGTGACTGTTTACAGAGCCACGCATTTATGGTATTTTTCCATAGAATTGGAATAATTTTATATGTTTTTGGAGCGAGAGAAGATGAAGGACTCAGACGACGAGAGCACGTCGATTGCCAAAATTGTTACTAAAACAGAGCATTGGACTTAAAACCGAAAGGTCGATGCCTCTATTCTGCACATAGGTAACTGCGTTGTGTTGTTGGGTGCAAGACACTTAAATCCCATTGCCCGTGCAGCGTACTCAGCCGTACTGCCTTCAAACGCTGCTACACCTGCTTGTGCAGAGTTCGTAAGTAGAGGGTCTGACAGTTACTCGCCGCTGCTTGGTGGTTCTCTCCTGGTACTCCAGCTCCCCCCGACCGTAAACTGGCCAATGCGATATAACTCTCGTTGTTGAAAATGCCGTTAACATCAATGAACAAATAAACAAACAACCGATAGAAGTGTTCAGGTTTGTACACGAGACCTGTGGTGATAGAAGACGAGTTTGACAGAAGTCACCAGAAATGATTTTGAGAACATCTGAACGATTCGAAAATTTCCAAATCAGTGCGAATCAAATCGAATATAGTTCAAGGACGTTCCACTTCCCTAACCACTTTGATTCCATTCTGGAATATTTCGCCTTCTTAATTAACTTGCTCAAACAGACGAGTCGTCACTGACAATAATACCTCGGCGGGCAGTGGTAAATTTACGGTTGTAAGTAAGAAGGCGCGATATTCAAGCTCCAGAAGTCGGGAGATTCGATTCGAATTATCTACCTGATTCGATTCGAGATTCAATCAATCCGAAATTTGCTATTCGCTGCCATAATTACACTTATGTGTTTTCTAAACATTTGTGAAATCACCATTGAAACAGACGAAGCATGAACATTCTCAACCCACTCCGCATAAATATATGCGAAAAAAATTCAGTGGACGGTTCGTAAATAACAAAATAAACAAACGATATTTCGTCGCCTGAGTGCTAGAATGTCCTATGTCCCATAGGGGACATAGGACATTCTAGCACTCAGGCGACGATTTATGGCGGATCAATATTATAGTATTTTCCGAAACATACTTGGCGAAAGAGTATCGCGTATCTCCTGTTCTGTTTGTTATTCAATTATAATCAACCACTCAAATTAAAGAATAGATGAAGGAGACAATTTTCGCATTACTACTTTATCGGTGGATCTTCATTTTCCCTTGATTTCACTCAAAAGCTCACCGTTGTTGTCATTTTACGCCAGCAGCCGACATGTTTGTTTACCAATGACGTAACGGATAGCATAATCTATTTTTACCTGAGGGTTTCGAGGTTGTTGCAAGGAGTTGTGTTTTGATGGATTTGGATACAGATCAAAACATATATCTGAACCGTTCCACAACATCGGTACGTTTGTTGCGAAATTCGGGCCCAAGTGAAACTTACGATCACAAAGTGATGACCGTTTCTGTAAAATAAATAAAATACGTCGGAAAATAACTGTTGATGCTTTCTAAATAAAATTTTGAAGTTCACCCTGATAAATTTTATAACAGCTTTAGAAACATTGTGCACGAAAGCAGACTTGTGATTTAATAATGTTTTTCTGCCGAAAATTCCTTTTCGATGAAAATTCTTTAGTGGAGTCGAAGTTTATCGCCGATTGGGGTGGGGATAAACCCCATATTTTTCAATATATGGGATTTATCCCCACCCCATTCGGCGATAAAACACCGATTTCAACAGGTTTCTGATTGAAGACCAAAACACTGATTTCAACAGATTTCTGATTGAAGAACCAAATTATGTACCGTTTTTAGTTAGTTAGTTATTGGTGTTTAAAGCCACATATTTATGCACAATGGCTAATCATGACCACGACATTTTTACGGACAGAGGAAGCCGGATTACCCGAAGAGAACCATCGAACAATGGCAAGCAACTCTCAGCTCCACAACATGGTAACTCCACACAAGCAGGGTTATAATATTGGTTGAAGACAGGTGCTCCATCCACGAGGAGCAGTAGGCCTTAGTACACAACGCCACCATGCCCCAACGTGGGCAATGGGGTGAAGTGTCTTGCCCAAGGACACAACCCGGTTGCCGCAGGTGAGGTTCGAACAAAGTACCTCTCGGCTTGCAGCCTGCACCCTACCAACTGAGCCACCGCGCCCAGATGTAACGTTTTTTGCATCCAACGCGGATTACTTATCGAAAAATCAAGCTCTAAAGTATGTTGCTGTCAGAATACCGACTTTTACTTCCATTTCGCCAAATTTACCAACATGAAACCTAAAACAACCCTACCCCCCCCCCCCCCAACCTCCACCACCTGAAGACCACTCCGGCACTGTCCTGCCCTTGAACTGCGTAGAATATAATTAAGTCAAGCGAATCGCATTGAAATCAAGTTTGGGGAAATGGGCTAACCATCTTTGGTTTATCGCATATATGTGTCTTGCAGAGAAACAGATTCAAGACAGTATGGGGTTGAGATAGCTGGCGGCAGATCCTCGATCTGGCATAACTGACTGTGTACAGTACACGATGCTCACAAAAAATGCACTCCACCTCTCCAAGTGACATATAGACACACGTTCCAATTTTTCTCTGCCAGTGAATTTATAGCCCATACTCTTTGAAGTCTGGGCAGAGCATATAACTTGAACTAATTTTTAAAAGATTAACATGGCTATTCAGGACGTGTCATGTTTCGACCCACCCCCCCCCCCCCACCCCCCCACCCGTCCGAACCAGTTCAATAACATTGAACTTGGACTTCGCCAAAGTAATTCGCGTTCGTTTTTTACATATGTTTTGGGTCGTCGGCCTTTAATACCATTCAAATAATCGTTAGAAAAAAAAAATTGTAACATACTTCGCGAGGGTAGGTTAATTTTAGGCTTGTAAAACTTACCGTACGTAGTTTTCAGTGTGCGTGGATTATCTCTCTTCCACGTTACTAAGAGGAAAAGTTACAACGTCTCAGTTATAGCTCAAAGTTTTAACTTTACAAAATCTTCAAATATGAAGAAATAAAGAATATATAAATCGAATGCAAAGTCACAGGGCGGAGGCAGGGGGTGAGATATTCCGTCATGGCCTGCGTGTATCTTTTCATCTTCCACCAGTCTTGGGAGCCAGAAATAAGCTTTTTAAAAGCAAATGTTTTTTTTTTATATTTAGAGAGGGGAAACACACGAGATTTTATCCTATCGGGTGGGGGTGAAATGTAGGGAGAAAGTTAAACGGCTACACCAGAACTGACACATATCATTAATTAACGGGAGGTCATTTGGATTTGTTCCAAGAACCATGCGCGCATGAGACGATGGGGGGGGGGGGGGGGCGGTTGCCACCCCTCTTGGTCACAGGGAATTCAGCTATAATCATTGTTACATGTATGTCGTAAAAACGTCACGTTTCTCGATGACGTGCGCGTTCGTTGTCGCGGGAGTGGGGCTCCCCCCTCCCATAAAAAAAAATAAAATCAACGTCTAGAAATTTCGAATCACTATTTGACTAACAGCTGGAACCTTCACATACTATGGTAGAAATCGTGAAATACCTCTTGGAATCGTGAAATACCTCTTGGAATGCAACTCAAACAGACAAAATTACATCCTGTGCAGGAGGTGGGAAGTAAATTCAAGAGGGGCAAAGTTTGGATCGGAGGTAGGGGTTGTCTAAAACAACTGGGTTTTTTCAGCCTAGTATCTATATTTTTTATTTTCAACCCCGCCCCCTTCTCTAGTCTAAGTTGAGTTTTAAAAGTTATTTCAAATTGAGCACCAGTCTTTCTCAAATTTGTTCAATCTGCCTGAATCTGCGCCAAATTTCATCCACTATGCCTGAAACGAGCAGATGAGGAGGCAAATATTCTAATGTATTTTACTAGTGTACCATCAACTCACAGTGGATAAGTCGTCATAAGTGGAAATTACAGAAACCGAAAGTTGGAACTCGCGAGGCGGAGAATATTTTGCTCCACCCAAATGGGAGTGGTCTGTTTGAGTGGGTTCAGGGGGCGGCTAGAGGCGCCCCCCCCCAAAAAAAAAATACGCGAAACGGTAAAACAATTGAGAGAAGAAAAGGAAGTATGCCAAAAAAGAAGGCGGACTGTTTTTATATGGGCCTACGAGCCTCATCGTTCGGACGCCGAACACCGACATTTTCTGTCCGATGCCGATTGGATTCGCGGCAGCAAATTCAGTTTCGTACGCAACCGCACACATGTGCCGATGTCAATGAGTTCCGAAATCAGTTTTCTCTCTGACAAACGCTTCCGGTAAAAATAACACATCGGACCCCAGATCTATTGCCGCAACTGCAAACATGTGCGCTTAGCTTCACTTACAAGCCACACGGAACGCGCTGCGTGACGCAGACCAATATGCCCAGGTTTTGAATTTGAATTCGAGAGTGAAACAAAGTTACAGGTATCACGGAACAAAATATTTTCCCACATGCGACAATAGTAACGTTCAGGCGAAAAAATATGATCGCACCACTTCAATTTTGCCATTCAAATATCTTTGTCAAGTATTGCCCTTCAGAAAATTTTTTCTCACCCGAGAACAGGGGTCATGCAACAAATAAGAGAGAAAAACTGACACGAAAGGAAGTACAGGTCACGTGCATTTTTCAGACAATTCCCTACAAAAACACACAAAAAGTAAATTGTATTTTTTAGGTCTAAGAGTCATCAAATCACCCTCTTTTTATCAGGCATATTCAACAATAGTGCAAGATGTCAATAGAATGTTTCAAACCTTTATTGAAAAAATATATTTTCCAAAGGCTGTTTATTTTTAGCGATTGTGTTGCGAAGTTGGCCAACAGAAGTTAAGCAAGCTCGAAAGAAGAGCTATAGTTCTTCCATGGAAACTATAGAAATAACAGGACAGTTTTCTATTAGTTGGAATGGGACTCATATTATTGCTGTTAATTTTCCTCAGAGCCGATATTCGTAGAATTGGATAAACTAATAAGAAATACTCCGACTAACACTCGACCGACTGACCTACACTCAGTGGAAGAGCTGATCAGAGATAACGCCGGTAGTCGAGTTTTAGTTGATAAATATCACGGGCGGAAATCCCCGAATTGGTACTATTTGAACTGTCATAGCTGTCATCAACCCATAAATCACACTCCCAGAACAAACGGGCATCACATAATGCTAAAGTTGCAGAACTGTAAATTCTATCACACAATTCCCCCGGTCAACAGAACCCGACGGAATGTGTTTGTGGAACAACCACTCGATAGATTGCATGCAGATTGCCGACAGTCTGCATGGCAGTACAAGCGTCTAACAATGGTGACTGCCACGTCACGGGAACTTTCCCTAACTATTCCGCTGACTGGTAGTCGAGTGATCAGGTTTGGCATAAAAAATCTAGTGGATATAAGCACTGATTCCTGGATGTTTGGGAAGTTGTCTCTGGGCTCCCGACGAGCAAGTACCTACCTACAAGAAGTAAGGTGGATGCCGCCACTGTTGCTATAAGGTATGAACTTTGACTGAACATTGTGAATTTTACTTTATACCAGAGAAAACGATTGGCAGTTGAGTTTTATTTGTTAATAAAAATCGTACATAACTGGTAAACTGGTCTTCGTTGTGCTGAACACGACTAGCCCGTGAGGTAACCAGCCTGAACCCAGAATCTGGAGCCTGTGTCTGGTATCGTCTGGTAAGGAATCACAAAACGCCACGGGCTGATGGGACTTCGCGGTTGGTGGGGCTCCGTAGTTCTCTCAGTAATCACAACGCTTGGAGTCAGAATTTAGGATCGCAGATCGACATACTTTTTACTAAATTCCGTAACAATTGCATCATTTCCGAGTGCAACCTTTCCAGGCGGGTAACTCCAATTCAAGGTGGGTAACTATAATTCAAATTTTTAGTTCCCTGATACCTGTTGAGAGTATCTATATTTAATAATAGAGGTTCCTCATTCTTATAAAAACCGATGCCAGATCCACTGTGTGCCGCGACAGATTAGGCGGCCGCGCGATGACAGCTATTGAGTCATCGGGAATTAAATGACTTGACGTGGACACTGTAGACTGAAGATTTTGCAGCGCTAAAGGCAAGGAAGATATCACACAAAAAGTCAATCATCAATGACTGATCAGGTCCAGTCTTTTCGCCGGCCATCAAATCTGTCGTAATTTTTACGATACACATCACAATAATTTTGATGATACAATCAGCGTGATGGTATTACAACGTAAAACTCTACTCACAGTTGTGACAATTGGTTCTGTTGTATAGGCCAATATATGTTTAACAAGTATCATATGATAATAGAATTAATAGTGAAGTGTCATTTGGCATTTAGTTTGGGTTTCGGGATTTGTTGCATCACTGATGTTTCATGCTATGACAGCGAATGCATGTCTGATGGGATCGTATCCAGAAAATTTACCATATTATCAGTGTGCGCGCTTAAGCTTCAGGCGCCCCGTGGGAAAAAAATTATCAAATTTATAATTAAGTGTTGGGAAGGTGGGGGACTGTCGTTCCACGTGTAATAGAAGTGATTGATATCTTGGGTGTTCGGTCACTTCGTCTTTATCAACAATTATAAAAAATATAAACTTCATCACGCAGGACGCTAATGTTAACTGTATTTCTACCTTTATGTAACATCATCAGTACTAGATGTAGTGATCGTGCCACATGGGGGGGGGGGGGGGGGGGGGGGGGGGGGTTAGGGGGGCTTAATGGGAAACCAAGGAAGGACGTCATATTCACGTGACCCAGTTACGCCAAGTTAGTCACGTGACCCAATAACGTCAAGTTTGGTTGATGTGCTAGCCCGCGTGAGCGGTCATCTTGTGGCGTCATTTCATAGTGATACGTGGTCTTAGTGCGCATGCGCAACTCGTGTTGTTAGGGTGATACGCTGTTCCGTCGGGCATTTTGTATACTGGCTTTCCTCAAATACCTAAATGAGTCGAAGAAAGTATATTCGAGTCACTCGAACGAACAATTGTTTTATAGCTCATTTCGATGGGATTCGAGTCGCTTGAGCAATGACTTTTCAGTAACTCTTCGATGGATTGGTGGCTATAAGAATCATATAGGCTTTCGTTATACACACTGAAGATAACTCTGCATACATGTTATGGGAAACCAAGCACTGGTGATTGTAAGACTTGGACGAGGGAGCGAACTAGAGCTAGTTTGGGCTAGACATACTGCTAGTGTTAGAGTAGTATCTGTAATAGGTACAAAAATAGGGTTCTTGGAAAATCTGGACCAGTACTTTAGTGTAAAAGAACATACTCTCGATCCTATAGCAGTACGTGCTACTACTAAAAACCCTAGATGGGGAGTACAAGTCCGTTACGGTTGTTTTGGGCGCATTTTGGTGATTTGGAGGGATTGTCGGCTTGTTTGTGGTAATTCTACAAAGTACAACTACTCTTATACAAAGGAACGTACCTGTTATTGAAAAAAGAAGGATTCGTGAGGAATCCATATCAAATAGTCGTTTTGGGTGGTTTGGATGGATTGATGAGTCTTTCTGGGTAATCAGATTTACTCCTATTCAAACGAACAAACCCTCCGCACATACCCCCGTCTTGGTGTAGGCCATTCAGGCTCATAGCAACCACGTGCTACCTTAGAAACCAAGATGGCGGCCTCCATCAGACAAAAATGTCCGACAGAAGTACTATCACCCTAACAACACGCGCTGCGCATGCGCACTAAGACCACGTGTCACTATGGAGATGACGTCACAAGACGGCCGCTTCCGCGGGCTAACATGAGTTAAATTGGGTCACATTACTGTGCCATCACTTCTTAGGTCCCCTCACTAGGTCCCCACAATGTGGCAAATAAGGCCAAGTGGCCGAAAGCTCCAGTTACTGATTGATTTTATTATATAAAATGTCACACTTTCTACCTACCCACTGAAAAATGTTGCAGGCTGAATGGGAACATTTATTTAGTGGCCAAAAAGCCCTTGGGGATTGAAATCTTTTTTCCAATTTTCCCGGGGATACTCCCCGCCGCCATCTATAATTCTATTAGCATCCCACCTTAGGTCTTGGGCATATATGACGCCCCTTGCTAAAGTATATCCAGAGGGGAGGCACCTTTGAGCCGCCACTGGACCCAGTGGAAGTAACACAGGTATGTAGAAATATTAGACAGTCGAGGTAATAATTCATAGCTTAGGGTTTTTAAAAATTTCGTTATAATTAACTGCAGTAATGGTAGAAGTTTGTAGGGATTTATCCAAACGATGTATCGAACTCAGAAATAGAGACAACCAAAGGTAAAAAAAATCGTTAGAGAAAGAGTCATGGGGATTGTATCCAAAATTAGCGAGAGTAGGTCAAAAGAAAGAGGTCTTTGTGTGGCCTGCGTGACAAAGAGAAGACAGGTTTTGAAGAGTACCTTGACAATGGCACCATTGTAAGGGGAGGAGTGGTCACTGTTGTTCAAGCTGAGGTCGCGATCACTGGAGATTAGGGGGAATTGGGAAAGACGGTGGAAAAGGAGAGCCAAATGTGTAACTTGGGCGTAGTGGTGACCTTGGAATACGTTTTATTAGGAAGTCCAAAATCTCAATCTTCTAGATCAAAATTTACTGGGAGTAGTATAATGAGGACGTGGGATGGGAGAATAAAGGACCTGGTTAGTGGTTGACACAAAAACGCGATGGTTAGTATGCTCATTGGAGGGATTGTGAAGAATGGGGGTACAGAGTGTCTTCAAGCAGTTCGTCTCAGTATTGGGAGGAAAGATGCGTGGGAATCGGGAGGCAGTTGGAAGCACATGAGTAACCAAAACCTTCTTAACTGAGAACCACGGCAAATCAGCGGCCAGCCAAACTGTTATATATCGACCCACGTGAATAGTGTTAAAGCCTCATCCATCTGTAGGATTCGATCTTCTAATGCTATGGGCACACAGGCCTTGCATTACACGTATTTACTCCAGCTGAATCCCGAGAAGCATATAATGTTTTATTGCGGTTGAATGATACCAGACGAGACCGCTCGAACACATTCAGTCAGGCACCTCTACAAAAGCGATCGTCTTTTCTTCCAATTACAAGGTTCGAAAGGTAGTCTGGGTTCTCTAGAAACCCTCAAGCGGATCAGATTTTTAAAAATGTTCCCGGGGAGGGTTCCCTTGATCCCACCAGTAGGAGAAGACACGCTCACGAACATCCACACCACGGCTACGCACGTAGTTACTTTTCGGGCAAAATCTTCCAGCCCCCCTCCCACCCCCCGCAGCCATTGAAAAAAAGTTGGCCCGTTGGTCTATATTATGTACGCCTGTGCTGGGTATAATCAGTGGAGTCGAAATATGATTAATATTATATAAATTCTCTGATCAACTTTGCCTAGTGATTTCTCCCTCAGAAGATTTATCAGGTGCTTGCTGAGAAATGGCGGGGGGGGGGGGGGGACAGCGTGATCACGAAGTGGCGTACGTGACGCCCCCCTTCTCCCCTACAATTTTCCAATAAGCTTTCTAGTGATTATACGTATTCGTAAGGGTTGTATCCGAAAATGCCAAGTCTCTCATGCTATTAGCTATATACTTTCTTAAAAGAAAATTGGTTAGGCCTACTTGGACTTGTGTCGGGTTATAGCGAAAGCGGCACCGTGTGAAAACGGCACCTGGAGTAAACGGCACCGAGTGAGCGAAAACGGCACCAATTGATTGTGGCGAGAACGGCACCAGTTCCGATGGCGAAATTAATTCATTTAAATTCTGCTTTTTTCTGTGTTTCGTTTTGAAACCGAGTATTTAGCCTATGGTTCTCTAATAAATTTGTGGAAAACTGAGCAGTTAAAAATGAGAGGATACATCTCCCCTCTCAACTATCTCATGGTTTTCTTGTTGTTTAGCAGTGACTTCTAAACATTAAAAGCAATAACACCACTCCCCCAACCCCACCCTTTCCTCGGCCCTGGAATCTATCCAACCTGGATTCACGATACACCTCCTTCTTTATTATTTGACGCAGAAATCAGAATCTTGTGTATGTGTGTGTGTGGGGAGGGGGGGGGGGGGCGAATTCAAAGGACGTGCCAAGGTAAAAAATTAAAACAAGGTCTTTTAGGCCATATTTGGATGGGGGCAGTCCAAACCCAAGAAATCCGGACTCCTGTACCAAACCGAAAGTAACGATCCCGGATTTCACACGGTGCTGTTTTCGCCTGTACCCGTGTCACTGTCACACAAACAATCAAAGCCTAAATGGAGGTTTGTCGCAACATAGGCTACTGAGGGCAGTTGTCGGCAAGACATGACAAATTTGGAAAACTGGTGCGGCACGTATTAATAAAATAATTTACAATACATGTATATTTTATTTATTCACTAATTCACTAACGTGTTTTGAACAAGACTTGAGTTTTATTTTGAACCATCATCACGACGAACTGATGATATTCCAACTTCGTCAAAACACGCCTTCTGCAAAGGCAAGCCGTGAAAATTCAAATTTACCTGTTCTCAAATGGACGGTCCCAATTACGTCACTTGTGCATTGTTGCAAAATGGACGCTCTTCCGAAAATACACACAAATTCCCATAGAGAATTAAAAAATTCGTTCATATAGTTTTCGAACGAGCTAAAATCACAGAAACGTAACGACGGCGAAGTTAAATATATTACACGTAATCGGGAGCTGAAAACTAAAAGATATTTTCTTGATTTTGTATTATTCCAGAGTTTATTTACCATTGGGGGGTTATGGAAAGGACAATAATTCAATCCAACAACCCCACAGGGCTATTGGATTATATTATTACTGAATCTCCCTACAAGCACAAAATGGATTCGCCCAATCGCAATAGCCAGTTCCATATTCGAAACTCAAGTAATCAGTGTGGAAAGTGTTCATGCATCTTACAACAAAGAGGATGTGACTGGAAACCTCGGCAAAGTAGGAACACGTGGCAATGTTCTCTCTTTTCTTTCAAATTCACCACAGTCTTGTTTAACCATATCAGTATAGCGTTTGCGTAAAGGTTCCCCAGCCAATTACCTTGTTGAATAACATTGCTGCTAAACAATGAGACCTCTATGAAACCAAACATATTTTGGCGTCAGAGTGATGCGGGAGTTCGGTAAGGTCGTTTGAAACCCTGGTGAGTGATTAAAGATTTTTAACAAGAAAGGCACAAAAACGTGAACTAGTGTATCAAACTCTAGGATACCCTCGAGATTTTGAACGCGTTTAAATGATTGACGAGAACCTCGAAGGAAGGAATATAAACAGGATCTGACTTCATTAATAACAATATATCATTCTCTGAATAAATCATTAGTTTATCGAAAGTAAGGGTGATTAATAAGTGGAAATCGATACGTAGTGTCATCAACAAACCATTCTCATCAACAGCAGGAAAGACAACTGAAGCTTCACAAATGTTGCTGAGAAATCTGGTTCCGAACTTACTGCTTCATGTCTGTCAATACAGGTCGAGTCCAAATAGCACGGCTAAATTTATTATTTATTAAAGTGCGATGATGGGGAGCTTATATTTTTTTCATACCACTAAGGTCCTGAGATATATATAAAGTCGTTTGGGACAGCTGGGAGAGATATGCCTGTCTCCCCCACCCACGTGACAGCTATCTCACACCACCCATGTGACCAACCTATCTGAATATTTAATTGGCACCGGAACTATTTAATCATCGCAAATCACGTCTGCACATGTATAAACAAACAAAATGGAAGGCCGTGTTGCTTCCGTAAATACGACTGACTTCGAAAATCGAAACCAGAACACTCCAAGAGAAACTTCAGCACCTCAAATTGCTCTATCAGTTTATCGGGGAGAAATATACATCTGATATCATTGCGCCCTGTCAAACTGAAGTACAAGTCTGGAAATGACGTGTCATTTTCAATTGAAGTCGCTTCAGTACATTAATGCTCAACATGCGGAACTAGTCTGCGGGTTTTGAAGTATATACCTTTGGTATATACCATACCACACTTCTCGACAAGCTTTCCAAATATCTTATTGGTTTTCTCCTGGAGTGAACGCACTAAGAAATATTTTTTCCTGGAAAAAATTGTATTTTCATATTCATGGCGTCGCACCCCTAATATGGTGGGAGAAAAATCATCCCCGATGGGTATCTGGGTGGGACGGGTAAATCTCACCCTCAGGGCAAGATATTTGAGCCAGACACTCGAAAAGCCTCGTATCTGGCTCAAATATCTTGCCCTCGGGTGCGATTTCCCCACCCCACCCAGATACCCATCGAGGATAACAGGGATCAAAATAGGCGGTATCGCGTCGCATTTCGCTATGCAAAATTCAGGAAAGGCTATGCAATCATTAAATATGCATAGTGAAATGCGATGCATGTTCTCAAGTTCTATATCGTGGTGAACAATGGGCATTAGAGCTAACTAGTAACTGCTTGACTGGTGAAAACAGGATGGCTCAATGGCAAATCAGTAGTCCATGGACCACCAGGTAGAATACCTGGTGGTCCATGAACTGCCGATTTGCCTCCAAGTCATCAAGTAGCCACTCGAGTAAAAAAGTTAATTGGGGATCGATGCCCACTCACACGATGGCAGAGTACCAAATCAGGATGTCTGTACCATATTTTTTTTTCAAGTCGGCCTACCACTAATATACATGTAACCGAGTGTCAAATGCTTTCTAGGGAACAAAAGCACTCATTATTGAATATTGAATTTGAAACATAAAAATGCCACTCAATTTTCAAAAAATGATAGACATTTTTTGAAAATGTATAGGATTTCGCTATGGAAATAAAAAAAAGTATTTTGATCCCTGGAGGATAATAATAGCCATTAATACTGAAGGGAAGTGATTTTGGAAAGTGATGTTATTTTCTTGACGTGAATGTATTTGTGTATACATATAATATTAAATAGTTTTCTGATTAGCTTCTCTGTCAAGATTTCGTAAAACACTATGTGTAGTAATGGAAATAACTTGTTTGATAATCACAGGCAAGCCTAGAAAAAAGCAGACTGTCATCGGCAGAGTGTGGTCACAAGAGGGTGAATTTGGTGATGCTACCCCCACAGCAGGGTAGCATCACTAAATTTACCCGCTGTGAACCTCAATCTAAATGAAGGTCTAATGCTAAACAGAAAGAGGGACCCAGGGGATAAATTGCCCAATGTATGGGATAGCATCAGCTAATTCACCCTCTGGGGACCTCATTCTGCAAATGACAGATTGCGCATTTCCAGGTTTGATCGCAGGAATATATTTTGCTACAGCAACGAGTTGCATGCATTCGAATCCCTGGGAGTGGAGAGCGTTGCCATGTTGTTTAAATTTACAATTGGCGCAAAATGTTTTATCCAGTTTAAGGCAGCAAAACCGCATCGATGTGTCTCATCCCTAAATATATCGTAATGACAATCGATTTTCGATTAGTTTATCTTCCCTGAAATTTTTCGACGAGCGAGGAAGGTATACTTAAGGGGTCCTCCAACAAAACGTTGGTCAGTTTTTTTACATTTTACCAAATGTCTCAAAAACAGATAAGAGAAGTGAAGAAAAGACAAATTATATTTCAAAATAATGAGTAAAGAAAAGGTATGTATAAAGATTTTCATGACAAAAGTAAATTTTATGATTTTGAAGAAGATTAATTTGCCAACGGCATAAGTAATGGATCCGTAGAACCACGAAATGACCGGTAATTCGAAAGTCTTGTCCTCAATGTAATGATAACGTACTACTGACTCTGAGAAAGCATTGTTATGACACACCCTCTGGAGTGTCGGAATTTTGTAATGTAATACCACTAACACGAAATTTTGAGGTTCCGGATGCGGCCATGTTGAATCCGGTCATGTGATTACAATATGGTTCTTGGAGGAATATGCATTTTGGACGATCTGAAGGATGCAGGGACGCGATCACGCCTTTTATTTATTCGAAACACTGTATGAGAGGATTCGCAACAAGTAACAGCAAATACATTAGCTGTTGATGACGTAACTACAGATGTGTGCTTTGAAATTCCCTCGGCCGTCATCCAATATTTACTTGCTGTTTTGCACTATTTTTTGATGAAAATCTAAATTATTGCGCACTAAAAAGATAACACGAATAACTTGTAAAAAAGAATCACCAAGTGTAGGAATTATACATAAAATATAGAGTAATATTCATAAAAAGTAAACAGAATGCTTCAGAAAACACCCTTTTCCGAAATATATTCCAAGTGACCTCGAAATATATTGAGCATGTTGATTTTCCCGGATGCTGTGAAATTATTTACTTCCATGTAACCGTGGCTCAACGCCCTTGACTGATTTGATGTCTACAAAGGACCGATGGCGGGTGGGCTGAAAATTATGCATTCGCACTTTTAAAGAGAGTACGATTAGTTGATGCTGTGAATTTAGTTTCCTCTTTCACATAATAATACCAAGATGAGCGTCGATCAATGTCTTTTGTCATCGTTTTAGACTGTCAAATGTGAGAAATCTCCTTTTCCGGAAATGATCTATATTAATTTGCATATTATAATAAACATAACAGCGGTCAGCGTGACCGTGATGGTCAAAACCTAAATTACCCGTATTTGAAAGTTAAACAAATGCAAGACCCGAAATATATGTGATTTCATCAGTATCCACGCTGAGTTGATTATAAAACTGACACACCAAGCCACATGCGTTTCATTTTCGTTTGTCAGCATCACAGTGTCTGCAGATTTTGCAGTAATAGTATGAGAGAGCGACAGAAGCCAAATATTTTCCCGTCATCTATAAATGAATTTTAATTGATTAATTCTGTTTATTTTACTAATATAAGGCACTAAAAAGCTTACTTTAAACTTCACAGGATATTTTTATCAGTTTCGAAAGCAAATATTAGGATACGCGTAAAATTATTTGACACGCTTGTCACCCCGATTCTACTTTATGGCTGTGAAGCATGTGGCGATCAATTAACACGAACAACTAGCAAAAAAACTTGAATCTGATCATCTTAAATTTTGTAAAAACATCTTACATAAGTTACACTCCAAAGCTAGCAATGTTGCTGTATTGGCAGAACTGTGTAGATATCCTTTATCAATCAATGTCAAATGTAAACTTGTAAGTAACTGGTTAAATTCGGTGGTGAAAGATATGTGAACCCTCTCCTAAAATTTGCATATAAAGAACTGGGGGACAGAATCCAGAGGCACATGCGACATACAGTCAAGCTTATCAGATTGCTGTTTTTCACATGTGTGGCTGGATCCCAAGCGTGCGCTCCCTACCTTTGAAGGGAGCTTGAAAGAAAAGCTCGCTGATATTCACGCTCAGACCTAGAAATATATACATGGAAAAGATGGAGTACAGCCTTCCAGCGGTAAATTACAGTTCTTTTATCTTACTAAAGAGAACTATGTCAGGGCGAACTATATTGATGCACTGCCACAAGACGAAAGGAAGGCCGTTACCAAACTTCGCATCAGTGCCCACGATCTAGAAATAGAACGTGGGCGTTACCACAAACCTCTTCCAATACCACGCGACCAGCGTTTTTGCAAACAGTCCCCCGTGGGAACCCCGGGAAGTGAAGCAGTGCTTGTTTACTGTGGTAAACAAGCTCTGTTTCACTGGTAAAATAGGACCCAGTCACTAATGCTTGGGTGCGAGTCCTCTAAAATAGGCAACATGGGTATAAACGATTGACTGACCTTGACTTTATCTTCATATGTTGTGGTCATGATTAGCGATTGTGCAGAAGTATGTGACCATAAACAACAATAAATAAATATTTGCAAACAGTGCAGGTCGGGGTTGGTTGAAGAGGAATTGCATGTACTCTTTATTTGCTCGCATTACTCCGAGCAACGTAAAGATGTTACAGACATAATCTGCAAAAAATATCCCAGCTTTATACATCTTGAGCTGAAAGAAAAAGCAAACGCCCTGTTCAATTGTCCAGATCAACAAATACGGTTAGCTACTGGAAAAATAATACACCGTATGTTTATGAACAGAACCCAATAGTTTTCTATCCGGTGGTAACTATGCACGCTAAAAACTAAAGTGTTAAAAACTACACTTGAAGTGCTGTATTTAACACTTAGTAAGTGCTGAACTAGCACTTTGTTCAAGTGTAGATATCCCAGAACTTGACAGGTGTTACAATAATACCACTTGACAAGTGTAATGTCGCGACACTTAAAAGGAAACAACGCAGATGACGCGGATCAGGCTCGAACTCTCGAGCCTGATCCGCGTCATCTGCGTTGTGTCCTTTTAATTATGTACCCACCAAGCGCAAATCAAATTATGGACGATTCTGGAAGAACCACCAATGCTAGACACATGGGAAGTGCCATCCATTCAAGTTTCAAATGTCTGACGATTATAATGTCTAAGTGCTCAAAGCATTGCACTTTGAGTGTTAAAATCAAACCCTAAGAGTTAGAATGGGTTTAACACCCTGAAAGTGTCAGTTTTAACACTTTAGTTTTTAGTGTGTGCTTCTCTTCTATAACCTTCTCTTCTAAAATGCATAACTAGAATGACGTGTAGCAGTAAACATACTCAGTTAATGGCGATTTTTGTGAATAGCGCTGGCCGGTTTTGTTCGTTACGTTAGGTAAAGGGTTAAGGAAAATGTAAACAGAAATAATTTGGCGAAAATTGTCGTGTGGAATATCTTTTAATTCCTAGTTTAGAATGCACTCTTAGTTCACTTGTATGATATTTAAGGAATAGTGCATGGCTTGGAGTTGACTACGCCCATATAGTGCCCAGTGAGGTGGTGTAGTTCCCGACGAGAAGCGTCGGGAACTACACCACCTCACTGGGCACTATATGGGTGTAGTCAACTCCAAGCCATGCACTAGTCCTTATATTATATCGAACAACACGAAAATGCAAATTAACCAAATAATCTACAATCCAAATTGTAAACATGTAATGATGTTTTTATTTTAAACAATAAAGGAGAAATGAGAATATTGTGTGGATATTGATAATTGTTCGACACAATGATACTATTCCTCGGGGTAGATCACGACTCGTCTTCGACTCGTCGTGATCTGCCCTCAGAACCCGGAGCTCGACTCGGATACATATTTTGTACATCCACATTATGGTAATAATCTCTATTTATCTGAACGTATCACCTCGGAAAACCTTGCGGCTATTCTTGCGACACTAAAAAAACGAAGTGTATATTATTTATGTAAATGGAATTGTCTAATTGGTGGCCGGGATTTAGATTTAGATAAATCGTTGCTTTGTACGTTTTTATAACCAGAATATGCATATAGTGCCCGTGCTAAAAATAGAAAATATATAGTGCCCGCATGTAGTGACCCATCAGCTCTGTGCTGAACAACTACACGAAATAGGGTATCACCTTTCAGCCATAAAGAAGGCAAGGAAGTCACGCTAGGTATAATATAACATAAATAAGATATACCAAGATCGTCAAAAAGTATTTTATAATTCAAATATTTGACCATCTCTCTTTCAAAGAGCGTTTTTTCGAGGCAGTTTAATGGGTTGAGGCTTGGAGTTTTATGTATTGTTTCATGAAAGAAATATGAGTGAGATATCTGTAAATATTCAAATGAAGTTGGCGTAAACAAAAATCTTCAATGTTGATGTAGAGAACAGATTTTGTCTCGAAAATATGGTGGGTCGTTTCAGTAATGTTTGCTGAGAGAGTTTTTATCCCGTTCCACGTACCACTGTGCAGAAAATTACAGAATCTCGGAAATACCCAAATATAATTCTAGGGGATGTATTCGTAATAAACTTGATTTGGCTAACAGTGTGACTCGGGTATGTCAGTCAGTTGCATTTTGATTGCCCAAGTTGCATACAAGAGAAATGTTGCAAATATTGTAATATTTTTACTCACCAAAGAAAATTTCTAGAAACTGTACCTGCCACATTCGTTTCGAACGTGATTACAACTGTACCATTTACACCATAGTCAGTCAATGGAGTGTTGTCTGAAAACAATTACTGGGGTTTCTGTTCAATAGAGAGTCGATCATCCATGACTCTTTCCAGGCTTGCAAAACACAGACATTTTTTCTGGTAATCTGAGACAAACACATATAAACAAAATCACCGACTGGTGCAGCCTCCATACGTTTTGAAACACAACTCCCGTGTTATCACACCAACCACCACCATGTAAAAGTGTCCATTTTGGTGTCTTGCGTAGCGAATGTGTTTTTACAGTAATTTGCAAATTTGTATTCTTCCCAGGAAAAACTCGAAAAACTGTGAGCACTGCTCACTAAATGATACCACCCACTCCCACCAAGAAACATTTTACAACAGTAAAAGTGTGTTTAATGTAGTGGGCACAAACACTGACACATACCCCCCCCCCCCCACGCACACAGCTCCACCCGAAGCTTGAATTGACAAAGCCCATTTTTCAATATGTGAAACTGTAAAAATTAAAATATCTGAAAACAAAATAGAAGGTACACATCTTCTTTGTATGTAAAAGAATGTTTGAAGGGTTCACTGAAATCCATTCACTAGTTTAAAAGAGCAAATGTCAACAACGACCCCCAGCCCCCCCCCCCCCCCCCCCACACGCTAGCTTGAATTGACAAAGCCCATTTTTAAATATGGGAAACCTTAAAAATGAAAATATCTGAAAACAAAACAGGAGATGCACATCTTCAATATATGTAAAAGAATGTCTGAGAGTTTCATTGAAATCTGTTAACTAGTTTAAGAGGAGTTGCAGGTAGCAGATGTGTACTCCCCCCCCCCCCCCCCCCAAAAAAAAAACGTAAGGGACAGACGGACGGATGGACATACGGATAAAAGAATGGACATACGGAATATGAAAATATCTGAAAGAATAATAGGAGGTGCACATTTTTAATGTATGTAAAAGAACGTCTGGGAGTTCCGATGGAGTTTGTTCAGTGATTCATTTTTGAATATGGGGAACTGTAAATATGAAAATATCTGAAGAGAAAATAGGAAGTGCACATCTTCATTGTATGCAAAAGAATGTCTGAAAGTTTCAATGAAATCTATTCAATGGTTTAAGAGGAGTTGTGGATAGCAGAGCTGTACAGAATGTCAATTGAATTTGACAAAGTTCATTTTTCAATATGGGAAACTGTAGATATGAAATATCTGAAAAGAAAATAGGAGGTGCACATCTTCAATGAGTGTAAAATAACGTCTGAGAGTTTCAATGGAATCCGTTCACTGGTTTAAGAGGAGTTGCGGATAGCAGATGTGTACATCCCTAACGCGTAACGGATGGACGGACGGACGGACGGACGGACGGACGGACGGACGGACGGACGGACGGACGGACGGACGGACGGACGGACATCGAAAATATGAAAATATCTGAAAGACAAATAGGAGGTGCACATCTTCAATGTACGTAAAAGAAGGTCTGAGAGTTCCAATGGAGTTTGTTCCATAGTTTAAGAGGAGTTGCGGATAACAGATCTATACAGGATGTCAATTGAATTTGACAAAGTTCGTTTTCAATATGGAAAACTGTAAAAATGAAAATATCTGAAAAGAAAATAGGAGCCACACATCTTCAATGTATGCAAAAGAATGTCTGAAAGTTTCAATGAAATCTGTTCAATGGTTTAAGAGGAGTTGCGGATTACAGATCTGTACAGAATGTCACTTGAATTTGACAAAGTTCATTTTTCAATATGAGAAACTGTAAAAATGAAAATATCTGAAACGAAAATAGGAGGCGCACATCTTCAATGTATGCAAAAGAATGTCTGAGAGTTTCAATAAGATCTGTTGGGGTTAGGGTTAAATATAAGTTCTAGGGTGGAAAGGGTGGGTTTCTGGGTTAAATAAGGTTTTGGACTTACAAAATGTTTTTTGGTAGCCCATAAACCCGAAATGTTGGAGTGTCCGTCCGTCCGTTCGTCCGTCCACACGTCGTACAATAACTCGAAAACGCTTCGAGCAATTTTTGTGATTCTTTGGAGGAAAGTATATGTTGATGGCAGGAAGCTCCCTTTCGATTTGTGTCGCTGTCCGGTTTGTCATTCCAGAGTTATGGGACTTTATTCCTCAAAATATAAGCAATTTTCCACATGTCGGACAATAACTTGAAAATGCTTGGAGCAATTTTCATGAGTTTTTGGTGACAAGTATATGTTGATGGATGGAAACTCCAATCTGTATTTGTGTCGCCGTCCGATATGTTATTCCAGAGTTATGGGACTTTATTCGTCAAAATATAAGCAATTTTCCACATGTCGAACAATAACTTGAAAATGCTTAGAGCACTTTTCATGATTTTTTGGTTGCAAGTATATGTTGATGGAAGGAATCTCCCTTGTGATTTGTGCCGCTGTCCGATTTGTCATTCCAGAGTTATGGGACTTTATTCGTCAAAATATAGGCAATTTTCCACATGTCGGACTTGGAGCAATGTTCATGATTTTTTGGTGGCAAGTATATGTTGATGGAAGGATTCTCCCTTTCTATTTGTGTCACTGTCCGATATGTCATTCCAGAGTTATGGGACTTTATTCGTCAAAATATAAGCAATTTTCCACATGTCGAACAATAGCTTGAAAATGCTTAGTACACATGCTCATATTGTGTGCTTTCCGCTTGTAATTAATAACGGGCGTATCATGCGCTCATGGCGCAGCTGTTTATTAAATATGGGAAACCCTAAAAATGAAAATATCTGAAAACAAAACAGGAGATACACATTTTCAATATATGTAAAGGAATGTCTGAGAGTTTCAATGAAATCTGTTAACTGGTTTAAGAGGAGTGTCAGATAGCAGATGTGTACCCCCTAAAGCGTAAGGGACAGACGGACGGATGGACATACGGATAGAAGAATGGACGTACGGAATATGAAAATATCTGAAAGAAAAATAGGAGGTGCACATTTTCAATGTATGTAAAAGAATGTCTGGGAGTTCCAATGGAGTTTGTTCAATGGTTTAAGAGGAGTTGCGGATAGCAGATCTATACCCCTCTCTACTAAAACCTGAATTGACAAAGACCAGTTTTGAAAGTAAAAGAAGGTCTGAGAGTTCCAATGGAGTTTGTTCAATGGTTTAAGAGGAGTAGCGGATAGCAGGCCTATACAGAATGTCAACTGAATTTGACAAAGTCCATTTTTCAATATGGGAAACTGTAAAAATGAAAATATCTGAAAACAAAATAGAAGGTATACATCTTCACTGTAAGTAAAGGAATGTTTGAAGGTTTTATTGAAATTCATTCACTAGTTTAAAAGAGGTCGCGGATAGCAAATCTCAACAACCCCCCACGCAAGCTTGAATTGACAAAGCTCATTTTCAAATATGGGAAACCCTAAAAATGAAAATATCTGAAAACAAAACAGGAGGTGCACATCTTCAATATATGTAAAAGAATGTCTCAGAATATCAATGAAATTTGTTTAATGATTTAAGAGGAGTTGCGGATAGCAGATCTGTACAGAATGTCAGCTGACTTTGACAAAGTTCATTTTTCAATATGGGAAACTGTAAAAATGAAAATATCTTAAAAGAAAATAGGAGGTGCACATCGTCAATGTATGTAAAAGAACGTCTGAGAGTTTCAATGAAATCCGTTCACTGGTTTGGGAGGAGTTGCGGATAGCAGATGTGTACCCCCTAACGCGTAACGGACGGACGGACGGACGGACGGGCAGACGGGCGGACGGACTTTCTATCGCAGATGTACTTGTGAGGTGATTTTAGTGTTAGGTATGGGGAAAATTGCGCAACTCACAAGTGGGTTTTTCGCACCTCACAAATTGAAAAAAACCTCAGAAGTGGCTGGTGTACTAACGGTTTTATCCACCAACCTCACAAGTAGCGACAGTACACGGACGATCACCTCGCAAGGCCATCTACGGTGGCCCGTACAGACGTGCGGACGTACGAACGGACATAGTGAACACAAAATACCACCCGCCCATAGTGGGTGGTATGAAAAGTGGGTGGTATAATAATTAGCTAATCTCACGTCCTAGACTTTTATATTAATAGAAAGAACGGTGTCTGTACGGGATGTCACTGTGCGCACATTGTTGATAAATGAATAGAAAAAAAGTTATAGAACATTAATAGGTGGTGAAAACGCCGTTTTCTTCTTTTACGGACTGCGTTACTCCAAATTGCAACCAAAATGCACAGTGCCAAAACACACAACTGAAACATTTCGGATGTTGATGTTTCATATCTGTTGGATTACGGCTATTTGATTAAAACATCAATGATAAATGAAGCGAACAAAACGTGATTTTGAAGTGAAAAAAATTACTTTTAGTTATCAAATTTAAAAAAAAAACAGCTACAGCTGAATACGTAGGTAATAGCACTGAAATAGTTACACCAAAATATTCAGTGAACATTCATCTAGAGGCAATTACCAATTAAATAATTTTAAAACCCCAGCAAAATATTTTAAAATTGGCACAGAAAATGGTAAGTTATCTACATGTTGTTTTACAAAAGGACATCCTTAAAATCCCAAGACGCTTAACCAATATAAATGTACATAGTCATTGTAACTGGTCAATGTGGTCAAACAATAACAAACATGCATGATTACAGTGGAACTGATTACCACTTGATACTCAGCAATGGAAAGCAGTTTTCCTTCCAAACATGAGACAATCCAATTATCCAACACAGGTTGAATATTTTTTTCACCTCGCACTCAGTACCACTCATGCAAAACTGGTTATCCTTCTTTTTTGTTTTTAAAAAATTAACCCTTTACCCAACGTAACTTTCAAAACCGGCCAGCGCTATTCTCAAAAATCGCCAATTAATTTTCATGATTTTTTCATTTTTGTCTCCAAAACATAGGTTATGACCCCTCATTGGAACAAGCTCGTTCCAATGAGGGGTCATAATAGCCTATGTTTTGGAAACAAAAAAAATGAAAAAAAATAGTTATTCAAGAATTTTGTTTGCAAGTGTCGTCTGTTTTTCATGTTAGGTAAAGGGTTAATTGATTTAGAACTAACAAGTGAAGTTCATTTTCACAGTTACATTTATAAGTTCTTCTCATTTCATATTGAATGTTCACTCTTCCCCTTCTACCTACATGTCTGATTTATAACAAAATATTATCAAACAACTTTGCATTTCAATCACAACTGTATCATTTTTTTAGCATTTCGGAGGTTTGGTTGGTAACTGCCACCAGATGGATGTTCACGGAATATTTTGGTTTAACTATTTCAGTGATATTTCCCACGTATTCAGCTGTAGCTGTTTTTTTAAATTCGATAACTAAAAGTCACTTTTTCACTTCCAAATCCATTTTTGGTCTTTTCATTTATCATTGAGGTGTTGATCAAATAGCTGTGATCCAACTGGTATGAAACATCAACATCCGACATGTTTCAATTGTGTGTTTTTTTCAATGTGCTTTTTGGTTGAAATTTGGGGTAACATAGTCCTTACGTGGGTTTCAACAGAGAATAAGAGTCAAACATTAAAACTGATTGGGAAAAAGGGGGCGCGGTGGCTCAGTAGGTAGATGTACAGGCTGCAAGCCGAGAGGTCCTCGGTTCGAATCCCACCTACGGCAACCACGTTGTGTCCTTGGGGAAGATACTTCACCCCCATTGCCCACATGGGGGCACGGTGGCGATGTGTGCTAAGGCGTACTGCACGTCGATGGTGCACTTGTCGTTAACCAATGCTAACCCTGCTTGTGTGGAATTAGTATGTTGGGGGAGGTTGATAGTTGCTCGGTGGTTCTCTCCGGGTACTCCGGCCTCCTCCACCTGTAAAACTGCCATGGTCATGATTAGCCATTGTGCAGAAGTATGTGACCTTAAACGCCAATAAATAATAAAATAATAATGATTGGGAAAATATTGTGAAAAGACAGCTGTATTTTTATATTACTCTACAGAAAATGAAGTTGGTGTAATGATTCGCACATCCATGATACAAATTCCCTTACATTTTGAAATTTCAAACTTTTATATGAAATGTCCATACTCTTAGTCTTAAATTTATTGACAGCTTTACGAAATTAAGGGGAGCTAACTTTTTTGTAAATCTCTTCCAATGACAAAACTTGTCAGCCAAGATTATATAAGTAATTTCAGTAATATTAAGCCTCAACTCAAGCATTTCACACTAAAAGAATATTATGATGTATCTAATACATTTTACTTCACACCTCACGCCTAGCTGAGCTTAGAGTCAAGGTTGACCTGCTGGTCAAGTAGAAGCAATGCGATGTTGTGGTCTAAGGCATACATACACAGAACGATACACACGTGCCGTGTGAATTGGTTGATCGATATGACACTAATGCCTGCGCGGAAGGATAAAACGAGAGGCCACGGGCCTTCACGTCTATAGAAACAATTATTAGAAGACACTCAGCAATTCATTTGACAACCATCAACAAAAAGAACACATTTTATCTCCAACCAAATTTGCGAGGGGAACCCGTGTTATTATTTCGTCCCCGAGTTCCAATGCTAGCGACTCAAATTGTAATTGCGTTGCACTATTTATAGAAAATTCCAGTGCAATTTCGCTTCTATTTAAAAAGAGTCCGTCAACGATTTCCATTCCGCACATATGTGCGGAACAGATTTTCATTTTCTGCATTTAGTGTTGCTGTTGATGGCGATTACATAGAACAGGCGTGTAATAAAGCACATCAACGGCGCACTTGCATTTGACCATTGCTAACACTGCAGGTGCAAAGATAGTAAGAATTGGAGAATCCTACAGTTACTCGCCGTTGCTCGGCGATTCTCCCCGGTGCTACGGCTTCCTCCACCTGTAAAACTGTTCGACACTACAAGACCCTAGCTGTTGAAAGTATCGTTAAACTCCAATAAGCAAACAAACAATGAGTACGAATAGACAATGTTTCGTTTTAAGACAAACTGAGTGAAAGCAGTTGAATATTTCGGATAATTCCTCAATGGGATTATAGAATCAAGGACTCAAAGTGTAGATAAAACTCTGCATATGGCCTGTGGTGTACCTTACAGCACTTTGTTTTCGGCAGTTGCCTACTATTTCGTGTATACCGTTCGAGAGGACAATATTTATGTGTTATCCTGCAATGCCCTCGCTGCTCATAAAATTAAGAGAAAAAACATGCATGTACAGTACGTGGAGAGTGTATTATCTCTAAATCACCCACAGAATGGAGATTCCACCCAAGCAATAATTGCAAATTTGTTGCAAAGAACAATAAGCACAAGCAAAGTTCCAGCAAATGGACCTCCGGGTTATACCCGGAGGTCCATTGGCTGAAACACTGCTTGTGTCTTTGTCTACATGTACATAATTTGACAGAGATGCTTTGGGTGATAACTCCACTCCCAGGGTGATTTAGTTACAATCCACTCTCCACGTACTGTACAATAAGTCTGAAAACGGCATTTCCAACTTCTTGAAATGATATTTACCGGCGACAATATTATGAGAACAAATTGAGAGAAGCCACTTTTTATATTTTAATGTCAACTGGGAGCGCGGTGGTTCGGTGATTACGGCACTGGAGTTCAAACCGAAAGGTCCACCGTCCAATCCCCACCAGGGGTAACTGCGATGTGCACTTGGGCAAGGCACTTAATCCCGATTACCCACGTGGGTACTACACGTCGATGGTGCACTTGTCTTCAAACAATGCTAATCCTTCATATGCGAAGTTAGAACGTTGGGAGTCTGACAATTCCTCACCGTTGCTCCGTGATTCTCTCCGGGTACTCTGGCTTTCTGCAACCATTAAACTACCCGACACGAGGTGACCCCGGCTGTCCAAAGTGTCGTTGAACCCCAATAATTAAATAAATATCATTCGATGGGGAAATTAAGTCAAAATAAGTGCATAGTCAGTTAGAGACAGGAACTCAAGCATCAACTGTAATTAAAACTGTCAAATAGCCGCCGGTCCTGAGCGATCACCTCTCCTAACGCCAGACACATAATGATGTTTGAACCAGAGTTAAACAACCGTTCTTGACAAATGAGGGCATTGTCGCGATACCTTTTTAATTGTTTCATTGAGGATTTGTCATGTTTTGAGTCGATTGTTTTTGTTTTCAATTTAGAATATTAATAAAGTACATTGCTTTGCTCTGTTTTTTAAATTTTAGAAAAATTCTGCTATGTTATTTATAGCTTCTCATTTTTTCTTCGGTCAGGAATTTCAATTTTTTGTTATAAAATTTTGCCTTATTAGTGAATGAGGTCAAACTTCCCTTGGGCAACCAAAGTTGTCTCCAAATAAGCTTTTTTTAATCGGACATGTTTGTAAGGGAACGACTTTTCAAAGGTCGATAAATATATATTAATGAAGGTTTCGTAAGCTGCGTTCGGGCAGCTCTCTTCGAAAACCGGCGAAAAGTTACTCTCGTACAATAGGATATTAAAAATAGCCATATTTTCGGCGTTTAAAATGCGTTTGTGGGTTTACAACAAGGTTTTGTAGAATATACCAAAGTGTCCAAAGACATCCGTGATGATTATTCCATAGCAAGACGAATATATTACTCGTCTATCAAGGTCGCTGAATGATTTGTTACCCTCGTCGGTTTAGTGATAGAGGGTACGAATAATTTCAACCGATGATCGGAATTGGCCACCCCAATCGGCCGACTGTGGGCAATCGGATGACAACAGCAACGGCTCATGGAAAACATCGGTTCAACCGATTGTTACCAAGCATTGTTTTGTGATCATTCCTTAACCACTTTTTTATTATCTTCTGCAATTGTTCAATTGTTAATGTAAAATGGTGCCAATGATAGCATTCAATAAAGTTGAGAAACAACCACAATGTGTGTTCATAATTTCTCTAGACGCCCCTTTACGGGATATGCAAGTTAAACGACATGTAAAGCGTACAATTGAGCGTACTTGCGGCAATCGCCAGTTCATGCCGGAAAAAGTGAAGGTTGAACCCCATTGACTCAGGTTGCAGTAAAATGGCCAGTCGCGCGCACTAGGGCGGTACACGTGCCTCCGAGAGCCACGTATACCGCCCAAGTGTGCGCGTCTGGTCATTTTACTGCGACCTGAGTCAACGACGTTTTACACTGTGAAATATGTTCAATTTACTGTAGTTATTTCAAGCCTCGACTCGTCTACTAGTACACAGTATTACAATCGGAATCGGCCGAGTGTGACCTCAAATAACCAGTAATCGACCAGCGGCCATTTTTGGTAATTGCTTGAATACTGGGCAAGAATCTTTGTTTAATTCGGCATCATATCTATGTATTCGTTTTTATCAAGATTTATACCAAGGAATTTGACATATTTTTCATTCTCTCTACCACCGACTTTATTGATGACTTCATTGTTTATACAAATTTCTTGGTGTGTGAATGTTTTATCTTCATGGCATGGTTTAAGTAGCATGTATTTTGTTTTTTAGCATTCGAGACAAAGTGGTGGGCGGCACCCGGTCAAATATTTTTTTAAGTTCGTCGTTTGTTGGAAAGGGCTCCCTGTTATGTTTATTTATTGGGTTGGGGTTTAACGACACTTTCCACATCCCGGGTCACCTCATGTCGGACAGTTTTATGAGTAGAGGAAGACGGAGTACCCGGAGAGAACCACTGAGCAACGGCGAGCAACTGCCAGACTCCCCAAACGTACTAGCTGCGTGCAAGCAGCGTTAGTATTGGTTGAAGACAAGTGCACAATCGACGAGCAGTACAACTTAGTACACAGTGCCACCATGCCCCCCCCCCCCCCCCCACATGGGCAATCAGGATAAGGTGCCTTGTCCAAGGACTCAAGGCAGTAACCCTTGGCGGGGATCGAACCTTGGACCTTTCGGTTTGAAGTCAAAGCCATAACCACTGAGCCATCAGGCTCCTACTCTGTTATATAAACCATTGTTGGGAAAGTTCTCTAGGCTTTCAGATCCTTTTCCAACAGTGTTTCACAAGACAACAGAACATCAATTAAAAGCAAGAAATTACGAGAATAACCCGATACTTTCGGCCATTGGTTTGAAATTATTAAAGCTTTGTTTCTTTTTGAACAGAAAGATCTGTGTTAAATATGACTGAAGCGAGAAAATATTCGTCAACACGTCCCCTGAGTTCCAATGTGTTCTATGTGCCTACTGGTACATAGAACACATTGGAACTCATGGGACGAACAGAAACTTACATAAAACAAAAAGTGCCGAAGAACTCGCCATGCCAAATTCGTTAATTTTTTAGTGTATAGAATTACGTCACTGAGAAGTGAATATCGACTCTCAATCATGATTCTTTTAATCCATCATCTGTGAAGATCGATACTGAATTATCTAATCGAATCACTCATACACCGGAAACACACTTTGGTGCGTTTTCAGCAATGGATTTGTTAGTAACTTGCATAGAATGAAATAAAATCTCCGACTGTTGTTTACCAAGTAATTATGAATCAATATCTGATTCTTTTGCAGTTATAAACACAACATATTTTATTCACGTTCTCGTTTTTTTTTTCCTCATATTGTTCACCTGGACCTGGTTTATTTGGACGAGTAATTTGCCCTTTAGTGCAAAATTCCAGAGAGCGCTGA
Organism: Pictodentalium vernedei; assembly: GCA_031216915.1. Lineage (NCBI taxonomy): Eukaryota > Metazoa > Mollusca > Scaphopoda > Dentaliida > Dentaliidae > Pictodentalium > Pictodentalium vernedei. The sequence goes on along the minus strand of CM062291.1, from coordinate 364,425,235 downwards.
GGTTTTTAAGCCTTGCACAAACAGGTAATTTCTAATGAAGAGCGAGAATCCGCAACAATCTTTGTGAACTGAATTTAAAGACTAAAAACAAAATAAAAAAGATGCATAATCTGACAACGGTGGCACCAGTGGGTGGGGGGCAAAAGCCCCCATCGGGGAGGGTTATCGCCCCACCGTCGGGGAAATTGGCCAAATTTGTCGGGGAGATAAAATTAAGCAAACAACACGAAGATAAACATAAGACTCCCGAAGACCCGACACAAGCACATTTGGAGTAACCCGATGGGCTTATAATCACTGTAGCATAGGTAAAGTTAATTACATTGCGAGAGTTCTATATCAATCGGTACCAGAAAATTTTATCACTGGTCGACATACATCTAGCCTCTGTTGTGAGTTATATTGTACTTTTAAATTTGAGGCTTGTGGAACTAGGGTATCAAAAACAGGTGTCATGGTGAATCGCCATGGCACCTGTCGTGTTTTTGATACCCAAGTTCCACAAACCACAATTTTGTTTTATTTTGTGCGATGCGTGTTGATTCTCTAAAAGTCCCTAGAGTCACGGATATTGCGACTTTCGCAATTAAAACTAAAAAAAAAATTCTTCCACCGGGCTGAGTGTAGGGTCTCTCTAGACCCCCCTGTCGGTGATTATAGCTCCTGCGTCGAGGAAATCTTGGCGCCACCCCTGTAATCTGGATGGCATCCAACAACAGCGTCTCCAGAGAGCCACTTCCAGTAATACTGAGAACCAAAATGACCATCAGAAATGAGAAAAAGTAGTATTATCAATCAAAGTTCCATCACTTACAACGGAGTTTGATTTCCCGGAGCGTAATGTCTGTTTATGACACAGAAGTCGATTTACCGTCCCATATCAATAAGTAATTTTTCATGTTAATGTTAATCTTATTAGGGAATAGGAAAAATCCCAGGCAACTGGTCTCTTTTGACCCTAGTGACTTTTTCAGACGTTTTCTTCTGCCCTTTATACCACGATTCCTGTTCGTATTCAACATTACGCGATACAGCACAGATATTGGGAAATGTTCTAGATACACCACGCGTGGAATCTGGATTACCCACAAGAACACCATGTAAAAACGCATCTCATTGAGCGTTACATTCACTTAATTTAAGTTTAATCGTGGTATAAATACAGAACATAATTCGGGTAGCGTGTGGGGGACATGAATAAACGGCCCTTGGTGGTGTTTCTCCTGTATTTCACGCGCGCCTTCGGCGCACGTGAATTACAAAAACAACTCAACCTCAGATCGTTGATTCCACCCACTCCCCCCCCCCCCCGTACTCCACCCCGTTTTTTTCTGTCTTACGATTCTTTTCTGAATTTGTACAGCCTTCTCCGCGACACCCCACCCCATTCCCCTTCCACCACCAGGCTACTTCAATCCATTCTTGCGACGGAAGTTGCGAGGTTATTGCTTGCTATGAGGAATACTTGATTGAATTCTTGCTCATCATTTTCATAAACAACGAAAATTGGGTTATATGACCACAGACAGCGAGCCGGACACTAGAAAGGGATTCAATGAGTGGGATACCTATGAAGGTTGGACCTGTGTTCAACGAAATGCCCATTTCACTGTATGAGGATTTGAGTGGGCTTGAGTTTAGACCTCAATGAGGTATTTTCTCATAGCCCCATGCCCTAATACAAAAAGAAGAAGGATTCCATAGGAGGGATTCTCGGGACGTAGGTTTGGTGATCGATGAATTCCTTTTTCACTGTATGAGGATAAGATGAATACGGTTGGTCCTCATTGTGGTAATTTCTCATAACCCTCACACGACGAAAATGGGATTCTACAGCTACAGCCCAACCATAGAAAGTGAAGGAATTTCATAAGCGGAATTCCCTTGAACGTGGGACTAGTTATTGCTGGAGGAATTCCTTTTGTACCGTAGGAAGACATCGAGGTATGACGTTAGGCCTAAATGTGGTCCAAATGAGGTATTTCCTTAAAGCACTCATGCCTTATACGACGAAAATGGAACTCTGTAAAAGGCATTGGTAGTTGTGGTACCAATAAGAGACATTGAAACAGATAGCTGACTGATAGTGTTAGTGTACTTTTAGCCCAGTGCTTGCACGAGTAGTAGTAGCAGTTAGTAGTGACTTGAGAGCAGATATAGTACTGTAAGTCAATAATAAGACTGGAGAGAAGAGTACTGATAGGGGCCAGGGGTAGTGGTAGGAAACTGTCATATTAGTGGAAGATAGTAGTGGAACTTGATCAATGGACAGATGGTGATTGTAGTGAAACAAGTCGGAAATAATGGTATAGAAAACTATAGTACTTGGTGAAGACTAGGAGCTAATCATAGGACATATAGCGGTGACAACTAACATGTCAGTATCACTGGTCTAGGAGACAAGGAAGTTAGCAGATGGCTGTGGAGCTAGTGGCCGTATTGGAGCCAGGAGATGGTCTAGGGGTCAAACAGTCGTAGCTGAGAACCAAGAACAAAAGTCCACAATAGTCCACAGAGATCCTCATCAGCGAAAATCATTAGCCCACATCAGTCTACAAAAGTCCACATCAGTGGAAAACAATGGTCGCCATTTGTCCACAAATACCGATGTTATTCGTGTTTGAAGCACATCTCGGCACACCCAGCGTGTACTACCACACAGACACAGTTTTATACACTAAACACGTGCCCATGTGCTGCATGCGATATGTACACACAGTGTACTACCATATAGGCACGCCTGAAACTTGTCTTGTCTCCATTTGGACAAGGGACCGTGTAGGCAGATACGAGTTAAGTCTAATAGAGCAGTCTGACTGAATCTACCGAGACTTGGTCGAAGGAAGAGGTCGAGACAGGGTCTGAGATTACTAGAAACAACGAGAAATAGTGAAGTGAGCCCGGACAGGCGAAAACAAGGATTATAAAAGAATTAGAGCAACAAAAATACTTTCACACATCTAGCCATACCTTTTAGAGGCCCAATATCACTACATGATACGACAAACAATCAAGAGCCTGCCAAGATGACGGTTTAGATGTGGTCTTTTGGTAGTTTGTAGTATTGACGTGTCATTGTCGGTAATTTGAGGTCCTCCCATACAATCCACCATACCCACAGAACTCCCACCCTCAGTGTCGAAGGCCTCTTTTGATTCCCATAGTAACCCCTTGCCATCAAAGATAAAAGTTTTGTTGGGACCATTCCGGTTATTTACATCCCACCCCCACATCCAGATGACAACACGTATCGTTGGAGGAAGCCTTCCAGGCTCATAGCAACCATATGCCGCCATAGAAACCAATATTTCGGTCTTCATCATACAAAATGCATAACGGAAACAGTTGTCGCATGCGCACTGACAACACGTATCGTCATGATAATGATAGCTCACAGGCTACCATGACAACGCGAACGGTTACGTCACATGAGATTATTCATGATTTCACCCAAATGGGAGATGAAAAGGCCTGACATTGATTGCTAGTTCTACTTTTCCTATTTTCTGGCGGCCATCTCAGTTCCCAAGCTATCAGAATACTCCAAATCTATATCTCGTCACGAGATCGTTGGACACCATCTCATTTTCAATTCACCGCACACAAAATGACCGTATATTTGTGATTTTTAAGGACTGTATTAAAATTTCAAGATTTTGGTCGCCATTTTGGACACCATCTTGAATTCCAATGTTTTTCCAAAGCGAATTTTAGTGGATTTTCTGTACGTTTTTTATGAACCATTTCTGCACAGAATGACACCAAACTACCCTGTTAGTAGTTTCTTCTAAGTTTAACCCCCCGACGACCTCCCTGGCAACGATCCCCGGGCAAGATATCATCTCCAACTGTGTCCAATGTTTAAACCTCTACAAAAATTTCACGAAGGAAGATTTTAGCGGATTTTGTATATGTTTTTCCTGGAACATTTCTAACAAACTAATTCCAAATATGGCTTGATAACAATTTGTTCTGGGCTGACCCCTATAACCTGCTCTCACGACCAAACTACATCGCCTTTACTCTGGGTAAAGTGTTAACCACTGGAGTAGATAGATTGTAGTTGGGAAATGGGTTGGAGGGGGAGGGGGGCTATGGAATGGCCTACACAAATTAGCGATGAAAGGAATGTGTATCATTCCAAGGGGCGCACCTCTCATAAAAAAGGCAAAGCTTACGCAGAGTTTGGATTTCTTTCTAGACATCGTTTATGGCATCTTATGTGACCGGAAACACATACTACAAGGCAATAAATTTCCAAAAAATCCTTGGCATAGGAGGGGATTAAATTCTCACCCGCCTTTTTCAAACCGCACCTAAGCAAATTTGGGTTTGAGTTTGGGGATATAGAAAAATGGGTCCCGTCCGTCAAATGGATGACGTGCCTGTCCCGTGCGTGCGTCCGTTCGCAAGTTTTGTGAACACGAGAACCTGAACAATATAACTGGATTTTGATAAAACTTGGCGCATGCAATTATTGTGTAAAACTCTCACTCTGAGTGGATATTCATTCCAATTTCATCGAATTCTTTCGAGAAGAGACCACCATTTGTTGGAAGTCTGGTGTTTGTCCGATAATGAATTTATGAACACGATAATATGAAAAAGGGGTATCTTTTTTATAAAACTTGGTACATGTATAGACAGTGGGCAGATTTCATCCTCATAGGATATTCAGTCAAATTTAATGATTTCTGTAAGATTTAAGTGCCTTGTTATTGAAAATGTGGTGTTTATCTGATATTGACTTTGCGAACACAATAAAATAAATATTATCTGACTTTTGACAGTAGGTGGTATGGACACACATTGTGGGGAAATCTCGCTTTTATTCTCACTCTGATTGGATATGTCATCATAATTTTTGTAGGTGTTGTGCCTGTTTCTGTTAAACGTTTTGTGTTTTCTTCGATAATGACTTTGTGAACGCGATGACTTGAACAAATATTGGATTTTGTTAAAACCTGGCATACAGTGTGGGCAGATCTCGCACTGATAGAATATTCATCAAATTTCGCCAATGTCTGTCGGAGTTATGCCCCTTTATGGCAACAAAGCGGCGCTTGTCTCATAAAGACTTTGTAAACGTGATAACTTGAACAAATATATAAAGGATATCTACGATGTTTTAGTGAATATCGGGAATTATTTCATGAGTGTGGACCTGGAAGTTTTATTTTTCACGAGCGTTGATTTTCTTTTTATTATATGCTACGTGACATTTTACTGCGAAATATTTAGCCCAATTCAACTGCAAACAGTTTCAAGATAATAACAAAAAGCTTAACTACATTTAGGAAGCTACTGAAAAAAAAAAATTCATCGTGTGGACCTGAAAATATTATAGATAATTCCAGATACTGACTAAAATAGAGAAGACTTTCTTTTTTATTATATGCTACGAGACATTTTATTGCACAATATTCAGCTCAATTCAACCCCAAATGCGTACGTTTGAAAATAATAACAAAGATCAGTTGGTCGTTCCTTCAAGGCGACCTGATGCGGCGTAGCGTGACGTCATTTAGGAAGCTAATGAGGGATATTCCATGGATATCGAGAAATATCTTTTAGATAATTTGCGATTATTCACAAGAGGAGACAATGGAGACGCACCAAGCTGAAGATGTAAGCTGTTATCATTAAAAAATAACAGCTTTGTTACATGTTACAACCTAAAATGCAATACGACGCAAAATGTAATAAACTTATTGCAAAGTCGGTTGTGATCGCTGTTGCAGTCGCTAATGTAATACAACCACTAATGCAATAAAGTTATTACATAAGTGGTTTCGTTGGATGGCAAACCTACCACTAATGCAATAAATTTATTGCATAAGTGGTTGCGTTGGATGGCAAACCTAACCACTAATACAATGAATTTATTGCATTAGCGGTTAGGTTGGCCATCCAACGCAACCGCTAATGTAATAAGTTTATTACATTCGTGGTTAGGTTCGCTGTTTAGCATAGCAACGCATATAATGATGCATCTGGTTATTGGTCGATTTTGCCCTATAGCATCAAGCTAGATAATGGATTGAGTTAATTACACCTGTACATTCGCGGTAGTGTTCGCTGGACATTATGCTCACAAAGGCATGCCCCCCCCCCCCTAAAATTTTGAATGAAAATTGAAATTGATGTGGAAATTTATTAGAAGTATAAATTTACAATCTATTATAAATGTTAAACTGACAGCCAAATATATACTGCTTGGAAATGGACAGGCCAATTTGGCTGTCTTCCTGCCATTGCCAAGTGTTATTTTGTAGAATTTATTTATTTTTGTTTGAAGACACTTTGAACGACCAGGATAATATCGTATCGACGACAACTAAACATGTGGAGGAAACCGGAGTAAACCACGTAACAACGACGAGCACCCGTCACTGGTCAAACATCACAACCAAAACTGCACCGCGATGCTGCACAATCAGGATTAGAGTGATTGAAGACATGCTCACCATGGACGTGAAATAAGCCCCAGTACAGAGTGTCATCGTCCCCAACATGGGCAACCGGGGTCAATTGACTTGTTCAAGGGCATACCATTCTGTGGAGAAGCATGGTTATACCTCACAACCGTTTTTTTTTTTAATTATCATTTTTAATGAACTGATTTAGCACCCCTCCCCATCGCACCCCAAATCAATAAATTATCTCTTTTTGCAGTGACATTTTGAAATGTCCCTAGACCGGGTAGAAGCATTGTCGCCCCAGTATGTTCTCCGTTCGTATGCCCACCCCAGCATGTTAATACATCCACTTGCCTCCTATGGGCATATTTGTCAGGTTGCACATTCGCAAATAAGCCGCTCATGCCAAATTAAATTCACTGTTTCGTGTGCCGGGACAGTACGGGCTAAAATACTGGAGTAAATTTAAAATTTAACATGATCGAGGAAGGTACTTCGTGGTTGAAAATAAACGATGAAGACTCCAAATCCCAGTTTAAAGGTATATTTATATTTGCGGTTGCATTTCACAATCACAAGTTATGCATCGCGAAGCAGATGCAGATGTAATGAGTTTATTTCCTTCGTTATTGCATTTATCGACCAACAATATCACGAACGGAATGTAATAAGTTTATTAAGTTTGTGGATAAGTTTGCCATCCAACGCAACCACTAATGTAATAAGTTAATTGCAATAACGGTTAGGTTTGCCATCCAACGCAACCACTTATGCAATAAATTTATTGCATTGGTGGTTGTATTACATTAGCGGTTGTAACAGCGATCACGACCGACATTGCAATAAGTTTATTACATTTTGCGTCGAATTGCATTTTAGGTTGTAACACAGCGTACATCGGATTTTGATAAAACTTGGTTTAGACATACATTGATTGTTGGTAGATATCGCTCTGATTTGATATTTACTCGATTTTATTTTTCATAAATATTTCAATCCGCTTCTATCTTTGCGAGGCGGGTGGTTTTGCCATCGTGTGATATATACTCGTTACCATTTGTTATTGGTAAGTGTCATCTGCTGATCAAATACTTATTCTAATGTTCGCATGAACTGGTGGATACCGAGTTGAAAGGTTCCATTCCGGTGTTCATTCAAAACCTTTGTGACTCTGCAGTACTTTACAAGCAAATAAAACAGGATCTGTGGATAGATAATTAGGGAGAGGAAACAATGAAATGGTTCAGGTTTCCCAACCGATCCTAATTTTCAAACTTACCCTAATCGTTGAGCTAATTATGAGTTCTTGGTAAAAAAGGTTATATCTATTTAACCCTTTACCTAACATGACGACACTTGCAAAAACAATTCTGAATAACATGAATAACTAATTTTTTCATTTTTTGTCTCAAAAACACAGGTTATGACCCCTCGTTGGAACGAGCTCGACCTAGTTTTTTGAGACAAAAAATGAAAAATAATGAAAATTATTGGCGATTTTTGAGAATAGCGCTGGCCGGTTTTGGTCGTTACGTTGGGTAAAGGGTTAAAACGATATCTGAAGATACTTACGAGCCTGGCGTCAAACATATTCAACTTTTAGTATTTTTCATTATTTAGTACCCCGCTTCGGAATTCGTTCGAATGTGAGGTCATAAGCTATGGTTTTGAGGCAAACGAATGAAAATTTATACTCATTCAAGAAATGTTTTATCTGTTCTACTGTATCGCCGACTCGGAATATGTGTCATCATATCTTCTTGAGCCTCACAGATATCAATCTATGCTATCTGTCTTTGAACCTGCTACGAAAGTCAGAATTTATAACAACTCTAATCTTTTATTGCACTGTTTGGACACCTCAGATACTGATAAGTGTATACCACAGGGAAATTTCCCGGTAGGACCAATCTCCTGGGAGTCCTCTTGAGAACCCTCAAAGTCACCTTCAATGAAATTACTCGATGTAGCACACCAGTCCGTGCGTCAACAAATGTCTCAGACGAGAGGATTTTTCGTCTTTTTGGGCCAAAATGTTTCTCCACGGGCGCCAAGCCATATTCAGCGTCGTGGGTTCGACATCACTGAACTTCTATTTTAAACCACAACTGAGGGCGTCGAGAAATGTCTCAGATTCAAGGATTGGGCGCCTTTCGATCCCCAAAACACACACTGCTCGGGTGTCGGTAAATATCTCAGATGCGAGGATTTTGCCTTTTCTCGGGTTTGCAAATCAGAATTCCAATCACTGGGCCGAATCAGGGTCTATCCTCGTGGATTAGGCAAGCGTTCAGCTCTTTTAAGAAATAACTGTTGTTTTCCTTCGGTTGATGCGATATAAACCGGAAATTTTCAGCACAAGCTTCATAACTCGCGTAGCGAGTTATGATTAAGCTTGTGCTGAAAATTTTCGGTTTATATCGCATAAACCGAAGGAAAACAATAGTTATTTCTTACAATGTAATCCGGCTGTAATATTAAAATATAAAAACTATGTGTACGTGAATAAAAAACTTTTAATTTTCGCAAAAGACAACAGTCACACTCAGGAAATTGTGCCACAAACAGGTCACGTCAATCATTGTCAAATAGTTTGTTTTTTCGATTTTCGATCGCAAACGACAAATATTTAGCAGTCATGAAACAATATCATTAAAAACATTTTTTTAAGTTCCCCCAAAATCATGTTTGGCTGTATGGTCTTTTATTCGTCTCCCACTTCGGTACATTTTATTAAATTCAATTGTTCCCGAGAAATTATCATTATATTCTCGCTGACTGGAGGCGATGAAAAATCGATCATTGATCTTTGCTTGAAAGCTTGTTATCCATCTATCAGTCTGCCGTCACGCCCTCACGCCCTCACGCCCTCACGGTGACAATTGGATTGAGTGGGCGGGGCTCCCAGAGTCTTCAAAGTTGGATCGGATGTGCGAACGTGTAGCGACATTCCAAATCATGACGTGATTTGGTTTATACGATTTTGACGACTTTCACGCTGTATGCTTTCAACCTATCAAACGCAGAGGCGGGGCAAATGATTAAATTATTCGTCATTACGTCCTACACTGAGGCTGACTGAGCAATACAATGCATTGAGTGTGCGGATTGTGCGTCTTTTTGATCCGGAAAATTAAAATTTTCTCACACAGAGCTAAACCATACTCTGCCTAATCGGTTGGATACCATAGAAATTAACTCGACAAATGTCTCTGATTTAAAGACTGGGCAAAAAATTACCCACCACTTGGGGCATTGATAAATATTTCAGGCGTGCCTATTGTTAGGCCTGAAAATCAGACTTTCCTCCTGCGAGGCCAAGTCATGGTCGGCCTCGTGGGTTGTACAGCAGTGTATTTCTGGTGCTAGTATGTGCTGCCTATAGCGTCGACAAATTCCTCAAATGTCAAGATTTTGCGTCCTTTCGTTCGGAAAATCAAAATTTTCTTCAAAGGAGCCGAACCATGGCCGACCATGTCGGTGCCATCTTATTGGGATTATATCGTGATTCCGCATAACTCGAGGTATCCATTTTGGGGATAACCTTGCAATCTAGGGAAGTAAAAAGGTTTTTGGTCGTTTCTGTGGTAATGTTTTGCTACGAATTCGAATCTTAATGACGTCATTCAGTAAACCTTGGGCAATATTCAAGATACCATCCAAGATGGCGTCCAAGGTGGCCAAAATCTCCCAATATTTTGTTATGGGTCCCAAAGAGACACACAACCTAGTGGCGGTACATATATTGTATTCGATTAATTGCTATATCGCCTTTCACTCAAAAGTTAGGGGAATGGACACGAAAAAGTTGATGCACATCCCGATTCTATGTGTTGACATCTCACTGCGACCTTGACATTGGTGGATCGATTGTGGATTTTATACACGAAACACTGTCTGGTGGTGGTAGAGATGTTGTACAAGTTTCAGTATGATATTTCTTTCCATTTAAAAAGTTATGGCCCGGGCACAAAAAGTTGATATGCATGTTCATTCCATGTATTGACCTCTATATGCGACCTTGATTTAGGTCTGTCATGAATTTTATATGAGATACACCATCTAGTTGTGGTACATATGTTATGAACGTTTCGTTGTGATATCTCTTCCACTAAAAGTTATGGCCCCGACAGGGAAAAGTTGCTGTGCATGCTCATTCCATGTATTGACCTATGTGACCTTGACCTTGCTGGGTCCGTCATGGATTTTGAATAAGGCAAGTCGTCGGGAGGTGGTACTTACGTTGTGTAAGTTTCTTTGTGAAGTATAAACGAATTTGTGAAAACAGTATTTTTGGCGGTCATCTTGGACGACATCTTCATAATTATTTATTTATTTATTTATTTATTGGTGTTTAAAGTCACATACTTATGCACAATGGCTAATTGTGACCGTGACAGTTTTACGGGTGGGGGAAGCCGAAATAGTCGGAGAGAACCACCGAGCATCGATGAGCAACTCTCAGCTCCACAACATTCTACTTGTTCATGCTCCGCCTCAGCCGGGTTACAGCGGTTGAAGACATGTGTACCATCGACGTGCAGTACGCCTTAGTACACGGCGTCATCGTGCCCCCATGTAGGCAACCGGGATAAAGTGCCTTGCCCAAGGACACAACGCAGGTCGTCCCGGACGGGTGGACGACATCTTCATAATATCGAGTTACCCGAGGTATACAGAGTAGCATCATTCAGATTCGTATTCAGAGCAAAAAGTTACCTTAGAAACTATGAAAAAAAATTTACGTCCCCATAATGCAAGGCTAACACCTATGGCTGCCAGACATGCACGTATTGGATGTCTTTGCGGTCCTCAAAATTACACACTATTCGGGGCGGCTATAAATATCTCAGATGCGGAGATTTGTCCTCTTTTCAGGCCTGCAAATCAGAATTTCTCCCCATGGGGGCTGAATCATGGTCGGCTAAGTGGGTTTCTGCCCCAATGCAACTGTAACGTTAATACTCACTACCGGAGCGTCGACAAATGCCACTTATGCGAGGATTTTGCTTTTTTCGGGCCGGAAAATCAAAATTTTCTCTCACGGTGCCGAACCATGATCGGCCTCGTGGATTGGATACAAATAGAATTTTCTCATTACAACACAAATATCTTGGACGCAAGGATTGGTCATCTTTTCGGTCCGGAAAATTAATGTTTTCTTACACTGAGTCGAACCATGGTCGGCCTCGTGTTTTGTGCCCACTGACATGGGACCCTTTTATCGAATTTCGTGATCCACTCCGTTACTGGGACTTTTGACAAATCAGGTAATCATTTACTGAAAACCAGGTAAATTTGGCGGATCCCCACCGCCCAACAGTGCTTCGCCACGGCCCTGATTCGCTGTGTACACGCGCTTGGTGCTTCTTCGAATATCGCTTTAAAGAGATATAACTTTGTGTAAAATTAAGGTCGGACATGAAGATTATGATAGGTCGGAAACCCTGAACTATTTCATATTCTACCATCAGCCTAATGCTTACAGGATATTCATGACAAGTTGTGACAATTCAAATGTGTCAACATACATCTGGATAGTCCTATATTATACATTATCTAAAGTTGTGAACAGGGTGCGCGGACACACTTGTAATAATCAGCTCTGTGAAACAAAGAAAAACAACGCTGTAAATATTAAAGCGGAGCCATTTATTTTGCCATAGGATCTGTTTCCCGTGATTTGTTAGAAGTACGCCAAAAATTAATTTAATCCAACCACTGGTGTTCGATTTTGAGTAGCTAACCTGTTTGCCGGGCATAATTTGTAAGGTACAAACAAATGCATGTACGAAGGTATGCTGTTCTTTTGCTGGGTCGTTACTGCATACCTCCTTAGGAGAGGGCCTAACAAATTTAGTTGCATTTGGCGAATGAATTCGACCATCGGTCTGATCGGTCTATTTCTTCTGCGTTAACCAATTTCCAATCCAAAGATTAGAAGATACTTGAAGTTGAATAAACAGATCCTAACCATAACCAGTCCGTCGCATGCACCCAAAAATAGAGAGACGGGTGAATGTTCTTATATTTGCTGGCGCACAAGTATAATACACGGCCTGTCATGGTCGCTGTCACGAAAAAACGTCGGTAGTAAGTTGTTTCAAATGTGAATGTGTGGTATAGTTATCGGAGACCACACGCACATACACACCTGTTATGATCTCGCACTCCACGTCAAGTATGGTTATGAGAATAATCGATATTCGAAAAACATTTAGATTCAAAACGCCTGTTCGAATCCAAATTGCAAATCCGAATATGGAATTTCGAATATAGCAAACAAAAGCCATGTGCAAAGTTTTGAGTTTCATGAGAACTAGAATCGCGAATGACTAATATTCCAACTACATCATCAAGGATTGCATTCGACGAAGGCATTTCTTGATGATGTAGTTGAAATATTTTGAGAAAGTGTGTGCCCACTAGGAACCCCCCCCCCCCCCCCCACCCATCCCTTTCAATGTCTCCGTATATGATTATGTGTTATCTGGTTAATGACGTTTTTTTCTCAATTTACATTCCAGGTGTCGTAATTGGTTTTTATAGTCATTTAATAAACAAATTATTATGGAGGGGACATATTCAGTCTCGATGACGTCTTGTTTGTTTGGTCTGGTCGATCTGGTCTCGTTAACGCGATGGAATGAGGCCAGCCTTGATTGTTAGTAGTTGGGTGCGGGATGGGTCGTCCCACATTGGGGGGGGGGGGGGGGAGGTCTCATAGGAGAGATCATATGTGAAGTCATAGTCACATGACCAAGTGACGTCTTGTTTGGTTGCCGTGATAGTCCGCGTAAGCGGTTATATTGTGACGTCATCCCCATAGCGATGCGTGGTTCTAGTGCGCATGCGTAGCGCGTATTGTTAAGGTGACACATGTTTCCGTCTGCCATTTTGTATACTGGAGGCTGCTAGCTTGGTTTCTATGGAAGCACGTGGTTGCTATGTTACCCAAAACCTTCTTATAAGACAGTGGTATGTTCGGATTGTATGTTCGATTGAATGAGAGTAATTTCCCGATTCGTAAGATTATCCAAATAGGCCCCAACAATTGTTTTTATTTGGCACGGATTTCCCTCAATCCTCGGTTTCTACCTATGTATCTACAAACTATACTACTCAAAGTTTGCTAAGCACCAAATATTTGACACATCAGTGTGAAATTTTCTTGTGACACATTTGCGATGTGTTTGGTGGATATGATTGAGGAATGTATTGAGGTGGTCCCCAGTGTTTACATTAGCTTTCTTGACAGGCAAACTTTTCGTGACAGTCATGGAAAACATGTGCCCTTTGATTTTCATGATGTTTTCGTGTACTGTCGACATGTACATGAGATGTGTAGGGTATTCAGTCTTCATTTCCACACAAACCCTTGTGATTTAATAATTGAATATGGAGAATGCAAATGCACGAAGACATTTGCCTGAAGCGGAAATGTGGCAGGCTGTAGGGATGGGGGAACAAGGGCTCGTCAGGTTGGTGAAGCCCTTGGTGTGCACCATACGGTGATCACCAGAGCCTGGGCAAGATTTCAGAAGTATGGCACAACAGTCAGACGACATGGTGGTGGCAGAGACATGGCAACATCTGCAGCTGAAGACCGGTCTTTGATCATTCAGGCACGCAGGAACCGCTTTGACATAGCAACCCAGCTTCGCAGTGACCTTCAGAATGCATCCGGGGTAAATGTTTCGACGCAGACTATCCGGGCAAGGTTGCACGAAGGTTCTCACCGATCGAGAAAATCATGTATTCGCATTCAGCTGTCCCAGAACCACCACCAGGCACGATATGAATGGGCCATGGATCACGTAGGATGGACCAGAAAAGATTGGCGACCTGCCCTTTTTACAGATGAGTCAAAGTACTGCCTAGACAACACAGTTAGGCGTTCCAGGGTATGGAGAAGACCAGGAGAGCAATTCCATGCAGCCAACATTGCTGAGCATGACCGCTATGGTGGAGGGTCGATAATGGTCTGGGGTGGCATCAGCTGGGATGGACGTACAGAGCTTTGTGTCCTTGACCGTGATACATTGAATGCACAGCGGTATATTGATGAGATCCTGGATGCCCACGTCAGATTGTATGCAGGTGCAGTGGGTGATAGATTCACTCTGATGGACGATAATGCCCGTCCTCATGTTGGCTATGTTGTCCGGGAGTACCAACAGAGGGAGGGGATTGAGCGTATAGACTGGCCAGCAAGATCCTCTGACCTCAATCCGATTGAACATGTCTGGAATGAGTTGCAGCTTACAATTTCAGTCCGTCAAGTCCAACCAAGAAGTATCCAGGAGCTTGGTGCCATGCTGGTCCAAGAATGGAACAACAACCCACAAATGACCACCAGGAACATGAGAAGGCGTTGTCAAGCTGTAATTAACAATACTGGGTCTCATACTCGATATTGAACCCATATCATTTCGCTTCATCAACTTTTTGGCAGATTTGAAAAATTTCCTCTTTTACCAATAATATCCATTTTCCATGGTTATCGTATTAAAAAGCTAAAAAATAATGTCAAACACAAATAAAATCGTAATTTCTGTACTTAAATCATTAAATTATAATTAAATAAAAATATATACACTTTTCATAACAATATTTCAACAAAAACGTAAAACAGGTAGTTGGATATACTTGGTGCTTAGCAAACTTTGAGTAGTGTATATTATGACTTCCCCCATCTTCCCCCTAAAGTATTCTGATGACCGTAGATGTGTTTATGTTCCAGTGTACACATCACATGCAGCATATAGGCACATATGACCAAAAAGGGGAGCAGAAGGCCAGATGTTTTTCAAAATGGGGATCTGGAAGTGGGGTGCCACGGTACGTGACCGTTTCATCGATTTAGTAATTGGGATTTCACGCGACTATTCAAGTAGTCTTACCATCGGTTTCCATCTTGTCTTCTGTTGTCTAGCCTATGATTTGCCTCTATTGTAGTCATCCAATACTATAATCTACCTACCTTGCAGTCGTGTACTACTTCTTTTGACTTGTAGCACTACTACAAGCTTAGTAGCTACCCGATTCAGTTTCGTCATCTGCCTTCGGTCTGGTCTTTAGTAGGTAGAGCACCCCATTCCTCTAAACCTGTATCAATCTATACAATGCCCAAATCAAGTGAAAGTGATCATACCGAGATGTGCTTGTCTTTTACGTGTGAAGCTCCTGGAGAATGCTTTATCACAATATCTGCAACGATGGACTTTCATATCTTCACTCTTTCATGGTCGTAGAACAAATGAGTTTTTTGGTGTTGGCACATCTCTTTTATACCTTTTCCAGAGCTAGGACTGGGGCGATGAGAAAGCAGCTCTTTCGTAATATACTTCTTTTTATATCCAGTGATACATGTTTGTAGATAAGCATTTTTAATACCCGCTCGTACTTTCACAGGTCATAAAATTCAGCCAAATTCAGCGGTATCTTATCTTCAAGGATGTTGGTGGCACATTTACACAAACGGATAAGCAAATCATCAGCAGCTCGAAGAACGACGTCAATTTCCTCCTTGTCAGCAAGGTATACAAATTCTTTTTTTCTTTATTACGGGCAATCATTGAGTCTTCTTTATCTCTCTATGAGTTGTCTTCATGTTGTGTTCTTCTTGGACAGTAACGGTCTTCATGCCTATTCCTGTTATTTGGTCGGGAAAACATTTTGGCACAATATCTGCAGCGAACTGGTAACATGTCTTTACACGACGATGGTCAGGTCACAAATGGGCTGAAAGCAAAGCTAGCACCCTTTTTATACCTTTCCAACTGACGTACCCGGATGTAGAGTGAAGTACCCGGATGTAAGGTTTTACGACAAGTACTCTCAAATAAGTATCCTCCAATAGGTATCCTCCAATAGTACATCACCATGTCATAAGTATCATCAAATACTCGTATGTGCCTATATGATGTGCGCACATTGTCCATTATCACATGAGCGTATATCGGCACATCAAATGTGCTACCTGTAATGTGTATACATTGTGACACAATGTGTACTAGCACACAAGCACATCTCGGTACGATCACTTTCCCTTGGTCTAGGCATTGCATAGAGTGATATAGGTTTATATGAATGGGCTGTTCTAACTGTTAAAGACCATCCTAGGGCAGATGACGAAAGAGATTCGGGGGTAGCTACTAAACTTGTAATAGGGTTCCCTGTCAATAGTAATAGTACACGACTGCAAGGTTGGTAGATTATAGTATTGGATGACTACAATATAGGCAAATCATAGGCTTGACAACAGAAGACAAGATGGAAACCGATGGTAAGACACTTGTATAGGAGCGTGAAATCCCAATTACTAAATCGATGGAACGGCCACGTTCCGTGGAACGCCACTTCCAGCGCCCCTTTTTGAAAAACACCTGGCCTTCGGCTCTCCTATTTGATCGTATGTGCCAATGTGCTGCATGCGAAGTGCGCACATTGTACATAAACACACAAGCACATATCGGCACATCCAGTATGTGCCTATGTGCTACATGTAATGTGTACACCAGAACATAAACACGTATACGGTCATCAGAATACTTTATAAGAAGATGGGGAAAGTCATAACATAATTTGTAGATACATAGGTAGAAACCGAGGATTTGGGGAACATCCGCGACAAATAAAACAATTGTTGGGGTCTATTTGGGTGATTCTGCGAATCGGGAAATTACTCTTATTCAATCGAACATACCCTCCGAACATACCCCTGTCCTATATGAAGGTTTTGGGTAACATAGCAACCACGTGCTACCACTGAAACCAAGATGGCAGCCTCCAGTATACAAAAGTATACGTCACAAGATGGTCGCTTACGCGGGCTACTATGACAACTAAACATGATGTCACTTGGTCACGTGACAATGACGTCACATATGAGATTCCCTATGAGTCCCCCCCCCCCCCAATGTGGGACGACCCATCCCTCACCAAGTACTATTGTGGGAATAGTCTGTATTCATTTTTTTCGATGGTGGTTTTGATACATCTCTTGATTTCTGGCCTTTTTCTGTGTGGAAACCAACAGTATTCAGACTGCCAAAAGAGAATAAGTAATATGACTGGGAACGTTTTAATCTTGCAAGACAGGTCATTGTCTGTGCCTTCGATAAGATACAGAACACTTCATTGCTTATTTATGTAATGATGTCCAATGTCTTCAACTTTCATACCATTCTGAGATTCATTTCAGTCATCTTACAGGGTGACACCGCTGAAAGATTATTGTATTTCTAACAGTTTCCTGTGATGGGGTTATCGAATTGGCTTTTATAAATCACACGGAAATAGATTTCTTGGACGTTTTATACGTTGATCGATAAACAGTTTACAACGGACCTATTAAATGGAGTATATCGAGGAGCATTAATAACTCTGTGATCACCACATCTCTTGATGTATTGCTTTTGTAAGTTAATTATTCAAAAGATAACGGTCGAAATTATTTCTGGTAGCATATTCTGTGTTAACCCTTTGCACACTGGTGGTATCATCCATTCCAGTTCACTGGAAGCAATTAGGAGAGTCCATATTCATTATTTGGTGGCAGACCAATTCATATATTCAACGTTCAACCTTTCGGCTGGACGTTGAAAATATTGATCGGTCTACCCCACATATTCTACTTAAGGGAATTATGACGTATCGTATTCCTGCCCGGAAAAGCGGGCTAACGTTTCAAGGGGTTAACTTGTTTTCATAAGTTCCGTTGCATTCATATCAGGAGCATGGTGTGACGCAGTCGTACGAACAGGATGCGATGATAGGTGCCGGCCTCATTCAATTGAAAAACATGGAACCAGGTAAAAGGAAACGGCAGGTATATGCATAGGTGTGGTTCGATTCTGACATTCGGTAAGACACGATTGCCCGCGTGACGGCACGATGACCCTGTTTACTAAGGCAAATTGTACGTCGATGGTTCACTTGCCATCCATTACTGCTGTCTCTCTTTGTGTAGAGTTGTAAAGTTGGAGAGTCCGATAGCCGCTCGTCGCTGTCCGGCGGTTCTCTCCGAGCACTCTGTCTTTTTCTGGCAGTAAAATTGTGCGATACGGTGTGAACCTGACTGTTAAAATAAAACAAACAAATTCACCTTTGCTCCCTGTAATATTATTTAAGACTTTTGTGACAATTAACTGTTAGGAGTCATCTCCCTTTTCACTGTTGTTGTAAACAATAGATGCGTGCGCATCTCTCGTGCGGATTGGGACTTCAGTTCACTTCGTCAAGTTAACATGGCTGGAGCTGGAAATAAAACTTATCAATGTTACCTCAATTTTCATGGACGTTGCTTTTAGTTGGAGTGTTACTCCACCACCATGACATATTACCTAGTGCACCTACCATATTATATGGTGTCAGAAATCATTCCACGTTTCCAGCATTGTCATTGTCGATAAATCCACGCTCGCCGCTTTATATTTTCAAGATGGAACTAGCCGGCATTTCGCCTCCACGCATGGATTGGGAAGCGTCGAATCTTCCAGATTGTTGGAAGAAATTCCAACAACATGCTGATCTCGTCTTTAAGGGACCGCTCAAGGGGAAGGATGAGGAAACGCAGTGTAGCTATTTACTTCTCTGGGTTGGTGATAAAGGTCGTGAAATATTCAACACATGGACACTCAGTGCAGCTGATTCTAAATGTTTGAAAACGTACTATGACAAGTACCTTGAATATGTACAACCAAAGTTAAACCCCATATTTGCTAGATATAAATTTAACAACCAGACGCAAGGCGGTGACTCTGTTGAACAGCACCTCACTCGTTTGAAAACTATCGCACGTGATTGTTCGTTTCATGATACAGATGAGATGATTAGGGACCGTATTGTTTTTGGAACGTCTTCATCCAAAGTTCGTGAAAAGCTGATAAATCAAGGCGCCGAATTGACACTTGATAAAGCCGTACAAATTTGTCAAAATATTCAATACGCTCAGGAACAGTTAAAGTCTATGGGTAAAGTTTCTGATGAGCTACATGAACGTCATGACATTCATTCTGTTAGTCATAAGAAAAAACAACAAAGTGTTACACCTGCTATTGCTAAGAATAAAGATACTGCCAATTTTTACAACAAAGGTCAATCATCCAGTCGTCAGCCTCAGTGTGGTTACTGTGGTGGTGGTCACCGACGGAACCAAACGTGCCCAGCAAAGGGAAAGAAGTGTGACAAGTGTGGGAAGTGGAACCATTTTGCTTCTGTATGTCGTTCTGGTGCAAAACGTCCATTCAACGTGAATGAAGTTAACACACATTCAGCAAATTCATACACTGATGACGATTCTGATTTCTTCGTCTGGAGTGTCGACGAGCTTGGCAATAATAACCAAGCTTATGTTTCTTTAAGTGTTGGCCCTGTGTGTAATTCTAGTACGAAAAGTAAAACGTCAATCCAATTTAAATTGGATACAGGTGCCCAAGTCAACATTATACCTCAGAAAGTGTTTAAGCAATTCTCCCCATGTGTGTTGAGCAAAGCTTCTAAGCAACTTACAGCTTATGATGGTAGTTCTTTAAAGACCTATGGCCAGTGTGACCTATCCTGCACGTCTAAAGACCAGACAATGACAATAAATTTTTATATTGTTGAAACCGATTCGGACCCCATACTCGGTTTAAGGTCATGTCTAAATTTGGACCTGATAAGACTCGTATTCAATGTAGAAGATCATGTGAATGCACACGATCCTCCGCATTTGATGGGAGCTAGTTTGGATCCATTTCTTGATAAGAATTCTGTTTTAACAGAATATAGTGATGTCTTTAAAGGAATTGGTTTATTTCCTGGTGAATGCAACATTCAATTAGATTCAAATGTCACTCCAGTAATACACCCGCCACGCAAGGTGCCTGTGGCGTTAAGGGATGGTCTTAAGCAAGAACTTGATAGGATGGAAAGCAATGAAATCATTACTAAAGTTTCTACTCCTACACATTGGGTAAATTCTCTCGTGGTTGTAGAAAAGCCCAAAACTGGGAAGCTTCGGATCTGTCTAGACCCGCAGGATTTGAACCGTGCGATATTACGTCCCCACTACCCTATGCGTACGTTGGACGACATCCTGCCCTCACTTTCAGGAGCACGATTTTTTACAAAGTTAGATGCTCGATCAGGTTACTGGGCAGTAAAACTTTCTGAAGCATCATCATATCTCACAACGTTCAATACACCATACGGGCGATACGGATTTTTAAGATTACCATTTGGCCTTAAATCATCTCAAAATGAATTCCAAAGAAAGGTTGATGAAATTTATGAGGGACTTGACGGGGTAGTTGCCATTGTAGATGACATTTTGGTTTATGGCAAAACACGTGCAGAACATGATCGTAATTTACACAATGCGCTTCGTCGTTCTAGGGAATCTGGTATTAAGCTAAACAAAGATAAATTGGAAGTAGGAGTAACAGAGGTGCCCTATTTTGGACACTTACTTACTGCAGAAGGGGTAAAACCAGACCCATCTAAGGTTAGAGCTATTACCGAGATGAAAGAGCCTGTGAACAAAGCTGAACTTGAAACATTCCTAGGCATGGTAAACTACTTGTCTAAATTTGCGCCAAATCTTTCAGATCTAACTGGTCCGCTAAGAAAGCTTTTGGTAAATAACAATGAATTTTCTTGGGATCAACCACAGGTTGATGCCTATGCAAAAATTAAGAAAGTAATTACACAAGCTCCAGTTTTGTCATATTTTGATCCTCAAAAAGAAGTTACTGTGCAAGTGGACGCGTCGAAATATGGACTTGGTGCAACCCTTCTTCAGGATGGGAGACCCGTCACATACGCTTCCAAATCTCTAACTCCAACTGAGATACAATATGCTCAGATAGAGAAAGAGATGTTAGCCATCCTTTTTGGCTGTAGTAGATTCCATCAGTATGTTTATGGTAGGCCTATTGAGGTTGAGTCTGATCACAAACCGTTAGTCTCAATTTTTAAGAAGCCACTAGGCTCTGCTCCTCCTCGATTACAGAGGATGTTACTTAACCTGCAGAAATATGAACTAACAGTGGTTCATAAATCTGGAAAGGCAATACCAGTTGCGGACACATTGTCCAGTAAGTCATTACCTGACACTTGTCTAGAATTAGGTGAACAGATAGACTTTCATGTCCATTCTGTTATGGATAAATTGCCTGTTAGCGATGCAAGATTAAGCAAAATTGCTAAAGCTGGCGAATTAGACCCACAGTTTATAATATTGAAACAGATAATTCAAAACGGTTGGCATGAACAACGGAAAGCGTGTCCCAATTCAGTGTTAGAATATTGGAACCATCGCGACGAATTGACGGTTCACAATAATTTACTTTTAAAAGGTCAGAAAATAGTAATTCCTAAGGGTCAGAGGTCATCTTTGATGGAATGCATCCATACTGGTCATATGGGTGTTGAAAAGTGCATTAAAAGGGCCCGTGACATTATGTTTTGGCCCAATATGGCTTCAGAAATAAAACAGTTTGTCCTACAATGTAATACATGTTTGGAAAGAAGGAATGATAATCCTAAGGAAAGCTTGAGTTCTCATAAAATACCAAACCAACCTTGGCATACCGTTGCCACAGATATTTTTCAGTGGAACGACATAAATTACATTGTTGTTGTGGATTACTATAGTCGATATTTTGAGGTGTCTGCTCTCAGAAACATGACATATTCGGATGTAATTCACAAAATGAAATCTATATTTTCACATCATGGTATACCATTAAAAGTGGTCTCAGATAATGGGCCGCAATATGCGTCCCAGGAGTTTAAAAGGTTTAGTCAAAACTGGAGTTTCAGTCATGAAACTTCTAGTCCATTACATCCTCAATCAAATGGATTGGCTGAGCGTACAGTGCAAACCATTAAACACATTTTCGATAAGTCGAAAGCCGATCGGAAAGATCCCTATTTAGGAATCTTGGAATACCTTAATACACCATTAGAAGCCAATTATTCACCATCACAAATTCTCATGAGTAAGCGTTTAAGGGCTGTATTACCTACAACATTCCAGCAGTTGAAACCTCACACAGTTTCACACAATAAAGTCCACCATTCTATTACACAGAGTCGAGCTCTTCAGGCAAAATATTTTAATCGCAGTTCTAGAGAGCTAAAACCATTAGATATTGGAGAAACCGTACGTATTAAGCACCATGGTTTATGGGTTCCAGCAAAAGTTATTGAACAAAATAATTCTAGGTCATATACAGTAAAAGCCCCGGGAGGTGGTATTTATAGGCGTAATCGCAGGCATCTCCTTAAATCTTATGACAGGCCTGTTGAGGACATGTATTTGCCAGATGTTCTTGAAAGTGAAATTTCTGAGCCCATGGAGTTGAACATTTCTGGTGACAGCTGTGCCGAACCACAGGTGCCACCACAAGTTTCCACCCCCATGGCTTCAGAGCAGAAGGTTGCATCGCCGAGAACTTGCCAACAAAGTACTTCAGTCACAAATGGTAATTTGGCACCTCAGCCATATGTGACTCGTTCTGGCCGCTCTGTTAAGCCAAAGATAATAAAATCTATGTGACCCGTTTTCCCCAAAACAGACTCCAGTCAATCCAGTGGTACCATAACCCCCCTACAGGATTTATAGTGCTTTGCACACAGACTTTTACTTTTATGGTATCGTAACCCATTACATGTACATGACTTCACTTTTTTTTTTTTTTTTGTTCATTTGTGAGAAGGGAGGTGTAATATTATTTAAGACTTTTGTGACAATTAACTGTTAGGAGTCATCTCCCTTTTCACTGCTGTTGTAAACAATAGATACGTGCGCATCTCTCGTGCGGATTGGGACTTGAGTTCACTTCGTCAAGTTAACATGGCTGGAGCTGGAAATAAAACTTATCAATGTTACCTCAATTTTCATGGACGTTGCTTTTAGTTGGAGTGTTACTCCACCACCATTACATATTACCTAGTGCACCTATATATTGTCATAGTTGGGATTCCACGACATTCAGACCGAAAGCTATGATGGTTTCTTTAGCCGATTACTTTATTTTTTAAAGCCAACACTCTCCAAACCATGCATTCCACATTATACTCTTGGACAACTTCGATCAGTTTTAAACGCAACCGACAAGTAAAACCCATACTACCGTACCCCACTTTCCTCTCATTTGTCATGCTCCGTGAAAACCCCTGGAAATAAAGCAGTGCGTGTCTACTGTGGTAAACAAGCTCTGTTATACTGGTAAAAAGGAGCTAATTACCAGTTTTTGGGATGGAAGTCCTCTAAAAAGGACAACAAAGGTATAAAAGATTGAGTAAAGTTGTCTTTTTCTCCATGCCGAGGTCACGATTAGTCATTGTACAGAACTATTTGATCTTAATCACTAAAAAATAAATAAATAATTAAATGACATGCACGCATGTTTTTTGTCATCTCTCATTTCACTATTTCGTTAATATATCAACATCACGCCAGCTAACGGTGTTTTATGCTGTAAATCCTAACATTAAAAAACCAACAAATTGGTATATGGTAAGAAAGTACTCAACATACGATTCTCAAATCTTTACCCTCTGAACCTTGGTGGTATTTTTACACCAGTTCACTGTCATCAATTGGAAGAGTCTATATTTGTTTGTTACTTGGGGCGGGGGGGGGGGGGATCAATCAAGATTTTCAACGTGCAACCTCCGGGCTGCACACTGAAAATCTTGATTGGTCTACCACACTAACTCACCGAACAACTATCTACTTAACCCTTTACCTAACCCGAAAAGCAGACGACACTTGCAAAAATAATTCTTGAATAACTATTTTTTTCATTTTGTGTCTCAAAAACATTGGATATGACCCCACGTTGGAACGAGCTCGACGAGCTCGTTCCAACGATGGGTCATAACCTATGTTTTTGAAACAAAAAATGAAAAAAATAATGAAAATTAATTGGCGATTTTTGAGAATTGCGCTGACCGGTTTTGGCCGTTACGTTAGGTAAAGGGTTAATGAAGTCAGGTTATATCACGATCCTGAATGGAAAAGCGGTCTACCACTTCAAAGGGTTAACCCTTTACCTAACATGAAAAGCAGACGACACTTGCAAAAAAAATTCTGGAATAACTAATTTTTTTCATTTTTTGTCTCAAAAACATAGGTTATGACCACTCGTTGGAACGAGCTCGACGAGCTCGTTCCAACGAGGGGTCATAACCTATGTTTTTGAGACAAAAAATGAAAAAATAATGAAAATTAATTGGCGATTTTTTAGAATAGCGCTGGCCGGTTTTGGCCGTTACGTTAGGTAAAGGGTTAAAGTGTTTGCATCGTGCCGATTTACATGTATATCTAAGTTATATTTTTGATGTTTGTTTTGAAAAGGGGTAATTGTACTTCTGGGCAGGGTTCATGCTGTCGGTGACCAGTTCTGCCAATTGCACTAAACAATTCGTTTGACACCAAAAATACAGCATTTGGCACATAACATTGGTACCCAAAATATACTTTTGGTTGGTATCAAAGGATTTGTGGTTTATTATTTTAGTGCGTTGTTGTGCGTTAGTTCAATCATAATTGGGTGAACAGTTTATCCATTTAAACTGATTCCAATCAAAACATTTCTTTGTTACTTAATCTTTTTTATCTTGCTTAATCTTTTTATAAGCCATCTCGAAGATAATAAATTATTTGCTACTAGTTTATTTGGGGTGAATAAACAGTGAGTAAATAGTTTTATTTATTTATTTATTTATTTATTTATTTATTTATTTATTTATTTATTTATTTATTTATTAGTTTTTTATTTTGATCTATATTTTTCATCATGTGTGGGTATTTTGCTACTAAAGTATTTAAAAGTGCCAGGTAATACTAAACTAAAATACCGTACTTTGAATACAACAGGGCGCCATCTGCAATGCTCTGGCATTGCAGATGGCGCCTTGTTGCATTCAATGGACGGTACATGGCTAATTTATTTCATCAGATTCTATTTGGCGCCAAAATGTTTCATTTGGGGCCGAAAAAATTAATTTGACACGAACAAAAATTCCACGTGGCTCCAAAACATTTCGGGCCATTGTGAAAACTGTTTGTGGTGTTTAGTAGTTCTATAATGTAAAGAAAGATTTCATGTGTTTATTGTGGTGACAAAGACATCTTTCAGGTAAACTCCGAGTTGCCCAAAGTTGGCCAAGTTTTTACATGTTACAAGATGTATAAGACATAATATGCCATTTTTAGGAAAGGAATAATGCCACTGCGCATTTATGTGAAAGTAGCTTCCAGAGCATTGCAGATGGCGCCTTGTTGCATTCAATGGACGGTACATGGCTAATTTATTTTCATTTACAATCAGATTCTATTTGGCGCCAAAATGTTTCATTTGGGGCCGAAAAAATTAATTTGACACGAACAAAAATTCCACGTGGCTCCAAAACATTTCGGGCCATTGTGAAAACTGTTTGTGGTGTTTAGTAGTTCTATTATGTAAAGAAAGATTTCATGTGTTTATTGTGGTGACAAAGACATCTTTCAGGAAAACTCCGAGCCAAGTTTTTACATGTTACAAGATGTATAAGACATAATATGCCATTTTTGGGAAAGGAATAATGCCACTGCGCATTTATGTGAAAGTAGCTTTAGATGTTACCTGTGTCCGTACTTTGGGTGGGCCCTCCGTCGAGCTGTCTGTCCGTCCGTCCGTCCGTCCGCTGTATGTATTTCCCAAGATAAGTTTAGTATCTTTAACAGAATGTTTTAACTTGTACAACTTTACTTATGACGATAACCCGTGGATAAAGTTCGATTTTCAGAAAGTTTGCGCAAGCAGTTTCAGGGTTGTGGAACACTTTTCTCAATTTTTTGGTTTCCGCGTGATATCTTTACCCCTTTGACACAATAGTTTAAAATTTGACAATTTTTCCTTATAATTGCAAAGCGAAGGTCGCCTTTACTTTTCAGATTCCAAACGCGTTTAATTCTCCAGTTATGGCTCTTAATGTCTACAATACGAAATACACAGAAATTATTGTGTAAAGGTATTCAAAGTGTACCACTCGACCGGAATGTGTTCCAAAGACTCGTTCACATGCAGACACTTGTTAATATTGCTATTTTCCAGACATGCAAATTTCATTCGTATAAGTAATTTTGTCATTCGTTCGCGATTACATAGCCGTGTAAAGCTACACATAGAGTAAACTGATGTATTTAGAAAAGTGAGAGCTTACAACAAACTGCTCGAATACAACTCAGTCTGGCATTCTCGCCTTAGGCTGATAGTGTCCATAGGAAATCAATTTCGACCGAGACATTCCAAATGGAGTTTTCTTCGTCCGAGACTTTTTTCTGCTTTACCTCCAAGCAGAGTTACAAACAACGCGCGGTCAGTCTTGAATGTTAGTGTTTATGCTTAGTTCTCGCCGCAATGAATATTCAAGCCATGGGGTTTCACACATTAAATGCGATTCGAGAGTCCCTAGTGTTGCTTAAAAGAAACAAATATCAAAATTTTAATCCCATCTTGCAATTTATAGTGTGATGCCTCTAGCTGTACAACAACTCAAATTCTATCTCATCCCTGACTTTATTCGTCATGAAAATTGACTTTCGATAAAGTTATCTCCCTTGAAATTATTAGACGAGCGAAGAAGGTCCAATTTATTTATTTATTTATTGGAGTTTAACGACACTTTCGACAGCCAGGGTCACCTCTTGTCGGACAGCTTCACGGGTGGAATAAGCTGGAGTACATGGAGAGAACACCGAGCAACGGTGAATAACTGTCAGACTCCCCAACGTAGACTCCACACAAGCATTAGCATTGATAAAAAAACAGGTGCATATCGACGTGCAGTACGCCTTGATGCACGGCGTCACCGTCCCCGTCCCCGCGTGGGCAACTGGGTTTGAGTGCCCGGCCCAAGGACATAACGCAGCTACCCCTGGCAGGGATCGAACCGTGGACGTCTCGGTATGAAGTTCAATGACATAACCACTGAGCCACCGCGCTACCGGGAGGTCCAATTAAGAAGCATGTAATTTTTTAGAAAACACCTATGATATCAATAAAAAATTAAGCTAAGTTTCCTTTTGTTACTTTTAATAAACGAAAACAACGGACAGCTCTGTTATTTTCGTTTATTTAAAGTAACAAATGGAAACTCGACGTTTTATGCAAGCTACTTAGAAGCAACTAGTTCACCGATAATCTTTCAGAAAGAATATCCATCAGTAATACATCTACCAACACTAAGTGTCCACTTTACCTCGTTGTTTAGCGAATGCATTTTTACAGTAATTTGCAAGTTTTTATTCTTCCTGAGTTAATTAGCAAATCTCACCTCCTAGACTTATTATAATAATGAAAATGATAGTGTCTGTTTTGTATGTCGCGATGGGCACACCGTTTCACTGTTGGTGTAATGAATTGACAAAAATTACAGAACATCAACAGATGGTGAGAATGACATTGTTTTTGTTTTTAAAAAGGGCGTCAACAGAGATGACAGCTCTGTTATTTTCGTTTATTTAAAGTAACAAATGGAAACTCGACGTTTTATGCAAGCTACTTAGAAGCAACTAGTTCACCGATAATCTCTCAGAAAGAATATCCATCAGTAATACATCTACCAACACTAAGTGTCCACTTTACCTCGTTGTTTAGCGAATGCATTTTTACAGTAATTTGCAAGTTTTTATTCTTCCTGAGTTAATTAGCAAATCTCACCTCCTAGACTTATTATAATAATGAAAATGATAGTGTCTGTTTTGTATGTCGCAATGGGCACACCGTTTCACTGTTGGTGTAATGAATTGACAAAAATTACAGAACATCAACAGATGGTGAGAATGACATTGTTTTTGTTTTTAAAAAGGGCGTCAACAGAGATGATTGGCAATTTGTTTTTATCACAAAAATCGCAGCCTTATTTTGGCTAATGGGCTTTTTAGAAAGTTTATTCTCAAAGCGTCGGAAAGCAGGAGGAATTATAAATGCGCCCCCCCAAAAATCGGCGATCAATGCGATTACTCCCGTTGCATTGGACCACTACTCGCCTACTTTTGTAACCAATGTTAAATTTAACGGATGCAGACACAACTGATGGTGAAATCTCAGAGAAAACAAAGGCTGGCATAATAAATACGTAACGGGACGTTTAATTGGCGAATTCGGTGTCACGTGAGGCTCACCGAAAACACTATTAGACGGTCTCACATGAGGCTCAGCGAGAACATTATTAGGCTCAGCTAAAGCCTCGCTTAATATTGTTCTCACTTCGCCTCTTGGGACACCGTATCTGCAAACTGAACGTGCGATAACTTAATATCCCGTACCTTATATTATCACTACTAGCTGCCACCAAAATCATTCCAAACAAAGGCTCCTTCTTAACTAGGCCGATAACAGTGTGATCGTTGCACAGCACAATACATGCAAGACTGGGTCGTAATGAGGTCTGAGTTATGTATCCACTTTCTTCCAACAACCCTATGGGATGTCATCCGTCGGAAAAGAAATAAGAGAACATTGAACCTGAGGTGCTATTTTCGTTTGTTTTTCTTGATGAGGTTTTGGTTTTTGCAGTATTTTGCAGTATTTTGCTTATGAAATCCCGACCGACTGGTGTGTAAGCGTGTCGCCACCCAATTGCTTTCTGATCAAGAGAGATACCGCTTTTGTCTGTATTATCGGGAGATATTTGTATGAAGATCCTTGTCCCAGGAATGTTGTTTGTTACACGCCTGTTCTAGAAATCCCCATCTACAACAACACTAGACCATGCGGAAAGGAAAATCTGTACCGCATATATGTGTGAAACGGAAATCATTGACGGTCTATTTTTAAACAGAAGCGAAATTTCACAGGAATGTTCTACAAATCGTGCAACGCAGTTACAATTTGGATCCCAAGCAATAGCTGAAAATCGACCCCTGAGTTCCAATGTGTTCTATGTGTCAGTAGGCACATAGAACACATTGAAACTCAGGAGGACGAAAAGGTAACACGGGTTCCCCTCGCAAATTTGGTTGGCGATAGAATGTTTTCTTTTTGTTGATAGTTGTCACATGAATTGATGAGTTGTTCCATCGCCTGTGGTCTCTCGTTTTAAGCTACCGCGCTGGCACTCGCGCCACAGCGATTAACCCGCTCACATGGGTGTGTCGTTCTGTGTATTTGTGGATCCATTGCCAACACTACTAACTGAGATATCCTGAAGTTACCAATTGCAACCGTACTGTCCTGTCTACTGCTAATATTGCTAACCTCTGGCACTACTATTGGCTATCGCAACACAGACCTAATCCCATCTCACTTTCTTAGTTAATAAGCATAGTGAATGAATCTGATTAATTCTTTCGGAATTAGTAAACCCGACTTGAACTTTGAGATACGGTACAGCTGATTGTAATTTCGACGCAACTCATCACCCTCTCGGACTTCTGATATTGAAAATTTTTCAGGAGAAATTTTAGATTGATTTCAATCCAAAAACAAATTGAACATATGACAACCAGAGGCTTGAAAGTCTAGGTGTGCAAAATAATAAAGTCGAGCACCGTATTTCTGAAATTTCCTTTGAGTTAACTTGCACAGATACAGTATTATCTAAACTAGTTCGAAGATGACCCTTCTTGTTATATCAAAGAGTAGCCAACAATATAGCCTTGGGATCCCAATGATACAGGGTATTTCATCACTCATTTGAAAGTCACATTTTGTGTAAACATAATTCTTGGTAAGAGGCCTCATTACGATAACTGGCTCTGGTGGTATTGTTTCTCGCATCGAGGTATACCACCTCATGCGCTTCGTCCCATTATTTATTTTTTGAACGGTAGTCTGTCTTTATATTGATGGTGCAAGTTCTCAAGATGTAATAATTATCAGACAAATCAGTATTTAACCCTTTACCTAACATGAAAAAGCAGACGACACTTGCAAAAAAAATTCTTGAATAACTAATGTTTTTCATTTTTTGTCTCAAAAACATAGGTTATGACCCCTCGTCATAACCTATGTTTTTGAGACAAAAAATGAAAAAATAATAAAAATTCATTGGCGATTTTTGAGAATAGCGCTGGCCGGTTTTGGCCGTTACGTTGGGTAAAGGGTTAACCAGCCATCCTGCACCCCCGGCGTAAAATGTTGATAGATTTACCAACATATTTCGTTCATTTATCGTATTCAACGGTTTAGTGACTGGTGTTGTAATAACTAATACAACAGTTCTGTTACACCAAAACGAACCGGATCTTGTGCAATGTGAGTACTACTGCATAGACGTAAAATATTCTAAAGATGCCTTCCATTTACATGTGTACCGTGTATTTTGGTACTTCCCATAACTGTGAAAACGGTTTGGAAAATGAGCCTGGTTTGCATTCGAGAAGCTCGGACGCTGCAAATATAACCAGTTGGGAGGGGGGGGGGGGGGCGATTTGCCCGACATGTTGGTTCAGGTTCTAACTGATAAAATATTCCAACTGCCTCATCAAACATCATCAAAGCATGCGTTCGTCGACAACATGCATTGATAATGCGCTTGCAATATCAGTCAGTTAGGATTACAATTGAAAAACTCGAGTTCTTAGAAAGTAATTTGTGGATAAATACATACAGTAGTCGTTGCCCTAGAGCGGTGGCTCATTGGGTAGAGCATTGGATTTCAGATCGAAAGATCGTAGATTCGATGCTCACTCGCGTCATCCGCGTTGCGTTCATGGGCAAGACACTTGATCCTAATTTCCCAAGCGAGTGCACAGTATATATTTATTCAACCATTACTAACCCTGCTGGTGCGGAGATGTTCTCGCCGTTCCTCGTGGGTTCTCTCCGACTACTCCGGCTGCCACCATACATGAGACGGTCCGACACGACATGACCCTGGCTGCTGAAAGTGTTGTTAAATCTCAATAAATAAATAAATAAATAAATAAATAAATAAATAAATAAATAAATAAATAAATAAATAAATAGTATCCGTAGCACATTGCCTTTCAATGTCGTGTTTAATTTGCAGGTACCGTACTCCAAATTGGCCATGTTTGGCCTCAAACATTCGGAATCGGATACCACAGACCTCTCCATTTGTTTGAGCAACTGTGTGTGTGCCATGAATATCAATTGTTGCCTCGATTATCAGTAAGTGAAAATCAATTACTAAGATACCAATCCGGACGAAATTGCCTGGAGTGGAACACTTATACAGCCTGCTAAGACAGCTATAATCCGCTCCGGAAATCATCTAGGATCACCAAAAATCCTAAAATCGATTACCGCGTTTGAACAGAGTTAATCGGACAAAGTTCACAAAACTCGTACAGATACAGATATCTTACCTCCTACAAGTATCTGGGAATTTCATTGGTTCAAAGACGTCACATGCAGACTGCATATAAAACCATATACTGCCTGTCAACATTTATGTACTCTGACAGCTATGGGTAATCTCCCCTTTGTTCATTGATTATTCAAAATGGCGGCAGCCGATAAACGCTTCAAGTTGAAAGATCGCGTGTTGGAAGCCCATATTTGGTCTGAAATGCAAGTTAGGCAACTTAAAAGGCTTCATATTCTGTGGATGTGTGTCATGTTGCCTTCGAAATGAAACTGTTTGGTATGTATGAATTTGCCTTGTTACAATTTATGGGAGAGTGCCTGTAGTAGGCACTCTCCCATAAATTGTAACAAGACAAAGACACGTGAACACATTGTGAAAATTCTCTCATTTAATTTTGATCGCTGTTGTTATTAGTTCTGTGTATCGATGCAGCAGTCGGTAAGATATATTCGTTACACAGTTTATTGGTGGCCTAATATGGTATATATGGTGTCAGTTAATTTCATATTGGACGAGAACTCTTCGCTCTCGTCCAATATGAAATTAACTGACACTATATATACCATATTAGGCCACCAACAAACTGTGTAACTAATAATATGCCACATGTTGGACCATTCTTCTCAAACTAAATTGGTGGTACAAGCTCCGCCATTTAGGGCCCTGCAAAGCTTCGAAGATGATTCTATGTAGACATCAATGGTGTGATTCTGGGTCGACATCAAATTAATTCCTGTTTTTTTCACAAAGTGTCGAAGACATATCAACGTCTTCTACCCGTTGAATGATGCCGTAGAAAAGGAAGAACAGCTGCCCGGTGTATTTTTTTAATGTTATTTTTCTTCTTTTTTTGGGGGGAGGGTGGGGGGGGGGGGGTCAGTTGAAATGTGTTTTTCTGCCTTTACACGTTACGTTGTTACAACAGTACTTATGAAGTGGGACGTGGGAAT
Organism: Pictodentalium vernedei; assembly: GCA_031216915.1. Taxonomy (NCBI): domain Eukaryota; kingdom Metazoa; phylum Mollusca; class Scaphopoda; order Dentaliida; family Dentaliidae; genus Pictodentalium; species Pictodentalium vernedei. Next base: position 364,392,546 of record CM062291.1, on the reverse strand, counting down.
CGCCCATGGCGGTAAAATAACAAGTGATTTCACGAATATATTCTCTCGTGCTGTTTCCGATTTGATTCGGATTCCAAGTCGATATCGATTCGAAATTAGATTCGAGAATAGAAATTCCGACTCGAAGGGCCCTGCCGCCATTTACCACGAAAATAGCACACTTCAACATTATAAGAGTGCATTTGGCATATTGTAATATAACTAGACAAAATCTGACACTCCTTGTATACCTTTTACGACGACCCTGCTAGATATTCAAATACTAATAATAATAATAATAATAATAATAATAATAATAATAATAATAATAATAAAAATAATATTTTTAAGCCTAAAATCCACAGATTGTACCCTATGGCTGTACACAAATTGCAAAATGCTTTATGGAAAAGGTAAAAAAATAGAGATGCTTGCGGGATTATAAATCTGTTAGGGCAGGGCCATGCCATGAGAAGCTCTTTCAGAAAGTTGCCCTAAGTATACTACTCAAAGTTTGCTAAGCACCAAGAATATCCCACTACCTGTTCTACGTTTTAGTTGAAATATTGTTATGAAAAGTGTATATATTTATTATTTAATTATATCTTTAGTGATTTAAGTACAGAAATTGTGATTTTGTTTGTGTTTGACATTATTTTTTAGCTTTTGATAAGATATCCATGGAAAATGGATATTATTGGTAAAAGAGGAATTTTTTTTTAATTTGCCAAAAAGTTGACGGAGCGAACTAACTGGTATAGGTTCAATATCGAGTATGAGATCCAGTACTATCAATTACAGCTTAACAACGCCTTCCCATGCTACCAATCAGGTTCCAGATGGTCCTTTGTGGGCTGTTGTTCAATTTTTGGACCAGCATGGAACCAAGCTCCTGGACACTTCTTGGCTGGACTGGACGGGCTGAAATTGCAAACTGCAACTCATTCCAGACATGTTCGATTGTTTGATTGAATTGAGGTCAGGGGATCTTGCTGGCCAGTCCATACGCTCAATCCCGCCCCTTTGTCGGTACTCACGGATGGCATGGGCAACGTCCATTAGAATGAATCTATCACCCACTGCACCCGCATACAGTGGGCATCCATGATCTCATCAATACACCACTGTGCAGTCAATGCACCACGGTCAAGGATACAGAGCTCAGTACGTCCACCCCAGCTGATGCTGTCCCAGACCACTCCACCTTAGCGGTAATGTTCAGCAATGTTGGCTGCATGGAATCGCTCTATCTGTGTAGCCTAGGCAGTACCTTGACTCATCTGTAAAAAGGGCAGTTCGCCAATCTTCTCTGCTCCATCCAACATGGTCCACATGGCCCATTCATATCGTGCCTGGCGGTGGTTCTGGGTCTGCGGAATGTGAATACGCCGTCTTCTCGATCGGAGACAACCTTCGTGCAACCCTGCCCGGATAGTCTGCGCCGAACCATTTACCCTGGATTCATTCATTCGGAAGGTCACTGCGAAGCTGGGTTGCTGTAGCAAAGCGAATCCTACGGACCAGAATGATCAAAAACCGGTCTCTAGCTGCAGATGTTGCCCTGTTTCTGCCACCACCGTGCCATCTGACTGGTGTGCCGTACTGCAGAAATCTTGCCCAGGCTCTGGTGATCATAGTATGATGCACACCAAGGGCTTCACCAACCTGACGATGGGTAGCCACTTGCTCCACCATCCCAACAGCCCGCCACATTTCTGCTTCAGACAAATGTCTTCTTACATTTGCATTCGCCATATTCAATCATTAAATCACAAGGGATTGTGTTGAAATGAAAATTGAGTACCCTACACATGTCATGTGCATGCAGACAATACACGAAAACATCATGGAAATCAAGGGGTACATGCGTTCCGTGACTCTCACGAAAGATCTGCCTGTCAAGAGAGCTAATGCAAACACTGGGGACCATCTCAATACATTCCTCAATCATATCCTCCAAAAATGTCGTAAATATGTCACAAGCAAATTTCACAATGATGTGTCAAATATTTGGTGTTTAGCAAACTTTGAGTGGTATATATTCTTCCTAGAACCCAACCCGTGAGCTGCATTAATCTTGGCGACGCTTTTGCATCATTGTTTGATGCCTGTACAGAAAGTTAACAACAATGTAGAAACACTGTCAAATCCTGTGTATTCGGGTACTCCTATATACGATATTTATTATATTAAAATTATTCTGAGGTTTTAATGGTTATACAAGGCAAAGTAGCTGCAGGTAGACTGATCGTTCTCGTCGAAATTTACTCTGATATTTTGGGACAATAACTGTATTCAGATGAACAATAAAATTATATCCAATTAATTTTGATCGAAAACGCAATTTAATGACCGGCATTTTCTCATTAAATGTGATATTTGCGTGAGTGAAAACAATCATGGTTTTCCCGCAACAGGAAAAAATACCTAAAACGTATCTAGTTACACAAGTATAATGTCTGATGTATTGAATAAAATAATGATTTATGAAAGCTTACGGGGTATGCACGTCTGTAATTGTACCGTTCTTTGGATCCACAGTAATTTGTTAACAGGTTTTAAGCTTAGGAATAAAAATAATCTCGAGAAATTTATGGGTCAATGGTGATCAGATATCAGCCACAATTCCCTGCAGAATCCAAAGAGTACACTGCCTGCTAATACTCCCCCCCCCCCCCCCCCCTATAATCCGGCATGTAGGGAATTTTTGTTGTTCGTCGGAAAAAAATGTTGGCTGCTTCAACGTCAACATTTTCTCCGAAAGCCTCAAATTTGAAAAAGGTGACAATTTGGCGAAACCACAATTTTCATAATGCAAAAATACCATTATTTTCAAATATCCTTTGTATGAAACCACTCATAAGTATGTGACACTCGATTAGTCATATACACTAGAAGTTTCAGGTATCCTTATTATTTTAAAGAATCACTTATGAACACACACCCTCCGAACACACCCCTGTCCTATTAGAGGGTTTGGAGTCACATAGCATCCACGCGCCACCATAGAAACTAAGATGGCAGCCTCAAGTATACAGAATGAACGACGGAAACAAGTGTCAACCTAACAACGCGCGCTGCGCATACACACTGAGGCCACGTATCACTACGGTAATGGCGTCACTACATGGTCGCTCACATGGATTACTTTGACAGCGCAACATGACACCACGGGGTCACGTCATCAACCGATGTCATTCAATTTGGAAACATACGAGACATACTACTATTATTAACCGTTTACCTAATGAAACGCCCGCATCCGCCCGCGTAATATGCAAATTGAGTAGTTGAAAAAATTAAATTTTTCAAAATATTTCAACAAAACCATATCATGTGACCCCTCATTGGAACGAGCTCATTGAGCTCGTTCCAATGAGGGGTCACAGGATATGGTTTTGTTAAATTTTTTGGAAAAATTTAAAAAAATTATATTTAAAATAATAAATTTTGATATCGTCTGCGTTGCGTAAAGTGTTAAACGAACATTTCTGACTTGTTTTATTTATTGTTGCTTCAAAGAAGTATATTGAGTCGACGGCCAATGACCTGGGACACCGTCAGACAATTTTAACAACTCTCGTTCCACCACGTCGAAAATATTTGCGATCCAAGTTCAGGCTTGATCTGCGCTGCCTTTATCACACAGGAAATATATTAGTCCAGCACAGCTGGGCATAACCTGGAAATTGGGGTGTGGATGCAATGTTTTTGACGTTTCTATGGTAATTTTTTGTGCTGAATTCGAATCCGTTTGATCCCAGTCTGTAAACTTTGGGGACTTTGAGTTATTTGCATTTTTTTCAAAATGAATTCAAAATTTTTCGAAAACTAAGAATGAGCAATTTTGTAAAATTATATAGCACTTTCTGAAGGATATCATTGTTCATATTTACCTGCCCACCTCATGTTAAACAAAAACTATCGGATTATTCATCTCTTGTTATGTATAAAGAATAAAGAGCGTTGTATAACCACCAGGTGTGCCATTCACAACTATCTTGTTAACTGGGTCATCCTGGAACGCCCTTGTTATGTCAGTGATTGGTACTCTTGGTGGTTATACAATATGGCGCAATATGATCTCCTTCAGCTGAAGGAAGATCTTCCCGAAAGTAGGATTCTCGCACACAAAGAGGAGGCATCTTGAAGAATGAAAGCTGACTTGGCCGATCGTAATAAAATACGGACAGCATTGAGCACATGCATGTCACCAACAGACACCGATCGGCATCCCGAACAAATTGTAAACATTTTTGATGGCAAGCTATCCAAAGATTCTGTGAATGTCGATCGGGCCTACGGAATAGGATTAAAACAATACGAAGACTTCCAATCCACTCTTTCAAATGGTTTTTACCATCCACAGAGTAAGAAAGTAATTACAATGGCTGCCAACAAACTTTCAATCAAAGTTGGAGAGACATCACCTGCTGACACTTCTCTCATATTATCAAGAATCATTGCCCTCCAGTCCTCTGGCTAACCTTTGCCAATGAAGGATATACTGAAATACGAGCTTGCACCTTTCCTTTTATCTATGTTCCTTGAATCGGGTGACTTGCGTACTGCCAAATCCAAGTCTGATCTGAAGAATGATCTGAATAATAAGCTTGCATGTGCAGTAACCTCACGACGAAAGTTACCTGTACCGCAGTGCACTGTGATCGACGAAAGTGTAATCACGTGGGTACTGCACTGGCTCACAAACGGTACTGTCGCAGACTTTGTGTCAACATTCTCCAGTTTCATCACGACACCCCTCATGAAGTCGAATGTATACATTGTATCTTGTCTTTGACAGGCATTTTTACTTTAGCATCAAGTCATCTGTCGCACAGAACGTTGCAAATGCATGTCCAGAAAGCCCAAGCTGGCACCTTACATCCCTACCACCAAAGCAAGTAGTTTTGTCGAATTCTACAAACAAAAAGCAACTCATAAATCTCATATGTTCACCCATGATCGAATGCGTCGCGAATGGTAGCCACTCGACTACACTAGTCATAAGAGCTGAATCTTACACACCAACACTCATTAGGTTAGGCGAAGTGCAAGGATTTGGCGAGTTGTACACCGAGCACGAAGAGGCTGATGCTATCATTTGACAACAAGTCAATTACATCCAGAGATCATGCAAAGACATTTGCCGCATTAATGTCATATCAGATGACACGGACGTGTTTGTCCTCCTAGCTTTCTTTTATTGGAAGAACAGAATGGGCTGCTTATGGATAATGGAAGCTACGAGTGGGGAAGGAAAGGTCATTGATAGAGGTGAAACATGCAAGAAAAATGCCACAATTGTCCCAAAACTCATCGCAGCACATGCACTATCGGGCTGTGACACTGTCGCACAATTACACGATGTGGGCAAAGTAGGTATGTGGAAGAGACTGCAGGGTTATCCATTGGACGGGCTTAGTGATCATCGTGCAGACACTGTGTTTGTCCAAAATATCCCCCTGATCAGTGCTTGTTATGGTTATCCGGTTACAGAAATGACCGAATCCAGGATCAATGTGTGGACATCCAGAACGGCAAAGGCGCGATTATCTGCCCCCAAGCTAGCACGCCTTCCACCCACAACTGAAGTGTTCCACGAGGATGTTAAAGGGGCCCACCTGCAAGCCACGCACTGGTACTCTTCATTATTTCTTAAGGAGTCAATTGCCTTCCGTTCCTCGACAGTTATGATGCTTGGTGGGTTTATGTCGACACTGGCAATTACATCATTCTTGACCCTGGAAATATAGGTGTCAAGTGATTGATCGCGTCCAATACATGGTGTGAAGTTGCTTCTCTCTTTCACACAAAACCTCTCCTCACCACTGTCAGATCTCTAGAGATCATAGTCGATCCCATCTTTGTCGCTGTAGAATTCGCGTAGGCATATTAGTCTTTCCCATTCATTTAGGTCAGCCACAAGCTTCGATCTATCTGTCACTTTATTTGTCCATATACATTTCAGCCCTTTTTCGAGAACTAAGTTTTCTGCTTTTGTCAAGGGATATGATAAAAAGTTTGTCACAATCTCGGATTGTTTTTCTCCTTTCTGTCCAATCAGTACCCTCTCAACTCCATCTATGTTGCTCATAATATTTACTTCCGCATTTTCAGTAGACTAGGGTACGGTGGTATTTTCTAGTGTAAACCAGTCAAAGTTCAAATTGGAACCTATACGTTCATGTCGGAAATCTGGCTGTTCATGTACTAATCCATTAACTCGGTGTCTCATTCTCGTACAGTTTGTTACAATAGTTTTGAGCTTTCTACTCTTAACATCACTGAGTTCTCTTTCTTTTACTAATCTCATTTCATGTAACTCCCTTTGGCAAACGTTTTCATGTAAACGCATAGCATGAAGTTCCTCATATAACCATTGTAACTTCTCTGTACAGGCGCCAAACATTACACTTATCAGTCTTAAAGAAGCGTCTTGTTTAATTAACTCACATTTATTTCTTTTGAACTCACTAATGTCAATTTCTGGGCTCCATTTTATAAGGAATCCTTTCGGCACCACACCAATCCTCATCACCTTTTCAAGAAAGTCCTTAAGTGATGCATACCTCGTATGTGTTTCCTCAAGTCTCTGTAAAGCAGTTGTTGCTCTCGTATCTTCAATTTCTTCCAGGAGCATTATTAAACTTACATGTTTTGACCGACCCAAATATTGAAGTGGTTTTACTCTTTTTCAAGCTGTCGACAGAAGTTTTCTTCAGGAAAATTATCGATACACACTCCACATAATGACTTGCTGAATAAACTAGCTGCATACAGACGTGACCGAAACATAGCGGAATGCATGGGAAAACAAAGAAGTTAACAACTCCAACAGTACGTTTATGCGATAGTGAATGTGCAACATGTATCATGTTAAAAACTGATAGTATTAAGTCTCCGATCAGTGAGAACTCATATGAGGTGCAACAACAGGTGAACTGCAGAACTCGGAATGCGATATATGTGTTGGGGTGCAACAAATGCCAATGCGCGGTGTAGGTAGGTGAGGCGGAAAGGGAGTCAGGGAAAGGGTGACTGAGCATACAGTTAAAACTAGAAGTCCTGTCACGAACTGTGCGTTTATCTTGGCTTAATTACGCGTTAGACTTGCGCGCAATTGCCATATCGAATAGCATCCAAAACACGGCAGGTTCTCCTTTTTACTCATAGCAAACACAAGCAATGTTTCTGCCAATGGACCTCCGGGTAACCCGGAGGTCCATTGGCTGAAACATTGCTTGTGCACACGCCATATTTACAGAATTTGATAGCCTTACTATGGTCATAACGCGTAGATTAACGCGCAGATCGTCGCGCTATTTGTGCGCATTTTATGACAGGACTTCTAGTTTTAACTGTACAAGGGACCTGAGATTACATCAAGACAAGCCGGTATATCAGCACTTCGACACAAACGGACATTCTCGAGAGGACTTATTTGTATCGATCCTGGAAAAGGTTCACAGTGGGAAAGAGTTGAGGCTAGTGAAAAAAACGGATAGATAAATTGACTTGAGACCAAGAGCGAGCGCATGGAGACGGCGTCATGACGTAACGCGTAAACTATGGAGTAACGACATACTGTACACTGTGTATCGATAATGTTCCCGAAGAAGGCTTCGGCGGAAAGTTTGCAAAAGAGTAAATCCACTTACATATTGAATATTTACAATATATTTTAGTCATAATTAATAAAACAAGAAGTATCGAGATTGAAAACTGATATTGTGTTGTTACTGGTTTTCGTGCCATGTAAACAATATGACGTTCGGTTAAGGAAAAACTGTTACGCTCTGACTAAAGTCACAGCGTCACGGCAATCACGTCATCAAACGTCATTGATTGGGAGGAGTCACCACTTTAACTTGGCACCATATTTTTGGAGGGGGTAGGCTGAGTTGCGAAGTCTTTCGCTGAAGTTCCAGCAATAAAGAAGGTAAATAGAGATCAGCGGAGTAAATCTTCTAAATTCAATTTCTGAAACCGATTTTTACAGGTGACAAACGTCAAGTTTTTAAATCATTCGCGTGATAGTAATATATTACCTTCATTCGACAGAAGATACTCTCTCTTGTATTGAATAGTATATTGAGAGTGGATTGTGTTTAAAAAAACGCGGAGTGGAATTTTTACCTGAACAAAAACCCATGTCCCGTGAAAATGCGTTTGGAACACTTGCAAACAATTCAGGCAATGAGCCACCATGTAGAACCCGGATGGTCATTAAAAGCTTCGCTTGCGCTTCGTAAGTTTCATAGTATAGGTTGTTTTATATGTGTAGGAAATTTACTCCATGATTGTTTTGGTGGTAATCCACTTGATGACCTGAATCTATAAAACATATATATAATATACCCATAGTAGCTTGGTGTACCAAATGTTCACCACGAGTGGTGAACATTTGGTACACCAAGCTACTTTAAGTATACTTTATTTATACCATGATCGTCAGATTATTAAGAGTCGCTATTATTTTTTCTCGGTTTTACTGAGCACCAGACGTACATACGTGCGGATCTGTTTTTGTTTACAAGAGCATCGGTGGGCGGTACTTCCGCTGTCAATTTTATCGCCGAAACGAAATGGAAAATAATGAAACGGGGCCTTTTTCATTTTAATAGCATAATAACATACCATTTCGAGTTATGGATGCTTTGTTAACATGAGACAATGCATGTTTGTTAAGTTTTGGTGTCTTATTGGGTAAACTCATTTAAAAACGTAATAAATAATTGTCACTTTCATTTCACTCTTCGTAAGGCGAAATCCCATTGCTGGCGTGTTCACCACGGTTGGTGTGTAAACCTAACATTTATGTCATAGGCTTTTCATATATTCTACAATAGGTAATCATGGTATAAAAATGAATATGATTCGCTGGTTAGAAACAGTGATTGATTATAATGTAGTTATTAGAGCTGGTTATTGGAAAAAATAACGTCATCGTGTGTGATATGAATGTAATGACATTATCTTCGTTACTGAGATAAATGTAAGAATGTGATGTGAATAAAATGACAATACCGGCCACGCAATGGAACCTATAACTTAACTGAAATGGGAAGTAGGAACCGCGGGAGGAAAATGCCTGGACGCGAACAAATTAGTTGTGAAACCTATGGGACGACCTCAGAAAAAAAACCGATGGTCTCTAGATATGCCTTTTGAACACCAGCTATTTCATTTATTAAACTGACATAATCTTAGGCTATATTGATGACAGTGATACACTTTTCTGCTATGATTACGGAGAAGTGACTTTCGAAGGGCGATTCTGTCACTGTTGGCGAGCTGCAGCAAAACAGCAGTCACTTCTTATACCACCCACGCGAGACTCGCAGAGGTTGGTGGTGGGGCTGTTGTTTGGTAATTCCCTAAACATTACGCAGGTGACCGTCAGAAAATGTGAATCCTTCGAAATCAAGGAAATATTTCTGTCGTGTGCTTCAACATCCCTACAAATCAAGCGTTGAACGCAAAAATAAAAACGATCGTCATCCAGTTTATCGAAGAATTTCGCGAATTTCGGATCCCTGGCAACATCTCCTTCAAAATGTCTCGTGCCAATGCACGTAAATTTGCATGTTGATGCGGTTAACCTTTAGATGGCTCCAAGCTACGAGTACTTCTAAATTCAAGGAACATTTTTCAACACGTCACTATCCAACATATAAAGCCGGCTACACGTTGGATTTAGCTTTAACGAGAAAAGATAGCGACCTCGTCTTTGACTAAAATGTGGCCGATCTGGCCCTATCTCACCATTATTTTGCCGAGGTTAAACTTATTCTATTTCGAACGAAAGCACGTTTAAAGAATATATCTTACATGAAATGTTGCAATATCGACCGACGGAAACTTTATGCGACGATTTCTTTGTAGATTTCTCAGTTGTCTGACTCGCATAAGGCAGCTGGCCCTGTTTCTTAACTTCTCACCACTTTTCGTAACCTTAATGATATACGCTCCACTCAGAAACGTGCCATAACCTTTTGTTCTAACAAGTCTTTTACTGACGAGATAAGACAATGGACATCTTTCTGCCGCAAGCTTGAACTCCAGTGGAGTAAATAGAAAATAACCATTCACAGGTAGATACTTAGACAGTGTCGTTACAGACAATTTTAATAAGCCAAGCAGCAGCAACCGTTATTGACAAACTCCAACACCACACGAAAGCATCGGTCTTGTTGGATCGGTCAGCCGAGATAGAGTTTGCGAACCATTTCTCAAAATTGTTTGGTGAAAAATGAGCTTATTAGAGCAGGTTTGGTTACGTGTGGTGATAGTAAACTGACTGACATCATAAATTGCACATGTTCATCAGTGGCTCCTCATCTTAATGCTTTTAGGCCATTAACGTTGGATGAAACCAAATGTATTGTGTCAAGACCAAATATTTCTCTATATTTCTCAATATGAAACACACCGTCATTACCTCATTACTCAAGAAACCTGAGCAAGATCCGAATGTCCACTCTCCAATATCTCATTTATTTCTAAGACTGGAGAATGCGCGCTGTATTTCTAGCTGAGGGAACATCTTACAAAGTGTATGCTCTCGGAAGTTTTCCAGTCTGCAACAGACCAAATTGAAGCATGGAAACATCGCTCCTCCGAGTACAGAACGACATACTCTAGAAGATGACAGGCATACAATTTCTTATTTCCAAATGAAACAAAATACTGTGTTTTGATTGGCTGAGAGGTACGTTGTACTTGCAATCTACAGGAGCATTTTTTAACCACGGTGTAAAAACAAGAATACACAATAGCAGGCTATATGGCTAAAACGTACCCATATTTACTTATTAATTCATACCTTCTGCTTGGTAATGTTAGGAAAAAAAATACAGGAAATATATATATATATATATAATATTTATGTGCAATAAAATATTACAGTTATGGATGTCATTGGAACTGGCTCATTGAACCAGTGCCAATGACATCCATATTTGTCTGGATTTATTAAGAAACTTATAAAGTACAACTTTTCTTTCAGTTTTTCCCACAAAGTTCCCAGTTTTTTCAGGGTCTATGATTTCCCAAACCGGTGTAAATTCCTATACACCCTGGAAAACACAAGGATAGCTAATATTATCCACATTTTCTACACTTGAATGCCGCCTTTGATACGACTGATCCTGGCATTCTTCTGAACAGAATGGGATGTCCTGTGGTGTTTCTATTTCTACAGAGTGAGTCGCGATCCGGTCGTAATTATTGTACTCTATAAAGCTCGTCAACGAAACAGAAAATTGAGAATTGGAAATCCAACACCTTTCGTCTCAGTTTAGGAACCAAACCTTTGGTTTGAGGGGAAAAAATAACTTGCTCCACACAACCCTCAGTCATTGACGTCATTCATACGTCACCATTCAAAGACTTCGCAATTTTGAGGTTAAAGCTTTCAAAAATACATGTAGAAATAAATATATTGGACAGCATAAATGCGGAGCAAGTGGTAAGTTCCAGTTCTGCAAAGGAAATCCCATTTGATAAATTGATCATTCAGTAGATACAGTCTTTTACCGTTATGTTATTATTTGGGGGTAGACCTGTTAATATTTTCAACGTGCCTTGGAGCTGCACGTTGAAAATAGTGATTGGTCTACCCCACACATTCGCTTAGCAGCAATCCTCCTTAATGAAATTAAGGCGTATCAGGGGCCGCGGGGGAACGGCGGCCTCTCTTGTTAAAAGGGTTAAACCACAGATCGTCTCTCAGTCAATAATTTACAGTTGTTTGGAAAGAGAGACAGTAGCATCAATGAGGAAGTTCAACAACGCATTGATCGTGGTGTAAGACTGAGTATCTGCATGAAGTTCGTTGACAGATAAACGCTCAGAGCAGACGTGTGCAATGAGTGTCTGGGATTACGAGTTATTGTTATTTTACTTCCGTTTCCTTTCATCACTGGAGGCAGACGCCCTGTTATGTGCGAGGAACGGCAGATACTGTGTGTTATATATTCATACATTACATGTACAGTGTATATTAAAGTCAAAATGTGAATTGCTTGGAGGGCTTCGAAGCACAATCCTGTGATCTTAAAAAGTTATCACACCTTTCCGTACCATTGTAATGAAAGGTGGGCTTCGAAACACAATTCTGTGTCCTAAATATATTACCACACCTTTTCAAACGTCAAAGTTGGATTGGATGTGCGAACGTCTAGACATCCCAAATCATTACGTGATTTGGTGTATACGATTTTGACGACTTCCACGCTCTATGCTTTCAGCCAATCAAACGCAGAGGCGGGGCAAATGATTAAATTATTTTTATATATCTCCAACCTAGCAACTGAGACAGTCTTTTACCCATGCAGGAGTACTTGAACAAGTCGATCTGTCGAGCTCTTATAATAACTCTGAATACCATAGGTGGGTAGAGACTTTCCATGACACTGTCCAATACCGTGTATGCTAGTCTTGACGTATGTGACCAACTATTGCAACTAAGTTCAACTTGTACTATTCCCGACAACTCAAAAGGGCAAAGGAACTGGGCATATGATGTGATTGTGTGTGTTCCTTAAGGTAGAAAATTCCATTCCTTTTTTATCTAAAATGTGCTGTTGTTACCGAGGGAATTACCCGAATGACAGAAGCCGATTTTTTGATAAAGCGTTGAATATTGCATCGTGGTTAACTTCGAATTGGTCAAAAGAGCCTACACGAGTAACTTGTCATTTGCTTGTTTGCACTTCCCTCCATAAGTAAGTGACCCTTTTTAACTGAACGCCGCACATGAGTGACACTTTTAAAAATAATTGTTACTATGCAACACGTACGTTTTATGACTAGGAGGCAAGGAGGGTATGCGATTACAAAAATAATATATAAATCGGTCAACTATAAGACTGACATCTAATATTCTATTATTACTACATATAGCGTGGTCGTGATTCGTCAGTTAAAAGTGTGACTTCCGTTTGTTTTAAGTATTTAAGTAAATTCATTTTTTTTAATATAAATTTGCATGGAAACTGTCTGAAAGACCATTGTCATGCACATTTATGGATTTTTTTTTTAATTTGGATTTGAATTTATTTTCATGCAGATATCATTTTTAATTTGAGTTTTAAAATACAATCAAATAAACATAAAAATAATGTTTTACCCCGGGGCAATGTTTTGTACGGGTGGTGGTTCATTAACCCGTTGAACCCGAAAGGCCTCTTTTCCCGATCAGACCGGAATACTAGCTGAATTTATAAGGTAGATAGGTGCACGGTGAGTTTGTGTCGTAGACCAATCAAGATTTTCAACGTGCAGCCCTGAGGCTGCACGTTTGAAATCTTAATTGGTCTTCCTCCAAGTAACAAATAAAGACCTCACCTGTTGATGGCTCTGAATTGGCCTGGAAGATACCATCGGGGCCAAAGGGTTAAGATCCCAAACAGAAAATGGTGTTTCCTTCTGTCCGTAATTTCTTTCTTTCCCGGTTTCGTTTTTATTTGTTTTTTTCTTTTTTTTTCTTTTTGATTCTTGATTTCCTGTTTTCTCCTTCCCTACATTTAAGTCATACGCCCCAACTCCCAGAAATTAGTTCAAATTCGATCTCCCGAACGACGCTAACCGGAAAGACCACAACAATGCATTGCCGACAGAATATCCTTCTCTTAATGAATCACACAAGTTCATTAAATATCGACATTGCAAGAAACTCGTATCAGTGTAGTCATTTAACTTGTGATATTTTTTTCATTTCCGTAAGAGGGTTTCGGTAATAGTTTGTGACATGAATTGTGATGTCCTGCTGTCCAATATTTCATTCAGATCAGCAAACTACACTATAGTGGGGTTTGTTGACTTTTGTGCTGCGTTAAAAATGTAAATTAACGAAAGGAGTTGATACGACTCCCATAAATCAATATATGTTGTCCAATAACCCCAAAACAAATAAATGTTTGATCGACGTAAGTTTTAAGCATGTGGTGATGGAATCAAATGTCCCATTCAGGCATCCAGACATCACCATAAATAATCATTACTCGCATTAACCCTTTACCCAACGAATCGCCCGCATCCGTTGGCGTAATATGCAAATTCAGCAGCTGAAAAAAAATCATATTTTTCAAAACATTTCAACAAAACCATATCATGTGACCCCTCGTTGGAACGTGCTCGTTCCAACGAGGGGTCACATGATATGTTTTGTTGAAATTTTTTTTTAATTTTAAAAAATGGTATTTAAAATAATAAATTTTGTTATCGTCGGCGTTGGGTAAAGGGTTAAATGAAAAACCTCTTACAATACAAAAACTTTAAATGTCATATACGATTGCTGGCGAATGGCGATGTCTTCCAAGAACGAGCAAGCACACACAACTCCATTGTAGACATTTGAATCGAACGAAATCCACAAACTCTTTCAAAATGATAGAGGGTTGTATAAGTTAGAAATTAAGGAGATCCGAAAAAAACATATCTTAATGATTTTCTTCCTTGACCCCGTTTTCAGGTGTCTCGTTTCGATTGATTTATTTATTGGTGTTTAAGGTCATATATTTCTGCACAATGTATACCCATATTGCCCATTATCATATATATATATTATATATGTATAATACCTTATTAACTAGCTTTTTAGTTTAAGAATTAATTTTCACTAAATGGGGAGCGCGGTGGCTCAGTGGTAGACTGTTGGACTTCTATGCTAGAGGTTCCCCCGAGTTCAGACCCCATCCGGAACGACCCGCGTTGTGTCCTTGGGCAAGGCACTGTATCCCGGTTGTCTACATGGGGGCACGGTGGCGCCGTGTACTAAGGCGTACTGCTCGTCGATGGTGCACATGTCTTCAACCGCTGTAACCCTGCTTGAGCTGAGCTTGAACAGAGTTAGAATGTTGAGAAGCTGACAGTTACTCGTCGATGCACGGTGGTCTCTCCGGACTCTCCGGCTTCCTCCACCCGTAAAACTGTCATGGTCACGATTAACCATTGTGCATAAGTATGTGACCTTAAACACCAATAAATAAATAAATTTTCACTAAAGAACACAGACCGTTTCTATGCGGCTTCAGTTGTCCTCGATCCCCTGAAAAACTAATAAGAACGTCTGTTTAATATTCCGAAAAGACTGTGTGCTGTAAACAGGGTTTTGTTTCAACTTGTGAATACTTCCATTGATTTAGACACAGTCACACATATGCATTGTGGTTTAATAATTTAATAATTAAACTTTGGAGAATATTTTTCCCTTTTCCTAACTTCCCATATAGAAATGCATACGATCTCTCGTAAATGCCTCTCGAAAGCGTGTAATATTTTAAAATAGTCACGTAAACAAATCGTAAGAAAGAACGCGCTTGTATCATACAGTTACGGGATACAAATTTTGTATCAGAGATCCCTGATACACGATACATTCAGGTAATTATGGACCCAGTACATACTTGTTGTAAGATAAACTTGTTTATTATGTTTGGTAAGTGTGATGTATTGTTTTAAAATAATTATTGCACATACATGCAGGGTAAGGCGAGAGACTGAGAATGATAAATATCCGAAAGAAAACCTACATTTAGTAAGGAAAGCGTTTTGGGGCTAAGTTATTAGCAGAAAATGCATTCAGAAGGCATTTCAGAGACTCAGGAACTAACATGTTCTTGAGACAGATGCCGCGGCCGGGCCTCTACTACTCTGATCCTCGCGATGGTCCTTTAATTAAGCCACCCACCCCAGCCAAAGCGCTGCACACAACCCTAAATCATATATCATACACGGAAAATATACGCCTAGGAAGTATAAAGACTTCACACTGGAGATTTGAAAGCATATATTCTGTCCAAAATCAGAATAATTTCTTTTATGGCATCTTGAGTGATCGTTATTGATAATGGTTCCATGTTATTCGCAATCACTTCGATAAATTGCAGCCTGTAACATAAAACTATCAAATGATGTGAGTCATTCGTTAATATTCCGTTCATTATAAATCCATTAAA
Organism: Pictodentalium vernedei; assembly: GCA_031216915.1. Classification (NCBI taxonomy): domain Eukaryota; kingdom Metazoa; phylum Mollusca; class Scaphopoda; order Dentaliida; family Dentaliidae; genus Pictodentalium; species Pictodentalium vernedei. The sequence continues at coordinate 364,376,602 of CM062291.1, read as the reverse complement.
AATTACTGTACCAACTATTGGCGAGGGATAAAAAACATTATTTAGATTTCGAAAATCATATCCAATTGGCGTTTAAGTTCATTACAATGCTAATTTCCTCTGTAAATTGTGGGGCGTTTTACACATCATATGATATTCATTTAATAAACGAGAATTTTCTGATATTTCTTAAATCAAGTCGAAATTCAGTATTTAGTACGTCACTTTTGCAGTAGAAGGGGATATCATCTTGCAGCTGTTTCTTCATTGGTGTTTTTAACCGTGCGTTATCGTCCTAGTTTTGCCGGGGGAGTTTATCTTTACATAATTCTCCCATTGTTTGATTGTTTGCTCTGCCTGACAAAATGTTAAGTTTTCTGTTTGTTTGTCCGGGCCATAATTTCGTAACCACTGAAAATATTTTAACAAAATTTTGCAACCGTATGTATTGTCACTAGATAGTGTTCATCAGTCATAATGAGGTCTGTACCCTCAAGGTAAAGGTCACCGCCTAAAAATCAGGTAAGAACTTTGATATTTTACTATCATTTTTGTCCAGCCCATATAATGTGATCTGATTGGTAGATCGTGTTCATGCTTGGTACAATTGTTGCTCGTAACTCAAAGGTGTGCCGCAAGTTTAGTCCAATGTCATACCGCCAAGGACAAGTTCAAAGACAGCAAAAACTTGGATATTGTCATACAGCCCTTCTTCGGTCCATATAACTTGGTATGATTGGCGGGGGCGCTGTGGCTCAATAGGTAGAGGTGCAGGCTGCAAGCTGAGAGGTCCTCATTTCGAACCCCACCTGCGGCAACCGCGTTGGGTTCTTGGGCAACACACTTCACCCCCATTGCCCACGCGGTGGGCACTGTGGCGCTGTGTACTAGGCGCACTGCACGTCGATGGTGCACCTGTCTTCAACCAGTGCTAACCCTGCATGTGTGCAGTTAGTATTTTGGGGAGCTGACAGTTGATCGACGTTGCTATGTGGTTCTCTCCGGGTACTCCGGCTTCCCCCACCCGTAAAATCTGTCGTGGTCATGATTAACCATTGTGCAGAAATATGTGACCTTAAAACACCAATAAATGAAAGGAAATGGTATGATTGACAGATCTTATTCGTACTTGTTACAATTATTGCTCGTGACTCAAAAGTGTGTCATGATTTTGATCCAAGGTCATATTATCAAGGTCAAGGTCACAGACAACAAAACGTTTATACTGTTATATAGCACGTGTCCGGTCCATATGACTTGGTATGATTGACAGATCTTATTCCGGGTTGGTACAATTATTGCTCATGACTCAAAGGTGTGTCGCGATTGTGTGTCTGATTGAATGTCATATCATCAAGGTCAAGGTCACAGACAGCAAAAAACGATTATATTATACAGCCCTTGACTGGTCTGTATAATTGAATCCATGTGATAGATCCTGTTCACACTTCACACAGTTGTTACCCATAACCGAACGTTGGGTTAACAGTACCTTAAAACCTTGACCCATTGTCATATCATGAAGCTTAATGTCAAAAATAGTAACACTTTGATTCTTGTCTTGTATTTAATTTCTCCTGAAAGCAGTGACCCTGGGTGGAGATGTCTAGACTAAGAGGCCTCTTGTCTTTGAATGGGAGGTAAAAAAGTACGATAAGTTTGGAGTCAAATTGTAAGAGATTTTTCTACATCACTTTCGGAGTATCATCGACACTGAAATTAGTCCATTTCTAGGGGAATCAATGTGTATTAATCCTTTGAGCTCGAAATACCCCGTTTTCATTATAAGAACATGGTACGTCATAGTTTCATTAATTTGAATGGGTGCTTAGTAAATGTGCGGGGTAAACCGATTAATGTTTTAAACGTGCAGGCCCATAGGGCTGCAGGTTGAAAATATTAATTGTTCTACTTCCAGATAATGACTATTCGAGAAGCAGGGTGGCTCAGTAGTTACGTCATTGGTCTTCAAACCGAAAGGTCCGCGGTTCTATCCCCACCAGGGGTAACTGTGTTGTGTCCTTGGTTGAAACACTTCCTTCCAATTGCCCACGTGGGGTCAATTGTCGCTGTGTATTAAGGCGTATGCATGTCGATGGTGCACTTACCTTTAACCAATGTTAACCCTGATTATGCGAGATAGTACACTGAGTAGTGTAGCAGCTGCTTGCCGCTGCCGAGTGGTTTTCTCCAATACTCCGGCATCCTCTGCCTGTAAAACTGTCCGACACGAGGTGATCCTGGCTGTTGCAAGTGTCGTTAACCCTTTACCTAACGTAACGTCCAAAACCGGCCAGCGCTATTCTCAAAAATCGCCAATTAATTTTCATTATTTTTTTCATTTTTTGTCTCAAAAACATAGGTTATGACCCCTCGTTGGAACGAGATCGAGGAGCTCGTTCCAACGAGGGGTCATAACCTATGTTTTTGAGACAAAAAATGAAAACAATTAGTTATTCGAGAATTATTTTTGCAAGTGTCGTCTGCTTTTCAAGTTACGTGAAGGGTTAAAACCCTCAAATGATTTCCAATTGCTGTGATTGAACTGACATGGAGGTTCAAAGGGTAAACTTTATATAATTGTGAAAACAATGCCTTACTTGAGAACCTTCAATATTAACACTGGCCATATCCTTTCGTTTCACATCCTTTATGAACCCCAAAAATGAACTTCAAAAATCAAACATCAGTGACTGGGTGTTATTCAGAACATGATTATGAAAAAATGTAAACTGAGTTGATAATGCAATTTTCTCCCTCCTTGGTGCTATCTGCATTTTTGAAAGTGCGTATGAAGATCAATATACAGTACTACGTTGTAGTTTTCTCGATCCGGGCCTAGTACTATAAAAACGTTTTCAATTGTATTTTTTAGCATTGTACAGTTAAAACTAGAAGTCCTGTCATGAAATGCGCACAAATAGTACGTCGATCTGCGCGTTAATCTACGCGTTATGACCATAGTAAGGCTATCTATTTATATTTATTGGTGCTTAAGAAAGTATACTTATGCACAAAGGCTAATCATGACCGTGACAGTTTTATGGGTGGAGGAAGACGGAGTACCCGGAGAGAACTACCGAGCAGCGACGAGCAGCTGTCAGCTCTCCAATATAGTAATTCTGAACTCTGCGCCACGCAAGACAGGGTTAGATTGGTTGAAGACATGCGCACCATCGACGTGCAGTACGCCTCAGTACACAGCCTCTTCGCGCCCCCATGTAGGCAATTGGTTTTAAGTGACTTGCCCAAGGCACGGGAGTGCGAATCAATCACTGAAAGGGTCACCCATCCAACTACTAACCACGCTCGACGTTGCTTAACTTTGGTGATCTGACGAGAACCGGTTACCGCGACGCCACCACGACGCCACCGCGCCCCCAGTAAGGCTATCAAATTCTGTACATATGGCATGTGCACAAGCAATGTTTCAGCCAATGGACCTCCGGGTAACCCGGAGGTCTATTGGCAGAAATATTGCCTGTGTTTGCTATGAGGAACTAGGAGAACCTACCGTGCTTTGGATGCGCAATTAAGCCTAGATAAACGCACAGTTCGTGACAGGACTTCTAGTTTTAACTATATTGTCTAGTTACGAATTTAAAATGGTTGAACTGAACCATTAGCATTTCTTTAAAAATGCTAATGACTCATTTTAGTCAGTTATATTGATAAATAGAAAAAACACTTCTAGAAAATACAAAGAAAACGTTTCATAGTATCGTGATTATATAGTGAAACACTATCGCACCATGGGTCGAGATTTCATAAATAAAATATTGCGAAATTAAGACCGAATCAAGGAACACAAAAGTAAATGGTATCCCAGAAACAGTGTTCTCACATTTTTTTCCGACGGGCGAGACAGAAAGTGAAAAGATAATGCCTACCGGATCACATCCATGTCGCGATTCTGTCGAAATTCTTTGCCCGCTTTTGTGATCGCAGCACTGAACAAAATGGAGCAAAAGAGACATAGATTCCATCGGTTTTGTTTGATCAATTCGTTTGGCGTTCCAACACATTGTGTTCATTACTAGTAACTGAAGACTCCACATTAAAGTAACAAAAAATAGATATAAGGTAATTTGCCTTCCGAATTAACCAGTATGTCAGTTTTCAAGATGGTTCGCCGTTATAAAAGGCTATTGGATGCTTTCGACATACGTTAGACGGACGTTAGACTTTGGTGAGATCAAATACTTTTTTTTATTTCATAATAATACGCATAATGGCCAAATTCGGGGAAGAAAATATCAATTCGATCTGAATAAACAATTAGCATTTATTGAAATTTAAGTATACATAGGAATATCATTTGGCATAACAATAAATGCAATAATAATAATAATAATAATAATAATAATAATAATAATAATAATAATAATAATAATAATAATAATAATAATGATGATAATAATAATAAAGATAAGTATGTTTATAGTACAGATGGCCAAATGACTAGATATATTTCGATAGATATTTCATACACGTAAATAACTCCCCAACTCCAAAATTTATATAATCATATAGGTCATCCGGCCATCTGTACTACAAACTCTAAATTTAATAAAAATTCAGTATATGAGGCCTGTAATCATGCCTATCGGATATTGTATTATATCCGAAAGCATGTAAATATGCATATCACAGATACAGTAATAAATAAATGTCTACTCACAGATGGACAAAGTCCGCCAGAGCTACAATTTTATGTTCGTCTAGTCATTGTTGACTACTAAAATTAGGACATGTGGAAGAACATTCTGGATGATTTAACTGATTTTTGTCCTTAATCAAGCATGATGCGCAGATGTGTTGAACATTCCTAGCCTGCCCATTGATAACCTTAATATGAGAGTTTTTGTGAGGACATTTCATTCTTTGGTAGTCAGAACAAAACCAGACTTTAGGATTGGAAATATTGCTGGGAGAATTGGTAAAAGTTTTCTGTCTGAATGATTTGACCCTGACATGACCGGCTAATAATGGTGTTTCCAGAAATGTTGTGTCATCTGCCCATGATGCTTGTTGACATTCAACTTTTCTAATAAATGCTGCATAAAATTCTAATAAAGATTCCCAGTCATACAATTCATAGTAGTAAGAAATTGTTTTGAGCAGCCTAAGACGTCCAATTCGTTCTACACTATTTAATGTGGAGGTGAGAATTATCTCTAATTCTCCTGCAACAAATTGATTGAATGACAATTCTTTATATTTGATATCTCTGTTAACATATTCCATTTGTAACATCGATTGGGGGCATAACTGAGGCTTTACAATTTTATGTTTTGATTTTGCCTTAATACCCGACAGTTTTTCGATTTTTTGATCTTCTTTTCTTTTCTAAAATTAAATTCTGTTTCGGAGTCTGAATCTGAATCACCAATTGATTCTGAACTGGCACTTTCACTGTCACTTGAAGCAATGTCTTTAAATTGTCTTGCTGTAAACATATCCAAACTAAGGTGTTTCAATTTTTTGACAGCTTTGTCCATCAAATGTTTTTGTTTTCGAAGATCGTGTAACGTAAAATTTAGGAAGGAATCTGATTTTGGTAATTTGTTCTTTTGTTTGTCACTGTTTTGCATTTTGGTTTGTGAAGTCTGAGTGTCACCTTTTGTTTTTGTTCCTTTACCTGTCACAGTCCCAGAGCGATTGATTTCTTTCAGTTCCCGTTTTGATTGTCTGATTTGTTCTTGAAGTTGTACTTTTCTCTTGTCTTTAATAGCTTGTTGTTTTTGTTTTTCTAAACTCGCTAACTGTTCTTCGCGTTCATCAATTTCATCGTCGGACTCAGAGGTCATTTCCTTGTTGTGTTTGATTTGGACATCAGAATTCATTTCACCATCATCTTCATATTCGATTTCACCGGAGTGTTCTCCCTCATCAGCAGTAAAACGGTTATCTACAACAGGTTCTCTTTCAAGCGTATTTTCACTTGCTTCAGCCATGGATGATATAGCACTCGATTTAGGTTTCCCAGAATGCAATAATCTATAGTCTATTTCACGTTTTGGACGCGATGATTTTCTTTCCAAATTATCAGTCACTGCATACTTTCATACATCACCAGTTATTTTTATGCTCATTTTCACCAAAATTCAATAGATTAAACCAATTGATTCAGTAATCAGACCACAGATCGAATCTACTACAACCACCATTAAAGAAAACCACAATGAAAATTGCGCCAGTTATCTCTGCTTCGCTTGATTAATTTCCGGCTGGTTAATTACTAAGGAAGTGTTATACCCCTAACAACAAACTAATCGGGTAGCGGGCAATTCATCCCCTAGGAAATTTGACCATTAATTATTTTAGTGCCAAAATCGACCAATGCTTTACGGCTAACCAAGTGGTTTCGAGGGATATATCTAGGTAATAAATATAAATAAAATTTAGTATTTCTGGGCATATATACTATTCAAAAAAGTAGGGGATATTTGATAAATGTGAGATATATGAAGAAATATATTTATATTTTCATCAAACAGACAGTAGAAGGATTGCACTGTGACATCTGGTGACTGATTTCAGAGATAGTTGGGTGTCTGGCAAGCACACATTTCACGCACTGAGCTGCAGAAGACATGGGCGGTAAGTCAGAGAATTTACCACATTCAGTCCAAGACCTCAATAGCTTGTAAATCCTCCTCCGTTCGCGAGACAAGCGCGGATTCGACGTGGCATACTCCTCGCCAAACGTCCAATATCAGATTGACCTATGTTATTGCAGTGCAGCGGCCAGTTTCCGGTCATTGGTATGGGGACGTTGGCGTTTTCATAAGCGACTGCCAAGCATATCCCAGACATGCTCGAGTGGTGAAAGGTCGGGACTTAGTGCTGGCCCAGGCAGTGTAGTGAGGTTCTGCTCCTGGGCGAACACTGAAGCGACACGGGCCCTGTGCGCTCTTACATTATCACCTTGGAAAATTAATCGACGTCTCGAAAATGGCACCACATGAGGTGCTAATATGTTGTCACGATAGTACTGCCCTGTGACACGCCCTTGGATAACATGTAATGCTGTTCTGCTTGTCATGGTTATGCCTCCCAACACCATAACCGATCCACCACCAAAACGACCGTGCTGCCTAACGGTTACATTGCTGCACCGATGATTGTCCCAGCGCTGTCATGCTCCACACCAATTACGCCTTGCTGCGATGTGACGTTCAGTCAAACGTGGAATTATTCGAGGTCGTCGAGCTTACAAATTCCAGCTGTGTAGGCGATGTCGAATAGTGTGACTACTGAATCGCACATCTGTCGCTCGGTGCAGCTGCTGTACAATTCCTGAGGCACTTTGATGTCGGTTATGTAATGCTGTGGTTCGGATGAAACTATCCTGGTTTGCAGTTGTCTCCCTTGGACGACCTGACCGACGTCTGTCATTAACATTGCCTGTCTGAGGGTAGCGCGATCACAACCTGCTGATCACCGATTGAGTAACTTTGAGAATTTGAGCCACTGCAGTCTGTCTGTTGCCAGCTTCCAACGTGCCAACGCACGTAAACGTTCGTCACGTGTCAGTCTTCGCATACCTAAAAAGTTACGCTTCGCCCAGAAACTATTGATGAACGGGTTCATAACAAGAAAAAATCGAAGAGACCGCCGAAAAAGCCCGTCCAGTACAAATGAAAATTTCAAAACGTACTCCACTGACATTAAAGCGGCGCTCGTGCGAAAAAACCTGCACGAAGTTTTCGTGGGATGTTGACATTCATAATCCACACTAAACTTGGTAACATATTGATGTGTCCAATCATGCGTATCCAATATCATTTCCCGAAAATATCAACATCAGTTCGGATATTCCCTACTTTTTTAATAGTATATGAACAATGGCATCATAAACCATCAAGTAAAAATTAATATTCCTCTGGTTTAACACTTTCATCACCGTAGTTTGTATGTTTGCTATAATATTAACCCATACAACAAGAAAAGACGACTGATTGTTCGGTACTAAATATATAAAAGCAATTTGCGAGTCAGTGTATTTATTGAGTAGGCCAATCAATTTCTGGACATACAGCTTCAAGGCCGTATCTCGAAAATCTTCATTGATCTACGAGGGTACGGCGAATCTAAAATCGCGTGTCGATCGAATCCCCAATCGAATCGAGTGGAAATTTCGAATCGAATCTCGAATCGAAACTCGCCGCTCTTCAAGTTGTAGATATAGCATCTGTTTACAACTGTAAATATTGTTAGACACCACTCTGTGGCCAAATCATTCAAAAAAGATGAATTATTCCAGAAGGGATCAATGTAGCTTCACAAACGGATCCCCATGAAACTCTTTTATAAATGAGTCTCAATTGCAGGAGACCTGATGATAGAATAAGAGTCCAAGAGGAGAACTTCATCCCTGACTAATATCGTCATGAAAATCTAGGTTCGATAAAGTTGTCTCCCTTGAAATTATTAGACGGGCGTGGAAGGTCCAATTAAAAAGCAAGTAACTGTTGAGAAAACACCTATGACATCAACGGAGCTGTCTGTTGTTCTAGTTTATTAAAAGTCAGGACCTTTTGTTGAAAGCCAATTAGAAGTAACTAATTCCCGGATTATCCTTCATTAAGAATATCTATTATTACCACTTTAGTGGGCCTTCTCTAGTGCATTAACAAAGTTTAACAGGGAATTACAAGAACGTAACACTCAACTTAAAAAGGTCACTTGACGTGTCGGGCTGTTAATGAGTGAAAACTCTCATTAACAGCCCGACACATCAGGTGATTTTTGTTCCTTGCTTTCGTTCACTGGGAAATGGGAATGGCTTCAACTTGTAAACAATATGATTTTATTTAAATTATTAAATATGTAAAATGCTCAGTAAAGTTAGCCCCATAAGAACAAGGAGCTGTATATATGTAAGTAAGTCTGTATACATTTTAATCCTTTATTCCCGACTTAAAAGCGGTAAGCATCGGGTCTGTTTTAAGTTTTTTAACTTCGTTGCAGTTGAAAGCGTAACAGTGCCGACCATGTGATAATCATGTGACACTAGTTTCTTTGACAACAGACGATATTATCATCTCGTCCCCGGAGTTCCAATGTGTTCTATGTGCCAGCAGGCACATAGAACACATTAGAACTCAGGTGACGATTTGTCGAAATTGAAAACTTTAACAATGTCATGTAAGATACAGGGTCAAAACCTTCTCAGTCTCCCAGTGGTAATAATAGTAATAACATGACTTTGTCGAGCCTTGTGGTTTCTTAACGGTTCAACAGGTGTGAATAACAGCCCTTCAGCTTATTAACGGCCCTCGACTTCGTATCGGGCCTTTTTTAAGCTGTCGGGCTGTTATTCACACCTGTTGGGCCGTTAATAAACCACATGCCCGCCAAAGTCATGTTATTACTATATTAATATCACATCTACCAACACTGAGTGTCCACTTGGGATCTTTGTTTAGCAGAAATTTGCAAGTTTTTGTCCTTCCTAGGAAACAAATGAGCAAATCTTACCGCTTAGATTTTTTATATAAATCGAAAGGACACTGACAGTATTACATGTATATGTCACCATACTCATACTGTTGATATAACACACAGAAAAAAGTTACAGAACATCAGAGGATGACGAAAGCGCCGTTTTTATTCTTAAATGTGTTTCAAAAGAAATAGTCAAACGTTTAAACTGAATGGGGAAAAAATTGTAAAATCCTGCTTCTGTATTTTTATACTACCCTACAGGAATATGTATGAAGTTTGTGAAATGATTCTCACATCAATCAAACAACAACGCGAAAATTTCGAAATTTCACTTTGTATATGAAATTCTTAAAGCCTTGGGGTTAGATTTACTGAGAGCCTTAGAAAGAAAATTATGGGGAGGTAACTGTCTTGTAAATCTCTTCCAATGACGAAAATGGTCAACCGTGTAGTAGACCTTTTAGAACATCTCGACGAGACAGCATAGTTGCCGTGGACTGGTCGTAATCCACGCGTGGGCAATGATGTCCTCCTGTGGGTTTATCAGGTAAAAAAAAACTTCATCAACAAAATGTTAATTAGTTAAGCACCGGGTAGTACCCGGTGCTTCATTAATTAAACTTTTGATGATTATTCCTATAATTAGTGTTTGGAATCCAATATTATTGCGTCCGTGGAAATATTGTCCATCCGTGGAATGTTGCCAATTTACGGCGGCCGTACTGTAAGTCATCATCAGAATTGAAAGAGTTAAAGAGAATCTCGATGGACTTGGTAGTTACATCAGATACATATTTCCAATACAGTCTGCAAGCTGAGAATTTAGTCCATAAAATTAAAATAGATTCTTCTCATTCGTGTAGCTGAACAATAGGACAATGCCACCCAGTTAAAATCTGTATGTAAGTGCCAAGCTGATGATGATCACGGATGATCGAAGACTGCCAGAAACCCACAAAAGAAGGAAATTAATTTCTGCTTGTTCAGCAGCCTTGACAAAGTATAACTGACAAGTTTATTGCATCTTTTTTAATGGAAAACCTAATTGAAATTAACCTTAGTCTATTGCAAATGTATTAAACTTTGAATTTACAGAAACATCTCCAAAATGTCTCCATTTTATAATAAAAATTATACGAAACGAGTTCAGTGAATTAGGTCTAAACCGAGGCTCTATCGAGTGTTTTAAATTGCACAGTAAGCTGAGAACGAGTTGAATGGAGATTATATTTGTCACTTGATCTCAAACCTCATAATAATAACTCTTTGATCAACCGCTGTTTTGTCGCGGTTCTCAATTGAAAAGGCCTTGATTAGTCCCGGCCCCCAGATATCGCTCCCTCCCCACCCCTTCTCTTCTCCCAGCCCTCTTCTCCCCTCCACTTCTCGGCTGCAATCCTCCACGATTCTATCCCTGCGGAGTCTTTAACCTTGGGATGCCCCTTCAAAGTCACGTTCTCTATTGAATAGTTTTTTTTTAACTCTCTCACTGCCATCTCTGCATGTTCCGTGTTTTTACTTCATTTTGATACTGCCAGTGTGAGCGCGGTGGTTCAGTGTTTTCGGCATTGGACTTCAAACCGAGAGGTCCAATGTTCGATCTCCAGGGGTAACAGCGTTGTGCCCTTGGGTAAGGAATTTAATCCCGCTTGTCCATATGGGGGACATGGTGACGCTGTGTACTAAATCATACTGCACGCCGATGGTACACTTGTCTTCAACCAATGTTAAACCTGATTGTGGGGAGTTAGTACGCTGTGGAGCCCAACAGTTGCTCGTCGGTTCTCTCCGGCTACTCCGGCTTCCTCCATCCGTAAAACTGCCTGACACGATGTGACCCTCGCTTTCGAAAGTTTCGTTAAATTACAATTAAATTGCCATTGCCAGTGATCATTATTTCTTATAAGAATATACAATACTCACTCCCGGGTAAGCTTCCAGAATATTATTAAATCTGATTACATAGTTTGTACGGTCAAAGTCGCGCAGGAGCAGTACTGGGAGTGACTAACCCCTTTCGGCGCATGTTGTTGGAAGTTTGATGCATATTTAACCGCAGTTGGGGAGAAGTATGTTTGAAAAGGTCTCCTTTAACGTCGTGAGATGGACTGCACCTATTTTTCTCTTTCCTCGTTTTCGGATGCGAACCTTGGAGTATTTTTACTGTAGATGTTGCCTCTTCCCACATGACCGCCTGTTCTTTTAGTTGTGCTACGATCTGATAGGCGTTGACACCGTTTAAGCTGAGCTTGTCCTGATAGTCGACCTCAGTGGAATCCTGATCCCGAGAAAGTCAGGCATGGTATTATGAAAAATACAGGAGGGCTAAACATTGCCCTCCTAAATCCTCTCAGGAGGGCAAATGCTCTCACCAAGAAACGTATCGTCACTTGAGTTCCACTCTGTTCTATCTCCCAGTAGGGAGATAGAACAGAATGGAACTCAGGTGACAACATGTTTAAGTAAGTTTTCTTGTTTCATACAGTAAGTGTAAGAATAACAAGATTGACCACATCTATACCTAGCAGTATTGCTCGGGAGATGTGAACAGAATCTTGAGGGAGAATTGTACTTTCCCCAACAATGTTCAAATATTATTCTTCAAGTAACTGTCAGCATTGCCAGAGTGTCATATAGAACCAATACCATGAATGTGAGAGCCCAGTGGTGCAGTTGAATTTTATTTTTGAACAAATTTTATATTTCATTTTGTCATATGGATAAAGTCAGCCGTAGAATTGTGCACATAAAATAGAAGAAGTACTGAAAAACAATTTGTGATGTGTTTAATTGGCTGGATGCTGGAGGGATAAAATAGGCACCCTAAAAAAATTGCGAGGGCTCAAGGAGGGCAGCCCTCCTTGAGAATGACAGATCTGGTGGAGCATTTGGAGATAATGGTTTCAAAGGGCCAGTTTCCATCTCTTCCTCGCCTTTGCTGGCCACCAAACTATCATCCGCTTCAACCATATAGGATAAGGAAACGGTCAGAAACTCATCCTCGAAGCGCCGGGCTTCGCGACGCATGGTTGAGGGATAACTTCCCTTCTATTTCCCGAATTTCCTCGTGGCAATCGTCGCTATTGGTCCGTCGAGCGCTTTAAGGCGGTACTTCCAAGAAAGTTATTTGTGTGTTCTCTCAAAGTCCATTGTTATGTGGACGCTCCCATTGGTATGTGGAGACCCCAGGTAAAAGTTTTAGAAGCACCCGAACCGAACAATCTGCTTGGCCTCTCATTGTCAGATGCGGCGCTTTTTTACACTCAAGAGACGATTTTTTATGTCTGAAGTTTTCTGGCCTCCTTTTTTAGTCAGTGTATTCTGTTATATGTGAAATGAAAAGCTGCTTAGTTCACCCTTTGAACCCTAGCGGACACTTTTCCGGCCAGGAACACGATAGGCCACAATATCATTATATAGGATGGCTGCTCAGTAAATGTGTGGGGTAGACCAATCAATATTTTCAACGTGCAACCCTGAGGCGGCACGTTGAAAATATTGATTGGTCTACCCCAAATAATGAATACGGACTCTTCTAACTGCTGCCATTGAACTGGCGTGGAAGATACCACTGGAGTTCAAAGGGTTGCCTATCTCTGGTTTTGCGAACTCCGTGTCAAGTCAAATCGATCACCTGTTCATTACTGTGTCAACCCGTTCATTCTTGCGTGTCAGTTCTCGTTACGTCGTTGTGGAATGAATGTTTCATCGTCCATGGCTGACAATTTTCGTTATCGGAGGAGATTTACGGGAGAGATAGCTCCCCTTAATTTCCGAAAGCTGTCTAAATTTAACACTAGGGTTTGGAAATTTCATTTAAAAATTGGATTTTCAAGATGTTAGCGCCTTTGTATCATCGATGTGAGTATCACTTCACAAACTTTAGATATTTTCATACAGAGTAGAATAAAATACAAAATCTGGCTTTTTACATTTTTTTCCCAATTAGTTTGAACGTTTCACTGTAATTATCTGTTGAAAACTATCTAAAAATAAGAAAACGGAGTTTGTACCATCTTGTGATGACCTTAATGTTTGGGTTTTTTGTCTGTTCAATTTATGAACAGTTTGCGCATCGTGATATATAGAGAGTAATCGCTTGACTTGACTGGTTGCGTGAAATAATTCATAAGAGAGGTGAGGGACGTTGTCCAAACACAAGTGCGCGAATGCGCACGAGTCTTTTACAATATAGTCCCTCGCCTAGAAAGAATTATTTCACGTAACCAGTCCAGTCAACATAACGTCATCGCTATTCTCAAAACTCGCTAATTAATATACATTATTTTTTTATTTTTTGTCTCCAAAACATAGGTTATGCCCCCTAATTGGAACGAGCTCGTCGAGCTCGTTCCAATGAGGGGTCATAACCTATGTTTTTGAGACAAAAGATTAAAATAATAGTTTTTCAAGGATTTTGTTTGCAAGTGTCGTCTGCTTTTCATGTTAGGTAAAGGGTTCAAAAACAATGAAGTCCCCATTACACCTACGGCAAAGAGCGTCTTCGTTTGCCCGCATGGATACACGACACAATTGTTGATTGCATAATTCACTTGTGAAGTTTTCGTTTATAATCAAACCCGGAAATCCCAGTAACTCACACTTTGGAAAGTAATAAATATATATATTTATATATCGTGATATATAATACAAACACTGCTCTTTCCATTAATCTAAAAGTCTAGGATGTGATATTTGCTATTTTTTGTTCCTGTGAAGAATAAAAACTTGCACATTTCTGTAAAAAAAACCCTTCAAATACTGATATATACTGATATATATCCTCAATGACGGATTATTTGTGTACTAGTTGCTTCTAATTAGCTTGTCATAAAAAAAACAAAGTTTTCCTTTTATTACTTTTAATAAAGGTATACAACAGACAAATCCGAGAGCTGTCTGTTATTTTCGTTCATTAAAATTAACAAAATGGAACCTGAATATATTTTCTACTGATGCCATAGGGGTTTTCTCAACAATTACTGGTTTTTTAATTGGGTCATCCTCGCTCGTTTAATATTTTGAAGGGAGATGACTTTATCGAAAGTCGATTTTCTTGACAGTATAAGTCAGGAATGCCATTGATGAGCAAGTGATCAGATACCTAAATGGCATGTTAAAGCATTTTTCTTTTTTCTGAACAGAGGATGACATTAAAAATGTTCCTATTAGTTTGTTGAATTCTATGGAGAAGAAGAACAAAAAACACCATATGTGTTATAGAAAATTTAACTTTCAGTTTTCTGCATGACAATTTGTTGCTTCATTGGTTGGTGTTTAGGTCATTTTCAGCATCGAAGGCTAGATTCCATGATTGCAAAAGAAAGGTACTGTTTATTTTTTAATCTCAGATTTAACCATCAAGCACAATGAGGGCGAGAATAAGAATACTGTTTGAAAATGCCAAAATTATCCAATTTTGGTTTCTTTTTTCTATCATTTTAGAAAAGGTTAATTTCAAACACTTTGCGTTGCTATATGCAGAGATGCTTAGTGAATTAAACCGCTGCTGAAAATTATCCTCTAGGGCTCACCCCAACATATGCTTTGACCACTTAACTGGTAGAGTGCTAAGTTTTTTGAGGTGTTAAAATTGTGTTCACATGTTATTGCCTTGCTACAATTTATGGTAGAGTGCCTACAGGCACTCTCCCATAAATTGTAGCAGGGCAATTCCATCCAGACTAAATAATATCACATCAAGAATTAATTGAAGCACATCCACAGAATACCAAGCCTTTAAGCTGTGGTGCCTGCACTTCAGGATAAAGCCCAAAATGGACTTCCAGCACTCTACCAGTTAAAGAATAGTTCTATCCAAAACAAAATTGCAAAGTTGTTGTAGCAATTATTTTTGCATGGATACATGCAACAATGATTGCAGAAGAAAGTTACTGTTTACTTTTTAATCTCAGATTTAACCCCCAAGCATAATGAAGATAAGAATAAGAGTACTATTTAAAAATGCCAAAATTAGCCAACTTTCGATGATTTTTTTCTATCAGTTTGGAAAGGGTTAATTTCAAGCACTTTGCTTTGCTATATGTAGTTTGCCTTTTCACAGTAAAAAGTTGGGAAAGCTCGTAATTTGTCCAACAAATTACAATTCTCTAGTTTATTTTATTTTTTATTATTATTATTTTACAGCACATTATTTTCACATATGTACAGTACGACCGCCGTGGACAAGTCACTTTCTACGGGTGGGCAAGATTTCCACGCACGCAATAATATTAGATTTCAAACTCTAATTATAGGAATAATCATCAAATATTTCATTAACCCTTTACCCAACGCAGACGATTTCAAAATTTATTATTTTAAATATCATTTTTTTAAATTTTTTAAAAAAAAATTCAACAAAACCATATCATGTGACCCCTCTTTGGAACGAGCTCGACGAGCTCGTTCCAAAGAGGGGTCACATGATATGGTTTTGTTGAAATTTTTCGAAAAATAATATTTTCTCAGCTGCTGAATTTGCATATTACACGGGCGGATGCGGGAGATTCGTTAGGTAAAGGGTTAATGATGTACCGGGTACAACCCGATGCTTCATTAAATGAAATTGTGCCGATGATCATTTTTATTACCCGGTAAACGCATGCGTGAACATCACTGCCCATGCGTGGATTACGACCAGTCCACGGCGGCTGTACTGTACACGGCGGACATACAACAGATGAAATGAAGGGAGGTAAGGTTAGAAAATTAGCGTTTGAGCAGCAATCGTTTGAGTTAAAAAATGAACCTTGTAAAAACTAAAAACGCGACGATTTTCCGCTTTGTGAATATTGAGTTTACTTTTGCTCACATTTCGTTTTTCCGATTACTGTTCGTAGAAATGGGGGAATGGTAAGAATGTTATACCTTTCTCTTCATAATGTTAAAGAACAATAGTAATGATGGCATGGAATGACAGCACGTGTAAAATGGTGTTGTCTTGACATTCGACACTCGTAAAACATGCATGACGCAATAATTTGAAACAGGAACGTCTAAGAGATTCTGTTGGCCACAACTTTATTGAAACAAGGGGAAGACGGAAAAACATCAATATTAGGGTATGTATGTGTGAGTGTGTGGGGGAGGTGATGACTCAAATTGAAAAGATTGGCCACTAAAATTATGGCAATACCAGAGTACCACAACAAAAAATCGACCTTAAATTTGAATGGTGTTGAATAACGAACTAAGCAACGAGAGTATTGATTTTGATGCCCTCTTTTAAATAACTGCCCAAAATGCACAAGTAAGAGGCCAAAACGAAATTCCCGTTCCATTTTAGTAACTTTCTGTTTCCGTCTAATTTCGAACGCAACAATCAGTCTGTTGGGACATGGTAATATCAACTGTAACTAACACAGTGCATGTGTGGGTACATAACACGACTACAAACACATATACTCCGATGCCTTTTGTAATGGCTGGAACACATCTCCAAAACACGGGTCTGCCTTCTTAAACAACACATCTCATGTTATTATCATATTATAAGTTTTGTGATGAATTGACAGTGGCATGGTCCGAGGTTTCATGCTCTGAGCTTATGTTCAACCGAGACACGAAGCGTCTCGGTTGAACGTACGCTCCGAGCCGCAAACAGACCATGTTACCGTCAAATCATCGCAATGACGTATATGTTCCAATAATACCCTACCCATAGCCCAAAAGTATCACCGTGAAATCAACAAGGTAACTTCAATGAACAAGGCAACTTTTACGATAATAAATTTAATAAATAAACCTCTCGTGTACCCCACGACGTCACTGTACAACACAAAATCGATAAATTAGATAAAGGTCGAGGTTACTCCATCTCAGTTCAAATTATGAACAAGTTCGTGATTTGAACTGAGATGGAGTGACCTCAACCTTTTTGCTTCATACATAATTTGGGTACAAATTGTATGAATCCCTTCACGTTCATACTCCAATAAAGATTATAAAAATTGCATTCAATTCTTATAATTACATTCCGTAACTGTTTAAACTACTTTTTACGAAACAACAAAGCAGAAAGACGAAATAAAACATGTACGAATGAACGGGGCGAAAAACCACCCTCACACAAAAGACAAAGCGCACAACTCTGAGTTGAGCGCCGGTTTTCGGCATTGACCCAAATTTGTCAAATTGCCGTCTTTCCCAACGAAACTTGGAATGTTCAAAACAATTTATTTAACATATCAGTAAACTATAATCACTGATCACTGCGAGAGGCGCTAAAATTTATAAACCCGCCCAAACACCGCCCGAATTACAATCTGTCAACTGCCCTCTACCGTAAATGCGGGTTAAAGTTCGACCAAATGTATTCATTGGAAAATGAATTACATTTGGTCATGACGTTTTCACCCAGCTGAATGGGAATTGAGTATTTGGACCCAAAACGTATAACTACATTAACAATGTAATTATAGAATGATCACTGACTTCTAAAATACGATTTTATAGGCAGTATGCACGTTGGATCTCCTCCCATTCGTCGCCTGAGTGCTAGAATGTCCTATGTCCCATAGGGGACATAGGACATTCTAGCACTCAGGCGACGCATCGTTATAATCGTTTCAAATATTTCAGCTGGTGACGTCCGACGGTAAGATATTCCACAGGAGTTGTAAACATAGAAAAACCTAAGCGAGCTCTCGTCCAATAAGAGGGCGACGATTTTAGTCTTATTGGAACATTTACTTAAATAGTACATGTGTTGCTACATTACATGGCGACAAACACATATACCCTGATGCGTTTCGCACTTTAGTAATAACTGGAACACATCTTCAAAATACGGGTCAGCCTGCTTACACACACCTCACGTTACGATAACAGTGTAAAGAGTTTTAAATTCGTTTGTTTACATATTTGTAAACAGGAAATTCTCCCACAATATCATAGACACCGGCTGTGGAAACGGGATGTCTCTTTGGAAAACATATACTACGTATCTTTTATGGCAGTTGTGTTAGCATTTCACTTGAAGATGCTGTCATTGATTTCATATTTTGATTTTTTAATAAATTGTTGGTCCACGTGCGACATTTGGATGTTCTAAATACGATCGTACTCGTGACTTCAAAATCTAACAACAAAAACAAATATGGTGTTCTCCTTGAACAAACCCCAAACGATTGGTTGCTAGGCTCGAAAAATAAACACTCAACTTGTGTCCTAGCCTTATTCTTGGATATCCGACAACTTGAGTCCTAGTTAGGCTTCATATAATTTACCTCCGTTTACAGTTCTCGTTACAATGTGCTAGCATACGTACGGGAATCACTGAAACTCGCTTGTACAAGTTTAGTTGTAGAAATGCATTCGTTTATCTTCTCGGCAACCCAGCCTTAAATTGAATGTACAATATTGACTGTGCTGTACAGAGATTAGTCAAATTTTAGATTCGAGTAGTTTTGCTTAAAATATGTTAGTGTTGCGCGGATATAGCGTTAAATCTTAAAGCCTCGATTTGATTTGTACGATTGTTGCTGCCTTATATATAGAATATACCCATAGTAGCTTGGTGTACCAAATGTTCAACACTCATGGTGAAGTGATGCTAACCGCTTGCGTTCGGTGCGCGGTTAGCATCACCTCACCACGAGTAGTGAACATTTGGTACACCAAGCTACTATGGGTATATTTTATTTATACCATGGTGGTCAGAGTAATAAGAGCTGAAATGTTAAATAAATCAATATTCACACGTGCGAATCTGTTTTTGTTTACATGAGCACCGGTGGGCGGTACTTCCGCTGGCAATTTTAACGCCGAAACGAAATAGAAAACAAAACGCCCAAATTACGGGGCCTTTTTCATTTTAATAACATAATAACATACTATTTCGAGTTATGGATGCTTTATTAACTCGCGACAACGTATGTTTGTTAATTTTTGGTATCTTATAAGGTAAACTTATTTAAAAACGTAATAAATAATTGCTGGTTTCATTTCACTCTTCACGAGTGATAAATTTAGACAAGTTTGCATTCAAGGCAAGGTCACCAAAGGTCAACTTGGATGTAGTTCCACTGTAGGTGTAAATTGTAACTACTGAAATCCAATTTCTGGCGTGTTCACTACGATTGGATTATAAAGCTAAAAGTTATATAATAGTTTTTTTTTTATCTATAGTAGCATGGGTAATCATGGTATAAATGCATGTACACACCTTCAGATGACTTCTCAGTGTTTCTGCATCATTGTTGGCTGCCTGTATGTTGAGTTCGCAAAGAAGAATACACTTAGGGGCATTTTTTTCAAAGTAATATAGGAACGGTAGAAAGTAGTTGTATGGGGACTTGACGATTAATGACCATTGCCTTTTGTCTTGTGGGATGAATACGGTTTACATTTGGGGTTTCGATTTGAAACGCATATTCGAGTTGAATTCGACTCGAAATTAGAGAGCCGAATATGGATTTTCGACAAGGTTTAACGAACGCAATGCAGAATGTCTTTTGTTTTTTATTCTATAATTCCGGCTACCTGTTGCTCCAACCACACACAAATAATTAGAATCGTATCTGAGGTTTAATTTCAAAATTTGAATGTGTCATGATATTTTATCCGGCTGATAAGTTTCTCCAATGTTCGTCTCCAAACTAATCGTATATATACTTAGCAGCCATGACCAGTATCTGACATCTCTCATTCGTTGCCTTCTGTATCAATAGATTCTTGCAACGGTCTCCGTTGAAACACAACTTGAAAAATTGTTAAAACAAAAGTCCTGGACATAGTTACATGGGACATAGATATACGGAACTGGTAAAGTTAAAAAACCTTATATATTTGTGTATGTACAAACAATATTCTATTCGTGCACAGCAACCCCTTCTGAGTATAAATAATTGTGAATAAGATTACTGTTGAATTTCTATTGTCCTTCTTGTCTATTTACTTTTTGTCTTTGTTTCGGTTATTGTATTTTGGGGTTTTTTTGTTCGTTTTGTTCTTTTTCCCTTCTGGTACGTTTCTTTATTTTCTACTTCTTTCTTTTGTCGGTGGAAACAGGTTGACAGCCAATCTGGCTATGTTTCCTCCTTACGATATCCATAATATTTAGTCCAATTTTATAATGTTTGTACAATAATTGTTGTTAATAATACAATTCTATACTACTTTCTGTACTTTTTTGTATGTTATGTGTGTCGTTAAATAAATAAATAAATTAATCAATCAATCAATCAATCAATCACCATCATTGAGATGAGCTCAACCAGACAAAAATGAAAAAAAAATAAGATTCAATTTGATGGTGAATTTCGCTGATCGGACTTTTCCGTTATATTGCTTAAAAATTAAATGTTATATATTAGCCCCCTTCTCACTGGTGTCAAAGTGCCAAAATTTCAAACAGCATTTTCCCCCCATAATGCAACTGAGAATTTCAACAATTGTGTCTTCAAAGAGATTTGTCAAACAAGAGAGAAATGGTTAAATTTCTGAGTTGCATTCATTGTGGGTTAATTTGCTTCTTGGAATGTGAATATCTCGACATCAGAGGGCAAACGGTTAAAAGGCAGCCGATTTAGTAAAGAACTGAGTCCCATCAATTGAGTTGTCTGGTTTTACTTTAATTTTGTGTGTTACCACAACATCGGTTTTGTTTAACTAAAGTAATTTTACGCTAACGATTCCATCGAAAGATTTACATACTGCAAGATTATTTGATTACCAAAGAGATGTGTCTATTCCTGTGATAACAACCCTGTCGTAATTGTGCTGACTATTAGGTTACAAATATCAAAGGCCAATATTCTTGAGGATGAAATTTCTCGAGAGTTGATGAGAAACGTTCGATAGTATACAATATATAATGAAGCTTGATTAATTTAAGAAGAGCTCATCGATATTTGCTGACTGAAAAATTAGCGTCGAACCCTTTCGTGTGTCGAACATTTTTTTACATGTGGAGATACAATGAGTAGTACTGGTCTACTGAGGGACAGTATTTCTGCTACCTCAATATTACAAGTTACATTGTCTCCCAGCGGATAGGCACGGAGTCTGTAAAAATTATATAGTGGCAAGGTTAAGATGAACTGTGGTATAAATGAAAACTATCACTTACCGGCTGACTAAAAGACGATATATCATGTTTACCCCACCCTTCTCTCCATCGTTCATCTTTAGTTTCCTCGGTGGTGTTTTTGGCGATGCGCTTGCAAGAAGCAGAAAAATTGTAGGTTGCTCGAATTGAAGTTGACTAATCACAACGAGCCATGATTACACGTTGACGGATACCATGCCAAGCTATCGAGGAGGTATATCCCTCACACAGTGTGTGTAAAATCGCTATTTTAATCCTTTCAACATGTTGCACCTAGATTTTGGCGTAACTCAAAAGGTTGCTGTTCTTGAGTGGACAGCACAATAAACGCTTAACTACACAAGTGGACCGGCTGTAATTTAATCCCCAGCCACACAGGAGCAGAGCCAAGTTCTCATGCCACCAGTCTAATTCTGTAAGAAATTCGACGTTGTTACGGCCTGGAACCAGTCTAGCTCTCAAAGAGGTAATCGCCTTTGTTTAGATTCACGCGTCAGGAATATTTCGGTTGGAAAAGCGAACCCACGGTTCGCTTTGCCGACCATCTGATCCATTCTGGACGATTAAGTCTGAAAACGTTCATAAAGAATCATTTTCTGTGAATCGAAGCTAGAAATCTTGCTCAATCGAGACTTTATTTGATTAATATTTTGATAACATTACTAACAGAAATGACGATTCGCTATAGTCGTAGCATAGTTTTTTTTATGATTAGGGCGGATAGTCCCACCAATTATGTTATTTGTTTTATCTTTTCTGGAGGAATTAAATACTTATTCGCCGAGGTGATGGTTCCGTGGTTTACAAAAATTAACACCGCTTGTTTTGGACTCCGAGAACTCTGTAGCCTATTTCTGATTTCTTCAACACACTTGAAATTTACGCGCGATTGCATTCATCTTTTTATTGCTATAGCAAATTAAAAAGTTATCGACATACAGTGAAGAATTAACCATATACTCAGTTGCTTTAATGATGCTATTGATTTTAACAGAAAATATTGTAACAGGTAGAATACTACCCCGCGGAATTGCCAATTCTTGCTCGTGGGGACCAGATAATGGAGACCCAACAAGAACTTGGAATGAGGAGCACTTAAAATTAACTATAAATTGGACATACGCCGTCTCAATCCATGTCAAAAAGATCTTAAAATCCCATATTTCCTCGTTGTATCGGATGCCTTTCCCAGTTCAAAGAAGATGTTTTGTGGTTGAAAACCTATCCCGACCTGGGTGTTTTTTATTTTGCGAGTTTTCCATGTTGTTAGCTCACCTGACTGAAATTTAGGGTGAGCTATTCTGATGACTTTTCGTCCGTCGTCCGTCGTGAAGGTGGTGTTTGGGTCCTTTCCTCCAAAACCACTGACCACATTTTAATGAAATTTCACATGAGTCGTGGTTATATAGGGGCATTTGGGTTTTTCTTCAAATTGGGTTTCTGCTCATATTGAGGAGGCGGAGGGGCAAAATGCCTCAATTTTAAATAAAATCCTTTTCTTATGAACCAACTGTCGCAGACTTGATATTTGGTATACAGCTTCCTTTTGAGGTGTAGACGCAAGTGTGTTCAAGAGAAGTTCGAGGGGCAATATTTGTCGTCGTTACGAGAGGGGCAAGAATTTTTGCCCCGCCAAAAAATTCTATTTTCCAATGCGAGAGGCCGATTTGAACCAAATTTGATATTAAGTATTAATGGGTCATAAGTACTTGATTTATGCCAACCTGCTTTTTTCAAAATGCCCCATGGGAACCACAGGAGCTAAAAATAGAAAACAATTAAACGCCTATATCTCCAGAACTACACGGCACTGTGAATTCATATTTGGTGTGAAGCTTCCTTAGGACCAACAGAATGGAGTGGTTAAAAAAAACTGCTATCGGTTTTATCATGGGATACTTTTTCGGGACTTTGAAGAAATGCTGAGTCAGCATTTGTTAACACTGTGGGTAATGGGGAAAACATTTAAGACTCTTCTTCCCCAAGCCACTGTTCCAAAAACTTTCAAATTTCACAAATAACATCTTTGGAAGATGGTTTCGCACGTTTGTTGAAATCAAATGCCTGGGTCCATATTTGGGCTCTTCATGGAGCCCAAATGTTTAAATTCGTGCAGTATGGCGAATTTTCTGCAAACATCTTGTTCAGATCCAGCAGTCGGAATGTTTTGATGTTTGGTATACAGCAGCATCCTTAGGGAGGTATGATTCAAGTTTGTTCAAGCCAAGTCTCTGAGTCCATATTTGGGCTCCCTGTGGGAGGCCGACTTGTAACTTAGTTCAATATGAGGAACATTCTTTAAAAATCGTCCTCTTCACATCCACCAGTAAGAATCTTTTGATATTTGAAATCCTGTATCGTTCGGGAGGTGAGATTCAAATTGTTAAAGCCAAGTCCCTGGGTACATATTTGGGCTCCCTGTGGGAGTCCGAATTATAACTTAGTTCAACATGAGGACTACTTTCTTAAACAGTTTTCTTCAGATCCAGTAGTCAGAAACTTTTGATATTTGGAATACAGCCTCCTTAGGGGGTTCAGCTTCAAGTTTGTTCAAGCCAAGTCCCTGGGTTGATATTTGGGCTCCCTATGGGAGTCCGAATTATAACCTTAATTCAATATAAGGAATATTTTTTAAAAAAATTCAGATGCACCGGCCAGAATGTTTTGACATTTGGTATGTGGTTTTCTTGATGGGGCAAATGCATGTTTGTTCAAATCAGGACCCTCGGTTGATAGTTGTCAGTGGCAGGTGGGCGCTCGCAGGCCCCTTGTGGCCTCTTGTTAGTGTGTTTGAATTCCTCATCCCACCAACTACAAATAATTAAATCGGACAAACACAAATCGACTTATAAAACAGAAAAAAGAGAATAGTTAAAGAGAATAGTTCTCGGGAATCTCAAAACATAACCAATACAGACCCATCAACAAAAATTGAAAATGATTGAAAAAAATAAAAGCAAAGAAGAAGGGCAACGTAAGAACATCGAAGAATGAAATACCAAACAAATTGGCCTCAACATTTTCTAAACATTCGTCGTCTGACAATTGGAATCCAAAATTCAAGTTAAATTTACCTTTGACAATTTAGAGGATTACAATGAAACGTCTTCATGGAAGAATTAGATAACCATTTGCATTAAGTAAAATATGCTGCCACTGGTTCTGCTGAAGAGAAAACGTGTTGCCTTGACAGTTTACACAATTGAGAGGATTGTTACATACAGAATATACCCATAGTAGCTTGGTGTACCAAATGTTCACCACGAGTGGTGAACATTCGGTACACCAAGCTATTTGGGTATATTTTATTTATACCATGATCGTCAGATTATTAAGAGTCGCTATTATTTTTTCTCGGTTTTACTGAGCACCAGACGTACATACGTGCGGATCTGTTTTTGTTTACACGAGCATCGTTGGGCGGTACTTCCGCTGTAAATTTTATCGCCGAAACGAAATGGAAAAGGAAACGGGGCCTTTTTCATTTTAATAGCATAATAACATACCATTTCGAGTTATGGACATATTGTTAACATGAGACAATGCATGTTTGTTAAGTTTTGGTGTCTTATTGGGTTAACTTATTTAAAAACGTAATAAATAATTGTCACTTTCATTTCACTCTTCGTAAGGTGAAATCCCATTGCTGGCGTGTTCACCACGGTTGGTGTGTAAAGCTAAAATTTATGTCATAGGCTTTTCATATAGTAGAATATGTAATCATGGTATAAATGGCTGTTGATCTTGCTGACCGCATTTATAGCATATATCTTGACCTCTACAATTGTTTGATCGATGACCGTACTTTTGCAACTTCTCGCATCCACGTTGACGTTCATGTAACACACTGTAATTGTTTTAGTTGGCTGGGAAGCGTCACATGTAAAAAAGTATTTGTTTTAAATGTTGAGCCCTCTCTCTTAGTTTCTATGTTTTCAAATCAATGAGACCTTGTGGTTTAAGTTTTAATTTCAAGCTCATCAATACCAGTTAATTCTTTCGTTCGAACAACATCTTTGCTACTGTTTGGAGTCCTATGTGGAAGGGTATTAACCTCCTTATTTACTTAATGTTTAGGAGATCGATTGCCTTGATTCTTTTCAACTAATAATGCACCTGATCTTTCAAGTCTTTCATAGTGCCATCTACTCCTTGGAACGTGGTAACTCAGTAGGTGGAGATGTAGGCTGCAAACTGAGAGGTCTTCTTTCGAATCCCACCTGCGGCAATCACGTTGTGACCTTGGGCAAGACACTTAGTCCCGAGTGCCCACGTGCTGACACGGCGGCGTTGCGGCGTTGTGCACTAAAGCGTACTGCACGTCGATGGTGCACTTGTCTTCAACCAATGCTAACCCTGCCTGCGTGGAGTTGGTACACTGGGGAGCCTGACAGTTGCTCGGTGGTTCCTCCACTCGTGAAACTGTCCGACACGATGTGACTCTGGCTGTCGAAAGTGTCGTTAAACCCCAATAAATAAATATATAAATTCCATTACAAATGCATTGTTGTTTAACCTTTTGAACAAAAAAGGCTGCGTTTCAGGTCTAGGATCGCGATACGACTTGAATTCATAAAGTTGATAGATGCTCAGTGAATTGCGCAACAAGGTTGCACGTTGCAAATATTGATTGGTGATGCATGCGCATAAACTGGCCACATCAGATAAGGACCATCAATGTTCAAACATATTTGGTATCCAACGGACAACGCAAGCGAGTGCAATGATAAAGAGAGATGAGGATTCTAACAGAATGTTAGTGTAGCGACTACTCCATGCCCGGACGTGACTTCATATCTGGGGCTCCCGACTGATTTATCCGGATCTATTCGACAAACTGTCTACCATGAAGTAAGGGCCTAAGGTGATATGTTGGACAATATCCTCAATGCAAAACATAACCGGGGACACTGTAGTCCTCAAACACCCAGGATACCGTCCTCTATGGTCTTCAACACGCACATCACAGGAAAATAGGGCGACTGTTTAAAAGCAGGTTCGTAACATTTTGGTCGAGGGCTGATTATTCAGATATATCACAGCTAAGCTGCTCATGCGAGCAGGTCGTTCTCCTGCCCACCACCTGGAGTCTCGCCTAGTAGGGTGTGGTCAAAGAGATGCTAAGGATCCCCTACCCCTAGAACTGTGGTCTAATAACTTTGTACAGGGGGGGGGGGGGTAGGGTAAATGAATCCGTGAGTGGAATAACTGATCAGTAATTGATTATTTAAATACGAATATTACGTAGTGAATGTAGATTATATACTTAGCAAGAGATGATGAAAACACAAATCAATTTGCTATTGGTAGTAACATGATAACACTAAGCATCAGGAGCTACAAATGTGCCCCGAAAGAAAAACTAAGTTTCACGGAAATTTGGGGACATGGAAAGGGCCGAGTGTGTGAAGCCTGAGAAAAAAGCTGAATCAGAATTTTGAGAATGTGTATACGAAATGACAGATGTTATTGTATATAATGGTGTTGTAGGATTCTGGGGTTGAGTCGGGGTGGCGATGCTGGTGACAATGATATCAGTCGGATATGGACAAGTAAGGAAGAAACTAATATGCTTAAAACAATAGTCGGAATGGCATAAGAAAGGCTGGGCCGTCCCCGGGATCATGTTCAAACATGTTGGAAAGGGTTCACAAATGAAACAAGGGAATCGCGCAACGTGTATCGTGGTGGAGAAGTGAAACAGAGACGATCAATTGTCACTGATACAGTACTGCCGTCGTGGACTGGTTGTAATCCACGCGTGTGCAGTATTGTCCACGCATGCGTTTACCAGGTAATAAAAATCTTAATCAGCAAAATTTTAATTAATGAAGCACCGGGTTGTACCCGGTGCTTCGCTAATTAAATTTATGATGATTATTCGCATAATTAGTGTTTGGAATCTAGTATATTATTGCGTCATTGGAAATATTGCCCACCCGTTGAAAGTGACCAGTCCAAGGCGACCGTTCTGTATGTATAAAACTAGATTTCAGGAACGCCCATTGGTCGCATACAGAAAAGTGTCCAACCGGCTGCCATCTTGTGTGGGGCAAATACTGCTATAATAGACAATATTCAACAACAAAACGTTTCTCGGTGGTTTTAATTTCCCAACAACATATTTTAGTTATTACTGACGGAAAACAAGGGCCGATAGGCTTTCATTTGATGTTTGATGTTGTGAAAACTGTTACGATGTGACAACAATCACAGCGTAACAGATTTACGTCAACAAACATCACCGATTGGAGGAGTTACCGCGTTGATTGACCTGACGCCATCCTAAAGGAGTACATTGCTTACGTTAATGATCCGGATCTATAGATATCAGTGTCAACTGCGCGTTGCATAAGAATTAGACAAACATTAGGAAAAGCTAAATGATGGGCCGATGACCGATGGGAGCCCACCACGGTGTTAGAAAGAGATAGCGAATAACTTAGTGCTCATCTGAAAGTTACAGAACGGAAAATCAGGTGAGATCTAAGCAATCCGAAAGAGTTTTTAACCCTTCACCTAACGCGAATTGGAGACATTTGCAAAAACTGTCTTGAATAACTAAAAGTTATATTTTGCATCCAAAACATGGCTTCAATAATTAATCATGCAGATGACGTGTTTTTGCACAAAGAAAAAGTTTGTTAGTACATACCGAATAGCCCCCATATCCGGATGGTATTCAACATGTGACTACATGTATATACTATCGCGAGGAGAGTGCAGTTCAGGACAAAAATGCTTTGTGGGGTAATCTGTTTTTCGCTTTCTCAATTACATATAAATCTCTAACTGCTTTGAAACTTTTATAAATTCATTATTCATAGTTTATTATTCATAGTTTTGATAAAATAATTTATTGTAAATAAACACCTACCTACCCTTATTCGATACGAAATGAAACAAAGTAATTAGATTGAACACGGCGAGGGTGGGGTACAGAGGATTGGAATCAACGACCCGTGCTGGAGGTTTTGCTGTATTTCACGGGCGCCGAAGGCGCGCGTAAAATACAGAAAACACACCAACAAGGGTCGTTGATTCTTGTCCCATGTGCTCTACCTGATTAATGTTCTATATTTACACTACGATTCAATTTGAATTTAGTGAATCAGACTAATATTTTTGAAGAAAAAATAGAACCTTCGATGGTCTGTTTATATTTTTGTTTGACACTGCTTTGCGTCGAAGCATTTCATTCACGCAATAGCGTCACTCATATGCGTAACGACCAATCAGATGCGATCCTATATAACGGTCTTACACGTAGGTCTGATTCCAAGCGTGTATTAAGTTTTCAAGCATTCAGAATTAAGTGATTAAACCAAATATGAATGTTTTTCTATTTCATTGCTTTTATACAATTTGAGTCGACATTATAATCGACTAACCAAGTAATAACCTCTTTAGTTATGAACCCTTTGCACCCTGGGGCTGTCATCCATGTCAGTTCAATGATAGCAATTGGAAGAGTCCATATTCATTATTTGGGGGTATACCAATTAATATTTTCAACGCGCAGCCTTGGGGCTGCGCGTTGAAAATATTAATTGGTTCGCCCCACCCTTTCATTCAGCAGCCATCTCCCTAATAAAATTATGACGTATCATATCCCTGGGCCGGAAAAAACTGCCACTTGTGTTTAAAGGGTCAAACCAAAAACAAATAATTACAAAATTCTCAGATCTGTTATAGTTTTCTGACAATTTTATTGTTCTCATTCTTTTCACAAAGTCCCAAGTTTCCTCTTCTCCTACTTCTAGTCCAGCTATCCGAACGTCTCGATTACAACCACTGGGAAAGCCTCGACGCTCGACTAGCTAAACTACCTCTTCTTCGACTATTCTTCGCTTACGACTTTGCGATGTATTTTCTGTACAACTCTCTTCTTTTTTGTCATCATCCAGCTGATCATTACTTATTTCCATCATTAATTCCTGATCATACAAATCTCTACTTCAAATCACTCTACCATGCCCCGTAACGTTAATTCCCTGATAACGATCGATGAATAACTGATCATTTAGACCTAAACAAAGCAGGGGACTATAGCTTGGTTCATATCGACTGAGATCAGCGTCATATCAGCCGCGGTTGATGTCATATTAGCCGGATTTCATAATGGGCAATTCTGGGGAAGTAAATAAAATCTAATAAATAAACTACTGTCTCGCCGTCGAATTAACTGATTTTCAAGCTGGTTGTTTGTGCGAGATAATGAACTGGACGTTTTCAGATCAAAAATCAAGACATTCCGCATTCTGGATGGATGGGCCAACACAAGGCGGGAGTGGAGCTGGTGTGATGCTAGTTTAATACGTTCCAGATTGATGAATTTTGTGGATGACTGGTAGTTCTCGATACCTTTAATAAAACTAATAACATACAAATGATTTGTTCTATGTCATGTTTTCTATTCCAGCTGTTGCATACTTGGGTTGATAGTGTAATGTCCTACCAAACGTCGTACTGATATATGTAACCCACAATAACCAACAAGTCTAGCGTGCCATACACCTTTTAAAAGAGCATAACAAATGAGACAACTAATTTAGTTATTGACAGTTGCCCGTCTCCAGATTTATATTCTGAGGGACAAAATCACATTTTAGAGGTATTTTGAATAGGTTGTTTTCAAAGCTGGGTGCACTCTAAAATCAGTTGGGTTAAAATCACCCCAAATCAAGTGGGTTGAGTGAATACGAAGTGATTTTAGAGTGTGCTAACATATATATTTCTTAATGTGTGAAGACTAAGCTGATGTGTGTAGTATGTGCAAGCTAATTTTTATTGTTATTATTATTATTACTTATTGGTGTTTAGTGGCACTTTCTTTATCGAGGCCTATAGCGTGACCGCAACACAGACATACAGTTAAGTTTGGCAAATACTTTATTACTAGGCTATCCACTTTAGAGGACTTCTACCCTAGGCTTCAATTACCAGGTCCTATTTTATCAGCCAAGTAGTATATGTTTCCCATATATGTGACCCTGCTTTTCTCCACTTCCCGGGGTTTTTGTGAGACCGCCACCGAACAGAACGTTTACACTTATGTGCAGTTCACAAGAAATTTACGAAGAAAAATATGAGTTTTTGTTTTAATTTACAGTTATTCTTCAACTGACAGGCAAACGATCTTGGAGATCCTGTTACCTCGTGGCTCGAGTCTTGTTACACAGGGACCCCAACTCTCCCCTTCGTCAGTAAGAATTTTGTCAAAGCCTACATCACATAAACGATTCACGTTTCACTTCAGCACCTGACACTAAATTTGAGGTTTCCTCCAGCATCGCTGTGGTTGAGTTAGATTCAATACGGCAGCCGTGGACTGGTCGCTTTCCACGGGTGAGCAATATTTCCGCGGACGCAATGATATTAGATTCCAAACACTAATTATAGGAATAATCATTAAAAAATTAATTAATGAAGCACCGGGTACAACCCGGTGCTTCATTAATTAAAATTTTGTTGATGATGATTTGTGTTGCCTGATAAACGCATGCGTGAACATCAATGCCAACGCGTGGGTTACGACCAGTCCAGGCGGCTGTACTATAGGAGAAATAGGTGCGTAGAAATGATGACTGATCGATGGTGGGAAGGGTAGTGTGTAAACTTGACTTATCCCTACTGTGTGTTGGTTCAAGTCCCGACGAACAAAATAAGTCCAACTGCGTCAACAAGGCATGTTTTCGTCGAATGCCTGCCTTGATGATGCAACTGGATTGTTAACTCTTTACCCAACGCAACTGTCAAAACCGGCAAGCGCTATTTACAAAAATCACAATTAAAAATTTTTCATTATTTTCTATATTTTGTCTCAAGAACATAGCTTATAACATCTCATTGGAACGGACAAAAGCTATGTTTTTGAAACAAAAAATGAAAATATTTAGTTATTCGAGAATTTTATTTGCAAGTGTCGTCTGCTTTTCGTGTTAAGTAAAGGGTTAATCCAAAAGTCAAGAGTTTTTTTTAAATTTATTTGCGACTGAATACATGAAGAAGTCGAGACGCATGAATTTCTCGTTTTCTTACTGAATTAACCCTTTACCCAACGGATCGCCCGCATCCGCCCGCGTAATATGCAAATTCAGCAGTTGAAAAAATATTATTTTTCAAACAATTTCAACAAAACTATATCATGTGACCCCTCGTTGGAACGAGCTCGTTCCAACGACGGGTCACATGATATGGTTTTGTTGAATTTTTTTTAAAAAATTGAAAAAATGATATTTAAAATAATAAATTTTGATATCGTCTGCGTTAGGTAAAGGGTTTTAACACGAACTACACTTCAGTTGGTCATGCTTGGCGCCCAACATGTGAATTGGATACCGGAGACTTCCATTTGTTTGACCGTTTGTATATGTGGCATAAGTTCAATTATCAAATCTTGTCTCGCAAGAAAGTACTTGGTTCCTCTCAACATTGAATCAATATCTAACACTTTAATACAGATGAGAATTCCTAGAGTGGAAAAAGTAATGGAGGATACACACTTCCACACAGTCCTTTACGTACTCCCGTGAGGAAACACTCTGATTGATGGAACGAAAGCAGAAGAAAACTTGTTGCTTTTGACATTGAAGTACCATCCAGTAGACTGGAATTAAGGAAGAAGCTAAGTTTTATGGAATTATGTATTTATTGGAGGTTAACGACACTTTAGACGGCCAGGGTCACGTCGTGTCGGACATTTTTACGGGTGGAGGAAGCTGGAGTACCCAAACTGAACCACCGAGCAACGGCAAGCAGCTGTCAGACACCCCAACGTGCTAACTCATGCACAAGTAGAGTTAGCATTGGTTGAAGGCAGGTGTACCATCGGCGTGGATTATGCCTTAGTACACAGCTCCCCAACATGGACAATCGGGATTACGCGCCTTCCCCAAAGACACAACGTAGTTGCACCTGGTGTGGATCGAACCGTGCACCTCTCGGTTTGAAGTCCAATGTCGTAACCACTGAGCCACCGCACACCCTAGTTTGATTACGTTATTCCTTTCACATTGCGTGGGAAAAGTGACCACTAAAGTAAGTGTGTTTTTTTAGTTCCATTGTCTGAGATTGATATTGTTCAGCCAAAACGTTTGTGACACACATGAGGCGAGAAATGTGTTCCTTTTACTTCGTGGAGTGAAGTGTGAAAGTGTTTCTCGAAGACGAATCAGAATATAACTCCTTTGATGATATAGATCTCCACATCACTTGATGGTATTCAACAGGTATATTTATGATGTTTGTTACATCTGTACATGTTCGTCGACATTATTTTGTTGTCGTCAGCCAGCAACGAATATGGGTGTATTCATGCGATCTATTTTTTTCATTGATAACACGATTGTTGTGTGTGTCCAACTTTGTCCGATACAATACAAGCATTTAAAAATGTGTTCGGTGAACCGGGTGTGGGATATTACCCACGTGTAAGAACGGAGTGTAAGACCGCCACTGATTGGTCGTGACGTATCTGAATGACGTCATGAGGTGAATGAAATGCTTTGACACAAATCAACAGTGTCGCGCAATGAAGTAACAGACTGTCGAGGGTGATATTTCTTTTTCAAAATCTAAGCTATATTCACTTAAATCAAGTTTCGACAGCCAGGGTCACCTCATGTCGGACAGTTTTACAGATGAAGGGCGTCGGAATATCTGGAAAATACTGTGTAAATAAGCCTATTGAGATGATCTGGTTTAGAAGAATAAAAACAATTTAAAATTTATTAACCCTTTACCTAACATGAAAAGTAAACGACACTTGCAAACAAATTCTCGAATAACTAATTATTTTTCATTTTTTGTCTCAAAAACATAGGTCATGACTCATCATCGGAACGACCTCGACGAGCTCGAACCAATGAGGGGTCAAAACCTATGTTTTTGAGACACAAAATAATGAAAATTAATTGCCGATTTTTGAGAATAGCTCTGTCCGGTTTTGGCCGTTAAGTTGGATAAAGGTTTAATAAAGATTCATTTCCTTGAGAAACGACAGCATAAATCCAAGAGATGGAGATACCAATAAAAAAGATTGTTACGTGTTTTGGCAATTTTCACACAAAAATTATTTACTTCGCAAGATACTACTGTTATCAGAAAAGTGGACAGAGAATTTTGATCGGATCGCGACTCACTGAAGAGCTAAACAATTAGGAGATAGCTGGGCTTTGGTGAGTTTGTGTGTGTGTGTGGTTTTTTTTTAAATAGTGGGGGAGGGGAGGGTGTTTTGTTTTTGTTATTCAATGTATCGTCATTTTGGAGTTTTCACATCTCTTCGAAGTTTAAGCTACTCAAGACATCTTCATGAAACGCTAATGTGTTTTAAACGATTAAAAAACATTTTAAGCATCAAACCTCAACATACACTTCAGGCTTACCCCGCCCTCCATTCGTAAAAATGCGTTGGACGTGCTTCGTTGAATGACTTCCGTAAATTCGCTTTGCGATTTCGAGAGGATCTCATTTGTGTTTGTTTTATTACCTCCACACTTGAATTCACAGTATCTTATTGATGAAGTCTTTATTCACTGATTAAATTATGTCTCGACCGGGTTGCGATCGTATCAAGAAAGAAACTAGTCTTGTGATAACAGTACAATATCTCGAAATATAATTTCATTTACTTTTTCAGTAGTCCTGTAGGCTTGGGGAGTCTCTGTTCTGTGCTGTAAGCATATTCATTGTTGATTCAGTTATCGAACTTTATTTCGCATCGATACGGTTTGATGATATCTGATGTGACGCTGGTGTGCCTTATTACACAGCGTCAACGTGCTCTCACATATACAATCGGGGTGAAGTGTCTTGACCAAGGTCACAATACAGATTGCAGATAACGCGGTCATTATCGAACCATCAATCTTTCTACTTTAAGTCCAGTGCTCCAACTTGATATGATGTCTCGTAGTGAAGTGATAAATCTGTTATTTGTGCGTGTTCAATCTCCCTCCCTTCAGAGCAGAGGTGGTGTTATAAATTTGTGTTGGTGGATTAAGTCCTGCCAAACGGAGACGAAGGGATCAACACAGCAAAACATTTTTGCGAACGTTTGCGTTTGTAATTACTGTATCCGTTTTTCTTTTTCTCTTTTTTACTCAGATTGAGTCAGTTTGAGGTTTAAATTATTCAGTGATTAGTCGGCAGAATGCATTATGTTATACCCTGAGCGATTAGTAATGGACGAACGAGACCTGGTTAATTTCGGAGTTGGTCGTACAGATGTACTACTTGGTTAGTAGTAAATTCTAATATTGCATCTGGATGCAAAGTGGCCCATTGAGTAGCGTCTCTACCGTCTGATACAGCGGCTGTAAGTTTGAATCCAACAAGAGACACGTTTCGTCACTGGAGTGCAACAAGGCGCCATCCGCAATGCTAAAGCATTGCGGATGGCGCCTTGTTACACTGAATGGACTTTATGGTTGTCTCCTTCGGCCAGGTATTTGACTTTACTTGCCTTGTGGCAGTATGTTGGTTATGTTCATGCTAGTAATACCTTTAAACACGAAAATGTCCCAACTGAAAAAGATTGTAGGGGGTGTAGCACACAAACCGTACCTTCATTTACATTCCTGGTTCTAGCTGGACGTTCCTCTCACAGAAATTAAATTTCGAGTATAAAAATGGCACTTTGTGATTTTAACACGATTTGGAATAATCGGTACATTTTTGTAAAAAATTGAAGTGAAACACGTGAAAAATAATTGTACTGTTCATGCATATTGGACATTCAATTCGGTTGAACGAATCAATCAACGGAGTCGATTCGTTTTGTTTTAGACCAGTCCTCTCGAATGTTTCGAATATCCTCGATTATTCGCAAAGCCTTTGATGGTTTGTCTGTCATACTTTGTCTCAACAAAGCATGCACTATTGTGATCAGAGAAGCGCAAAAATGCTTTTTTGATCACTCAGACAGGTGAACCGAGATGTTGTGATTAACCCTTTACCTAACGTAACGGCAAAAACCGGCCAGCGCAATTCTCAAAAATGACCAATTAATTTTCATTATTTTTTTCATCTTTTGTCTCAAAAACATAGGTTATGACCCCTCGTTGGAACGAGCTCGTCGAGCTCGTTCCAACGAGGGGTCATAACCTATGTTTTTGAGACAAAAAATGAAAAAAAATTAGTTATTCAAGAATTATTTTTGCAAGTGTCGTCTGCGTTTCAGGTTAGGTAAAGGGTTAAAGCCCTGCGAAAGCAATACCATCATCAAACAGAAAAAAAAAAACGAAAATAGCATATCGGATTCAATGTTCTTGTATTTTTTCGTCGACGTGCGAGATTCCTTAGTTGCGAGGAGGTAAGCCGACCGGATCGTGAGGCAGCTGCGATGAGACAGAAATTCTGTGCTCATTTTTGTGATCGGTACTATGTCTTAAAACGAGTCATTGAAAGCTTGGTGCGCTCTAGTCAGATGTATTCTCCTACGAACGGGATCGCAGTGGCTCAGTGGTACGGCACTGAAAGGTCAACGGTCCTCGATACCCGCCAGGGATAACTGCATTGTATCCTTGGGCAAGGCACTTCATCCCGAATGCCCATTTGGGGCCACGGTGGCGCAGTGTACTACGGCGTATGATGCACGTCGACGGTGCACTTGTCTTCAGCCAATGCTGGCCCTTCTTGTGCGGTGTTAGTACGTGGGGGAGTCTGACATTTACTCGTTGTTGCTCCCTCCGGGCACTTCCTCTTTCTACACCCGTAGAACTGTCCGACACGAGGTGGCCCTGGTTGTCGAAATTGCCGTTAAACGCCAATAAATAAATAAATAAATAAATAAATAAATAAATAAATAAATAAATAAATAAATAAATTCTCCTACGCCCATGGTCACAAACTCAGTTACTCGCGATGGGCGTAATAAGACCATCAAGTTACATAAAGGGCTATCGAAGAAAAGGGGTATTTTATTTATTTATTGGTGTTTTTAAGGTCACAAATTTCTGCACAATGGCTAATCATGACCATGACACTTTTTAGGGGTGGGGGAAACCGGAGTACCCGAATAGAACCACCGAACAACAACGAGCAACATACCAACTCCACATAAGCAGGGTTAGCATTGGTTGAAAACAGGTGCACCATCGACGTGCAATACGCCGTTGCATACAAAGTCACCGTGCACCCACGTGGGCAATGGGGTTGAAGTGTCTTGCCCAAGGACACAAACGCGGTTGCTGCAGGTGGGATTCGAACCGAGGACCTCTCGGCTTGCAGCCTGCACCTCATCCTACGGAGCCACCGCACCCCCCTGCGGTTCCAATAAACTAAATATTTTCTTTGATATGACTGTGTTTCACAATATTGTGCATTGTCAAACCTTCAAACCCGACTGAAAAGCCTTCAAACACGGCGGATATGACACCGATCCATGTCGATTTGAACCAAACTAGAGTTGCCCCCTTGGTGTGTTACTGGGTACAACCAGTTTGTTCACATGGAAATGTTCACAATCACTCGTTGAAGGCAACTAGGAAAAATGGCGTTACCAGGCATGGTGGAGGTGGACTGAAGCAGAGATGAGGGATTAATTATGACAATAAGTGATGATTTGGTGGATGGAAATAAGAAATAAGGGAGTTGCACGGAAAATCCCTCGCAAACTAAATTCGGTGTCGTAAGAGGAGATCCGTCAAGGCGGGAACTCAGCTATCCGCCCGTCGCGGTTTCCCCAATGGGGAAGCTGAGATTTTCGGATAGCTGAACCAGGTGAATAGAAAACCTCGGACTTTTGTGAGAAACAATACCACTGTCAGAAAACTGTAACAGATCTGAGAATATTTTGTAATTATTTGTTTTGATTTGAAGGTTGATAAAAAGGTTATTACTTGGTTAGTGTCCTATCGGTCGAGATATCAGCAACCGCTAACGTCGGCCTCAGTCTGATACGAAGTTACCTCGGGCTGATGTCTCGGCCGATACGACACTAACCAAGCAATAACCTCCAACACAAGCTAGTAAGAGTTCTAATCGCGCCGGAAGACCTTGTGAGTGGAGGTGGTAGGATAGATAGATAATTTAATTTGCGACATCCATAAAATACATCATTGGGTTTTACAAACTGGGATATGCGTTAATGTCCGATGACATAACCATGTTGGATGCCTTCTTGCTATGCCCACAGACAGGAAACGGAACATAGTAACAACCAATCGACTATTATACATAAAATGAAGTAAAAAAACCCAGAAAGAATAAAAGGACAAAGAAAATCCTGAAGCGGAAATTCCAGACGCCAGAGTTATTGTTGAAGGTTTTTGTAAGAAATCAGTGGCAGGTTTTCGCATTGTTAGTTTGGACCACCAAGGGTTGGTTGGTTAGATTATTATACAATCTAGGTTGAATGGAGAAAGCTTTCATTTTATCAATAATAGTTGTTATTTCTCGCTAATTAAGCGATGCAAACAGTCATTTTCAAGGAGGTGTCGGTCTATAGATTTCCGGTTTATTCCATTCATTCTAGAAGTTGTACAACGAGTCTTGTTTCGTACGAAAACATATACAAGAGTCGTTTTTGAGATGGGAATCCATTCGTTATAGCGCTACATGAAATATTGACTTTGTGATCTGCTGATAAGTTCTATTCACTAATCTCTATACAACTGGATGTCAGATTTCTGTAACGCTTATTGGTCACATTTAGAAATGTCTCCCCACCGGCAGCCTCTTAGGCTGGGGCAGAAGGTGCAATAAATAATTACTGCTGAACAACAAAAACAAAAATTCTCGGACGGTTTTCAAGTTCCCGATATCTCGCAGTCGCCGTTAATTTTTTGAAGAGAACACTTTGATATCTGTGAGAAATGAATATATTGATAGTGTGCTTATGTTCCAATAAGAGTACAATCCACGCCCTCTGATTGGATGAGAGCATGCGTAGTTTCTTTTATGTTTACGGCTCCACTAGTTTATGTTACCGTCTAACGTCACAGCGCGAAATATTTGAAATGACGTCGCTCGTTTCGTAATTTCCTCATCAAAGGAGTGACGAGCAAGCCGCTTCATTTTTCTGGATTTTTTACACGTGCAGCAAACGGTGTACCGGATGAAGTGTTGTTTAAATTACAAACCAATTTATGATTTGAACTAAGATGGAATCAGTTAATCTGGTTTATTGATAATTTATCCAGTGCCGCCGTGGGGTACACGAGAGGTTTATTTTCTAAACTTGGGATCGTTAAACGTTGCGTTGAACAAGGCAATCTTTTAACGATTACAAGTTTAGTAAATAAGCCTCTAGCGTTTAATAATGTAGGTTTGTGGCTATGGGTAGTGTCGTATTGGAACATATACACTATTGTAATGAGTTGACGGTAATATGGTCTGCGGTTTGCGGCGCGGAGCGTATGTTCAACCTCGACGCTTCGCGTCTTGTTTGAACATAAGCTCCAAGCCGCAAACCCCAGACCATGTTACCGTCAACTCACCACAATAACTTATAATGTTTCGCGGAAATATAAATTGAATATATACAACAAAGGCCGAGATTGTAAAGTTGACACCGTATTACTTCGTGCTAGGTGCATAACATGAGGTCATGTTTGAAGAAGTGAAAGCAGTTACGCTGTAACTAGTCACCGCGTAAACACCTTCAAGTCATCAAACGTCATGGATTGAGAGGAGATCCCAATTTGATTGACTTGATGCTATCTTAGGAGAGAGGCAGTTTAAATGGCGACGATTTTCGCTGGTTTTCCAGCAATCCAGTAGCAAAGTAGTATAAGCATATATATGAACATGTCAAATGTGGTTTCGATTGGCCAAGGGAAACTCCGATTAGAGAGCGGAAACCAACTCCAAGTACAGAAAATCCCGGAACATAGTTCAATGTTAATGTTTCCTTGACCTTAGTACAATGATTCCAAAATAAATAGGATGTTTCCTCTTATCATGTCCAAGGCACATGTCAAGTTTGGTTTCGATCGGCCTACGGAATTTTGATTTTTGAGAGCACCTAGACAAAGTATATGTTCAAATGTTGCTGAATGTTATAAAAAGTATGTTATACTATGTTATTAGTTGGACTGCATTTTGTCGGGAAACTGGTCAGCAACGAAGGACTGCGTATCTTGGTTTTCACCGTATGAAAATGAAAGTGTGCTTTTCCGATCCGTGATTGTTATACGACTTGTAGTCATGGAGTGGGTTGGTGCAGGTTGAAAATATTAATTGGTCTACCCAAAATAGAGAATATTGTCTCTTCAAATTGATTCCATTAAAGTGACACTGAACCGACATGGAACATACCTCCAGGGATGAAAGGGTTACTATCAAGTGTGTCGATTTTAAAAGGATTCAGTACTTCCGGGGACCAAGCCTTAAATACAATTTACACAAATGTATTTTGTATAATTACATTTTTTGCTTGTATATAATTATAAATAACCCATACGAATCATTAACATGTTCAAAGACATTGCTATGTACCTACCGAAAAATTGCAACTTCTTTTAACCCTTTACCTAACATGAAAAGCAGACGACACTTGCCAAAAAAATTCTTGAATAACTAATTTTTTGTCTCAAAAACATAGGTTATGACCCCTCGTTTGAACGAGCTAGACGAGTTCGTTCCAACGAGGGGTCATAACCTATGTTTTTGAGACAAAAAATGAAAAAAATAATGAAAATTAATTGGCGATTTTTGAGTTTTGCGCTGGCCGGTTTTGACCGTTACGTTGGGTAAAGGGTTAAAACGTTAGTGATGGATTTCATCCACTAACAGCGGTGGGGAAATAATACACCTCTGAACGGTTTATAGGAGTGGACCCAGTATAGTTTGCTGGGAATGGCAGTTGATGGACTCGCTCGACTGTCTTGAGGAAGATGAATTTCAAGTTTTTCTCTTGTGTTCTGTTCTTTCTTCGTTGTTTTCAGTAACTGATGAAATCGGTGTTTCTTTTGCTTCGGCCTTTTGACACAAAAACAAATCTATATACGCGAAAATCTCTTTTTTATACCACGATTAACTGTTCTCTATATAAAAAGACTATGACATAAATTTTAGCTTCACACACCAACCGTGGTGAATACGCCAGCAATGGGATTTCAATAGCTAAAATTTACACCAACAGTGGAACTACATCCAAGTTGACCTTTGGTGACCTCGACTTGAATGCAAACTTGTCTAAATTTATCACTCGTCGCTTCGTGAAATGAAACCGGCAATTGTTTTTTACGTTTTTAAATAAGTTTACCTCATTAGATACAAAAAATTAACAAACATACGTTGTCTCGTGTTAATAAAGCTGTTAATAAAGTACCCATAACTCGAAATAGTATGTTATTATATTATTAAAATGAAAAAAAGACCCCGTATTTTGCGCGTTTCGTTTTCTATTTTGTTTCGGCGATAAAATTGCCAGCGGAAGTACCGTTCACCGGTGCTCATGTAAACAAAAACAGAATCGTACGTGTGAATATTGATTTATTCAACGTTTAAACTCTTATTACTCTGACCATCATGGTATAAAAAATATCCCCAAAGTTCAACAGTCGTGATGAAGTGGTGTTAACCGCGCGACAAAGGCTCGCGGTTAACATCACTTCACAACTCGTGGTGAACATTTGGTACACCAAGCTACTATGGGTATATTCTATATTTATACACGCTGAAAGATGACGATAAAACATTTTACTTATCGTGCTAAAATACTCTTTTTAGGACCAACTTGTTACAAAGTGTTCTGAGGAAGCTAATTATTGTTGATTTCCTGTTTTGTTTTTGTTTTCTTTTTCACTTTGTGGTTGTTTTTTATGGTTTTCTTTGGAATAGGTTTGTTTTGCTGGCAGAATGTTTATCCTACTAAACAATTTCAGGGGCATACAGTCGGAGCGCTCTGTGTCGGTCTGTGTAGACACAGCTGGTTTCCGCTCTCCAATTAAAGGTCTGCTTTGGCGATGAAAACCAAGCTTGGTATGTGTGTGGGATATCACAAGAGGCGAGGGGAAGAACTTATTATTTTGGGGTATTGTGACCTTGAACTTAAAACTTTATCTGGGTGTTAGTATCCGCTTTTTAATCATAATTCAACTGGCCGATCGAAACCAAACTTGACATGTGCCTTGGGCATGATGACAGAAAGAACCCTATTTGTTTTGGAGTAATTGTGCCAACATTAACGTAAATCTTGAACTATGTTCCAGGAGTTTCTGTAGTTGGAGTTGGTTTCCGCTCTCTACTTTATCTTGGCCGATCGAAACCACATTTGACATGTTCACTGAACATGTTGAGGGGAGCAGCCCTGTCTGTTTTGGCGTTAGTGCGCCAAAGATCAAGGTCACAGTAACTTTCTAGGAGTGTCTTTAGAAGAGTTGACTTCAGCTCTCTAATTATATTTCTGCCTTGCCGATCGAAACCACTCCTGACATGTGATTCAGGTGTGAGGAGAGGAATACCCCAATTATTTTGTGGATATTGTGCCAAAGGTCAAAGTCGCATTAATCTTGAACTTGAACAATTCAAAGAAGTTGATATCCGCCCTCTAATTAAATTTCTGTTTGGCCTATCGAAACCAAACTTGACGTGCTGAACGGTCATGATGAATGGAATAATCCCATTTATTCTGGAGGGAGTCATTGTGTCAAAGGTCAAGGTCAGATTGACTTTTAAAGAGAAATTGGTGTTTGCACAATAACTATAGATACTATCGGGGTTACTGTAATACGGTGTTTCCTTTTTCATGAGGTGGGATGAACTATCCCTGGCGGCCACCTCTAATTTCAAATCATCCGTATTAAACTAAAATTATCTTTGGGACCTACCTTCCAAGCTTTATCTTGTGCGATCCAGATTTACTTACCGTTGCATTCTTATTTTATTTGAGAGAGATAATTCTTGTAGCCTTTTAAAAACGTTCTTTGTTATTTTTAAGAGTACAAAACGAAGCAACCGTTTTTGTTCTCCAAGATGAGTGCTTTTGACGTTGAAGGAGTAATTCGTTTCTTACGCAAACCCGCTGTGCCAGTTTATTGCAACAGTTTATTGCAAGATTTGTCCTCAACTGATGATATGTTGTTGCTTGATAAAAGGTTTGAAAGGTGTCGGGGCCCCCTCAAACAACGTGTTTAAGAAACAAAAATATTTGTTTCATGGGAAACATAAATACATAAAAATTACTGCCCACATACTATAGATATAATTTCTTAATAACCACAAAGACCCTACCCACTGGATTCGGTTAGTCGGTATTGCCCCCTTTTCCTTTAATCTCTTTAACCCTCTAAACACTTAGCTTTCGAATGGAATCGTACTGTAGAACATTCTTCACATCAAAATGGGGGAAGGATCTAATTATTACTGGAT
Source organism: Pictodentalium vernedei (assembly GCA_031216915.1). Classification (NCBI taxonomy): domain Eukaryota; kingdom Metazoa; phylum Mollusca; class Scaphopoda; order Dentaliida; family Dentaliidae; genus Pictodentalium; species Pictodentalium vernedei. The sequence continues at coordinate 364,333,800 of CM062291.1, read as the reverse complement.
TTCCTGACTGTTTTGGGGTTTCTTTCGCGCGGGGGGGGGGGGGGGGGGGGGAGGGGGGTCGTATTGTGCCGCTTTAAGTGGAATGTAAACCGAAACAATATGAATCAAATGGCCAAATAGCACACCATGCAAAATGGTTATTAATTCAATTTTATGCTGCAATGTCAATTCCTTTACAATCATAAATAACACATGCCAAGCGCTGCAAAGTTTCTTTTACAAAATTTAAATATTTAATAAAATCATTTTCAACGATCATTTTTTTCTAGTCACTTATTCTCATTGTTGTGAGGTCGAGCCTCCACAAAATCAATGCCAACAGACCTGTATTTGTATGGTGTATTTTAGCTGAGACCTGGAAAGTTGATGTAGTGTGTTCCAAAAAGAAATAAACTATGAAAGTTTTGAAAATATTCTAATGATGCGAATGTAAACCAAAAACTTCCATGTTAATGTGGGGAACAGATTTTGTTTTGAAAGTATGGTGGGTCATTTCAGTCATGTTTGCCGAGAGGGTGTTTTGCTTAGTCCAAGTACCACTGTGCTGAAAACTACAGAATCGCAGAAACACTCAAATATAATCCTGAGGATGTGATCTGAATAACCTTGATTTGAGGAACAGTGTGACTCACGTAGGTCCATTACTTGCATTTCCATCGCCTCTGTTGCATACAAAGAAATGCTGCAAATATTGTAATATATTAGCTTATAGGGCTGCACGATATTCAAAACTGAATACCGGTATCGGTATTCAAAAACATACCGCGGTATACCGGTATATCGAAAACTGTTCAGATATATGAACATAAATACCACCATCGAGACTCGAGGCATCACAGTTGGAACGAATTAGCATGCCTTGATGATGCGGTTTGAAAAACCTTTACCCAACGCAGACGGTATCAAAATTTATTATTTTCAAAATTAGTTTATCAGATTTTCCCCAAAGATTTCTACAAACCTATATCATGTGACCCCTCATTGGAACGAGCTCAACGAGCTCGTTCCAATGAGGGGTCACATGATATACGTTTGTTGAAATTTTTGAAAATTATTTTTTTCAACTGCTGAATTTGTATATTACGAGGGCACAAGCAGACGATTCCTTGGATAAAGGGATAATATTATTCTTTCGGGGCTACAGTTAAAAAACTTAAGACATCTTGAAAATTAAATTGTGTGTAAATAAATAACGACGATAAACCGATATTTTTGTAATTACACCGGTATTCAATCGATATTGATTTGAATACCGGTATATATCGGTTTACCGATATACCGTGCAGCCTTATTAGCTTAACAGGGAAAGGTCCTATGCGCTATACCTGCAACCTTTGTTCTAATGTGATGGTAACTGTATGATTTCCATCATATCCAGTCAAGTAGAGTATATTGTCTGAAGACAGTTCCTGAGGTTTCGTTACAAAAGAGAGTTGATCACCCATGGCACTGTTGCTATGAAACAACATCAGTTTTAACAGAGTATCTGACGAACACACTCCATAGAACAACACTGACTGGTGCAGCCTGTCATACTTTTTAAAAAACACCTGGGTATAGACATAATCAAGGTGGTGTGTGTTTGTTTACACCAGCTTTGTTTGTATATTTATACAAATGCTACTCATATTTATTTCCTGACATAATATCGCAAACATCCAGATCTGATCTCATGTCCACTAGAAAAAGACAGAACTGACAGTTTATTGTTTGTAAAGGCTTGATAAGAGAAGAATGAGAATACCTGCCTCGCAAAATCTATTTAAGAGTGAGATTATCAAATATTTAATTATAAAATAATTTTTGAAGGTCTCGGTATACCTTTTTTATGATATGGAAAGCAAGTCCACTAAGAGTGCATCATCCAAAGTTGGGAAGAAAAAGAAATTCCACACCACAAATTCTTTCTGTTTACATTCCCCTTAATATTGGAAGCAATTTTTTCATGCAACGCTTGATGTATAATGTGTTGAAGAGGTTAAACATAGGTGTGATTAGCCATCGAGTCATTTACAGAAATAGTGATCGTTCAGCACTTGGTTTGTTATTATTTTTTTTTTCATTGGAGAATAAGACGAGAATCTGTGGGTAATATCCAGCGTTCGAAGGTCGGCACAGATCTTAGCCCTTTGAATCCGTGAAACCGCTTTCCAGCCCAGGAACTTGATACGTCATAAAGAGAATGTGTGGTGTAGACCAATCAATATTTTCACCTCCAGCCTTGAGGCTGCACGTTGAAAATGTGAATTGGTTTACCACCAGTGTTGAACGGGTTAAGTTGAAAGCCATTAAAGTCACTATTACTTCGCTTCGTGAATTGCAAATACCCAGCATTGTGAAATTAATGGCTTTTAAAAGTTCTGAAGACTAGCTCATTCTAGATAACAACTGTTGGTCTATTGAGACAGATGGCACTTTATTAGAACAACTAATCAAATTAAAATGTATTTCTATTCGCCATTATCCTAGTGTTCAGGATCCGAGCACTTGAATTCAGATTCTTTATTCGCAGTATTACAAATAAACAATAAGTGGTATAACATGGGAAGTGGCACGGGCAGATTGGCTGTCTACTAGCCAACATTGAAAGATAGAGCAATTGCAAACAGATTGTAACTAAATGAATAAACTTAGAACAATTTATGTGACGCATAATGGGGAATGGGGATCGGGTTATTTCATTTCGCGGGGCCAAAGATACGGTCTACCATAAATACTAGTGAGATGTGGGTGCTTCAGGGTTGGAAAGAAGCAACCTGCTTATTATTGAATCCCCCCCCCCCCCCCCCCACTACTCTGCGCGCAACACATGAGAGCAACACCAAGTTCAATCGTGAAGTTGGTGTCGTTCAGATTTCGAGAAAGAGATACGTCATTAGGTTTGGGCGTGGGATCTACGTGAGCTAGCACGCCATAGGGTGTCGAATGCAATGAATTAACCCACACCAATAGGGGCGAATTTTCTCGTAACAGATCACCTGCTCAGATGTGTTCGACAGATTATTGATCTATGTGTTAATATTATTGTTAAAAGATTCCTAATTCCTAGAAGCATTCTACGGGGTGCTTGTAGGACAACTGGAAAGAAAAGAACAAAACGGTGCATAGGGCGAGTGTTCCAAATTATGACATAAAGCATGTCTTTTACGTGTATTGAGAGTCTGTTGGAATTTTTGATGGTTGAGTGTCATTGTTGATTTTAAAATGTAATCGGGGTTGTTGAAATTATCGCAACGAGCACAACTGGAATGTGGCGAAATGAAAGTTAAATTATTTCTAAACATGGTTCTATTACTACTATTACGAGTTACGTTGTCTAGAGCGCTTCTTAGTTTGGGGAGGGTGTATAAAGGAAAGCTATTTGGAGTTCGGATCCATGTTTTTTCTACGTTTTGAAGGCCAGACTCTCTGGTTGCACTACCAGATGGATTGTCAGTAACCATTAGTATAAATCATTGAAAGAAACTTTTTACTGGTCAAACTCGAACAGCAGTGCATGCAGTTTATACAAATCAACAACCCTCAGTACTGAATGTTTCTTAAATAAGGGATCTGTATGAGAATTGAACTTTTTGTTATTTATTATTCGTAATGATCGCTTTTGCATAACAGCTAGTTTTACATACAGCTCATGAGTTGCCGTATGCCTGGATTCCGTATACCAAATTGCTATGAATTAGTGCGTAGTATAATGTTTTCAGGACTCCGTGTGGATGAATATTTTTTACTTTGTTGAGACTATAGCTAGAATATTTTCGATTATAATCAGGATATGTGAGCCAATTTCAAACATTTTTCTGTCTCAGTGGCCTCAACCTTGCTAATGTTTTAGTTATTTATTTTTACCTCTTGGCAGAAATTATTGTTCCTACTCTTATTTGGATTAAGTATAATGTAGGAGGTTTTTTCGCGTTCAGCATTATCGGATTCGCAGAGCACAAGGCAAATACTGTTTGAAGTTCATCATGAAAATACGATGTTATGTAGTTATTGTGGGAAACCGAACAGGCCTAAAATTGAGTCCTGTGGACCGCCATAACTCTGATTGGCTAAGTCCGATTTGTGTTCTCCGTACATAACATATTGACAAGTCGTCCCTTGAGTTCCAATGTGTTCTATGTGCCTACTGGCAGCCTACTGGCACATAGAACACAGTGGAACTCAGGGGACGAGGTGTTGGACAACTTACCTCTAAATCAATTGTTGGCGATTCCGCGGATGCCATGCTCTTCCAGTTAACCTAATAGAATTTCGTGATTTTTGTGTCAAAGCCCGTTGACAAGTCCGAGAACAATGCTGAAGTGCTGTTGCTTTCCTGTTTATTATTTTCTATAATAAACGGGAAGGAGTTGAAGGACTGGGTGAATTTTGTTATGTCGTTTTCGGTAACCGTATTGTTTAGGGTTTTAAATATTAAACCGGATGAAGGAAATTATCACCTTCGTGATCTTCATCCTGTCTGATATTTTGCCATTTATGAAAGAATTATTAATATTAATTATATGTGTGAGACGATCCAATACTTCGTCTATTGTGTGTTGAGACAACAGATTCTGATATCATTGCAATCTTTAGATAATATTGGCTTCGTTTTATTTACTAATTGGTTGACTTTTGGGGATCTGGGGTATAAACTAAAAGTTGTTGGAAACATTACTGTCCATGTCGTCTGAGGAGAACTTATTTGGTTTCTGAATCTGTTCGGATATAGTTTTTCCAATGTTGATAAATAAATTGTTGAATTCGTTTGCTATGTCATGGGCTTCGCTTATTACACAAAACCGGAGGCGAGTGGACTAGGGATCGGTTTTGGAGTGCCAAAGTGAAAAAAATCGCCTTCACTAAAGACACGGGATTCTGGAAGAGTGGGTGCATGTTGGGCGTAAGAAAGCTATTCTTCTTCTTTAGTAACTCTTTTGTCCAACCAAGTTTCGTTGGAGGTATATATACCATGAGTATGTCTTTCAACACTTGTTTTCTTCAATGTAGGATGGCAATGCTGATCAATAGAGAAATCGTTGTGAACTTGTGAAATTCAGCCGAAAATGATGATTTTGGGTGTTCTAACCACGGCAGGGTCGGTCAGTATAACCAGAATTGTTCTTGGTTTATATTCAAAGAACAAACGATGGAACCAGATTGCGAAAAAGCTGGTGTGTAGTAGAAAAAGTAAAGAATTATGTTATTTTTTATCACCACTACATTAATACCCCCCCCCCCCCCCTCCCTCCAACACACACACATGCTTTTCATTTTAGTTCGGCCGCCACCGATCTGGAAAGGAACTCATTGTCGTGAGACGGAATATTCACCTACTGAGAATGAACGTCCCGTTCAAACTTTCCTAGAATGTTCACTCGCTGAGAAATAACGCTCTGTTGAAACTTTACCAGAAAAACGGCATCCGACATTCAATTTGTGTTGAGTTATTTTTCACCGATACACTCCACATAAATGATATAACGCCCCTTGAGTGAAACATGACGCCATTTCCAATGCTCAAGTATTGCAGAAGGCGCCGTGCTGCATTCAGGGCACGATATTATATGACAATAGCATACGAAGCAAAGGCACTGTCAACCAATGGCCTTCCAGATTAAATCCAGAGTCCATGGTCTAACAATATTTCGAGTTCTTACTTCACAAGTTTTGAGAGATATCGCCTGAGAAGACTTTTTATCTTTCGTACTACAGTTGATCCTTGTTTTCTGAATAGTCACTTTCCCAGCAAAGAATATTCAATTAACATGAATATTCAACATTCCCGAATTTGGTTATTTTGCTTCTTTCCGGTGACAAATTGAGTATCCATTGAATTTTATATTGTTGGACAGAGCCCATCGAGCTCTGTCAATCTGTCAAGCAAGACATAACAGAATAAATATATATTCGAAGTACTGAGGTACAATAGGCTTGTAAAACTTTAGAATTTAACCCTTTACCCAACGAATCGACCGCATCCGCCCGCGTAATATGCAAATTCAGCAGTTGAAAAAATATTATTTTTCAAAAAATTTCAACAAAACCATATCATGTGATCCCTCGTTGGAACGAGCTCATCGAGCTCGTTCCAACGAGGGATCACGTGATATGGTTTTGTTGAAGTTGTTTGAAAAATTTGAAAAAATGATATTTAAAATAATAAATTTTGATACCGTCTGCGTTGGGTAAAGGGTTAATGGGTATGAACCCTTTGATACTTTTGTACGCCTCATGACGTACGAAATGAAACAGCGCGTTGATACTCATTTCCTATTTTCTCCCGAATAGTGCTCATTGACAACAGTTATCGCAGCTTAAAATACGAATATAACCCTGCTGTCAAGACGTCTAAACTGATTGATAGCCAGAAGCCACTATCAAGGCTTTCACAAAATGAGAATACACGAGCAAAAGCCAACACTTTGTTTACTTATATTTCATATTCAGTCAAACACAAATAATAATTTGTTTATATAAATTTGTTTTATCACAAATTATTGGGAAAGTGCCTGTGTGATAAAACAAGTTTTAATAACAAATTCAGACCACCAAAAGTAATCTAGCCTTCAACCAGATAATCACTTATGTGAAAAATATCTGTTATCTGACGTTGTATTTTGAAAAACGTTGAATAAACAGAATTCCCAGTGACGTTTGTCTCAAAGGAATAAAATTTTTCGAAACTTCACAATATTTCTCATTCGTGCAGTTACCCTTGTGTCCTAAGATTATTTTTTTTTATGATAAGCATTACACTATATATTTTCATGTACACTGCAGCAGCTTGTCTTACAATGTTTCTGCCCCATTGCTGACTGCATATACAGACAGCCAACAAGGATGCAAAAACATTATCAAGACAAATGCAGTCTACTGGTTGAGGGCTCAAGATACAATAAGCTCGGGGCAACTTTTTAGAGCAATATAAAAGTGGCAGTTTGGCCCCGTGTGGGGTAAAAGGGCTAAACATGGAATAATCCTCAACTAATATGTATTTAATAGGGGATAAATATACTGATGTAATGACAAATCGCTTGGTGTTTGAAAAGTGTATATATTAAATGGGTTATTGCAGAAGGCAATATCCAATAAAGTGGAACTCGCGATAATTCAATATTCACGTATTGTATATTAATTTGCTTCGATCGTATATTCCCAGTTGTGTTACAGCAAGAGGAGCGGCGAAAGTAGATCCAATAACCAATAAAGAATGACACGTTGTCTCGTGAGTGCAAGAAGGCGCCATCTGCAATGATTTAACGCGGGATATTTAGAGCGGTGAGGTAATAATAGGAATTACACGAGAACTTCGTTAAATGAGAGAAAGGATTTGTTAAGACCAAATAACAGCGAAGGAATTTTTTAAAGAAAGCAGATTAGGATCCTACGAAGCTTCAAATTCGTCCCATTGATTCGATTAGATTTAAATTCATTTGCGGAACTTTTCGAATTGTTGAGATCTCTCCACATCCTGTACAGTGCATTCGTTTAACCCCTTCTTCTGTCATCGGGTCACCTGTTTAGGAGACCTGATGATAGAAGAACAGTTTAAGTCTTCAGAAAATACTTGGCTTCCGTGCTTTTGTTTGATTAAACCAAACAGAAGAGTCGATGTTCCAATAGGACTAAGATCCTCCTCCTCTGATTGGACGAGAGCTCGCTTAGTATATTCTATGTTTACGGCTCAAGTGGCAAATGTTACCGTCTGACGTCACAACGCGAAATGTCTGCAATGACTTCGTCCGTTTCGTAACTGCTTCATCAACGAAGTGACTAACGAGCCGTTTCATTTTTCTGGATGTTTCACGTGTGTAGCAGACGGTGTTCTGGATGAAGTGTTGTTTAAATTACAAACAGATTTACGATTTGAACTAAGATGAAATGAGTTTATCTGGTTTATTGATTATTTATCCAGCGCCGTCGTGGATACACGAGAGGTTTATTTACTAAACCTGTGATCGTTAAAAGTTGCCTTGAACAAGGCAACTTTTAATGATCACAATTTTAGTAAATAAGCCTCTCGCGTTTTTCGCGATGTAGGTTTTGGGCTATGCGTAGTGTTTGTTTTGAACATGTACGTTTTTGTGATAAAGTGACGGTAACAAGGTCTGAGGTTTGCGGCTCGGAGCGTATGTTCAACCAAGCTCCGAGCCGCAAACCTCAGACCATGTTACCGTCAATTCATCACAATAACGTCTGCTGTTTCCTGTAATACCTCGTGAGTGGAGTCTGATAATACTTGGGAGCCCGTTGGCTCAGTGGGCCACGGATCGACCCTGATGAGGGGTTACTGCGTTGCGTCCTTAGGCAAGGCATTTAATTCCAATTGCCCACATTGGGGCGGGCGGCGCTGTGTACTAAGGCTTACTTCACATCGATGGTTCGCTTTCCTTTGCCAATGCCAACCCTGCTTGTGTGGCATTTGTGCTTTGGGAAGTCTAACAGTTGCACGCCGCTGCTAGGTGGTTCTCTTCGTGTACTCCGGCTTCCTCCACCCGTAAAACTGTTCGACACGAAGTGATCCAGACTGTCGAAAGTGGCGATAAACTCCAATAATTAACTCTTTACCCAACGCAGACGATTTCAAAATCTATTATTTCAAATATCACATTCAACAAAATCATATCATGTGACCCCTCTTTACAGTACGTGGAGAGTGTATTATCACTAAATCACCCACAGAGTGGAGATTCCACCCAAGCAATAATTGCAAATTTGCTGCAAAGCACAACAAGCACAAGCAAAGTTTCAGCCAATGGACCTCCGGGTTAAACCCGGAGGTCCATTGGCTGAAACATTGTTTGTGTTTGTTGTCGATGTGTACACAATTTGAAAGTTATAGCTTGGGTGATAACCCCACTCCGCGGGTGATATAGCTACAATCGACTCTCCACGTACTGTAAAACGAGCTCGTTCCAAAGAGGGGTCACATGATATGGTTTTGTTGAAATTTTTTGAAAAATAATATTTTTTCAGCTGCTGAATTTGCGGATCGGAGCGTATTTTTTCAGCTGCTGAATTTGCGGCTCGGAGGTCATACTTTAACCCTTGTAAAGGGTTAAAGTATGACCACAATCGCAATGTGGATCGTATGAGACAAACAGTTTCAAATTCTTGTTCACCTCGACCAACATTTATAAAAGTCAACCATAATTTAACAATTGATTAGACTCTTCTGGCTAGGCAAAATGAGTCGACCCTAATTTAACAATTGATGAGACTCTTCGGGCTAGACAAATGAGTCGATCCTAATTTAACAATTGATGAGACTAGTCTGGCTGCACAAAATGAATCGACCCTAATTTAACAATTGTTGAGATTCCTCTGGCTAGGCAAAATGAGTCGACCCTAATTTAACATTAGACGAGACTCTTCTGGCAAGACAAAATGAGTCGACCCTAATTTAACATCAGATGAGACTCTTCTAGCTAGACAAAATGAGTCGACCCAAATTTAACATTAGACGAGACTCGTCTTGCTAGACAAAATGAGTCGACCTTAATTTAACATTAGAAGAGATTCCTCTAGACAGACAAAATTTAACAATTGATGAGACTCCTCTGGCTAGACAAAATGAGAAATTTGGAACGACATTCATAAATATCACCAGAGATAGAAAATCATTCAATATCCTTCATATTTGGATGCATTCCTCAAACCGTTACTTAAAACCTGTTGTTGATTATTATTATATGAGATTAAAGATAACGTAAGTCATGACTGCATTTCAGCAACCACGAATTAATTGGAAAAATTAACAGAAATGTATTGCAGAAAGTTTTCAGAACGGGTGAACTAGGTTCGTTACTTGCATGGTCGAACATCATTTATTGTGAAAGTAAAATGTTATTACGAACATAAATTACTGAAGATTTTTTACAAAGTAATTATTCAGTAGTAAAGTCTCTAACGAAATCGGACTTACGGTAATAAAAGCACGAGAGTCTTGCTAATAAAGAATTGATTAATTTGGTTTAAATAGCTCATATGAAGAAACGCAGAATGATTCTACATTGAATTTTAAGCAAGGTTGCACTCTAGCACCACGGGTGGAATATATGGACCAAACAAATTTGTCATAATGCACACCAACATCAGAGGGGCTTAAAGCTGGTTATTGGTCATCTTATTAATCTGAGAGAAAATGGTTTTGGAAAGCTTGACAAGACATAAAAACAGTTTATTTCCAAATGAAACAAAATACTACATTTTGATTGGCTGAGACGTACGGTGTAAATTGCAATCCACAGTGGATTTTTTACACCGTGTTTAACCACGGTGTAAAAACAAGAATATACAAGAGCAAGCTATATGGCTAAAAAGTACCCTTTTTTAATTATTAATTCATACCCTCTGCTTGGTTATGTTAGAACAAAAATAAAAATACAGGAAATTTAATATTTTTGTGCAATAAAATATTACAGATATGGATGTCATTGGAACTGGCTCATTGGGCCAGTTCCAATGACATCCATATCTGTCTGGTTTTATTTAAGAAACTTGCAAAGTACAAATTTTCTGACAGTTTTGGCCCCAATGTAGGTTAAAGTATTAAGTACACCAAAATTCCTCTTGGAAATAAATCCGTTATCCTTGTGTTTTCCAGGGTGTATGGGAATGTACACCGGTTTGGGAACTCATACACCCTTCGGCTTCGCCTCAGGGTGTATGAGTTCCCAAAGCGGTGTACATTCCCATACACCCTGGAAAATACAACGATAACTAATAATACTCCCTCTCTCGAGATACTTATAAAAAATATGGATTCCACCACAACAGTTGGTTTCTTCATATAACAGTACGGCCGCTGTGGACTCGTCACTTTCCATGGAAGGGCAATATTTCCACGGGCGCAACAACATTAGATTTCAAACACTAATTATAGGAATAATCATCAGAAATTTGATTAATGAAGCACTGGGTACAATTAAAATGTTGCCGATTATGATTTTATTACCTGGTAAACACATGCGTGGACATCACTGCCCACGCGAGGATTATGACCAGTCCACGGCGACTGTACTATAAGCGTGTTAGATGTCAACAAGTGAGCACGTAGCCTCTTGCCAGAAGAACACGAGCGAGAGAGACAATAAAAGAGCGGAAATAAATTTATTACAACGTTCCTGGTGTATTATATGTACTAAAACATGTCGCGAGCTTTGATGTAGATCTGCTGTCGATCTCCCGTTGTATTCAAATAGCTACATGTATAAAAGTAAAAGAAACAAATCGTATTTGTTCTTACTCCCAACGGTATGGACTGCTTGCTATTCCTGGATGCCTTATCATCAGCTCTGATCCCTTATTATTAGCTAATTCAGCGATTGGAACTGCCCACACGTGGCACTGTGTTGCAGAACCCATTGGGAACTTTCCAAGTATGTTGCGCATTACCACATAAAACTGTCCGAACAACCCAATGTACAAAATGCCAATCACATTTGCATTGACATAGTTACACATTTTGTTGCTTCGGAATAAAACGAAGAATACACAGTTAATGCAGTGTGAACAGCGGAGTTGGAGAACCTGTTACTGTGAATGTAAGATGGAGGGAGGAGCATTGTGAATTTTTTATTATTCGCACATTCAGTGTTTCTTTCAAAAGCAGCTTTAACGTATAACTAAAGGCCCCGTATCGACCTTACCCTTTAATAAATAAACCTAGAATACAAAGCTTGCACATAAGTAGTGTAAGATGTCGGCATAAGTTCCAGAATTTACTATAGGAGTCTTCATACCCCAAAACTGCCAGTACCGGGTTTATTATAGAATTTCTATACCCACAAACTATCAGTATTGGTACCAGAATTTGCTATAGAAATTCCCCATACCACAAAAGAGTCGGTTTACTACCGGAATTTCCAGTGTAAATTCGAGTAATTATAGACCGAAGAGTCTAGGAACCGGTACCTACACGCTAAAATCTGTTGGGATAAAAATCAACCCAAACCAACTGGGTTGAGTGAATATGAACCCAAGTTTTAACCCAACTGATTTTAGAGTGTATAATACCGCTAGCAATGGGATATCGGCTGGATCCGATAATTGTTTTGGAGTTATGCCCCTTTCTCGACGCTTTTCCTCCCAATTTCACAACTTTGGAAATTTAATGTCCGGATGATAACTTCAGTTTGAGTTATTAAATCAACACCAAATTTTGTATGGTGGTTTGCCTCAAGAATACGCAGATAAAGGTCGAATTTGGAGTCAGACCGACCAACTGTGGCTGAGTTATGGCCCTTTTTCCATTTTTTTTACTTTGACAATTTGGTGTCTGGATGATAACTTCAGTTTGAGTTATTGAAGCAACACCAAATTGTGTACATAGGTTTGTGTCCGGAATACGTAGGTAAATTCGAATTTGTGTTCATTCCGACCACTTTTGGTTGGGTTATGGCCCTGTTTCCATTTTTTCGAAAATTGGTTGTCTGGAAATATCGTCGTGTGACTACCATAAGGTTCTATCTTCCATTGGAAGATAGAACCTTATGTTTCTCACGCGACGATATGTCCAATGTAAGAACTTGCTATCAGGGGGGACGTAACCCACGTCTGGCGGTGCATTTGTTTTATCTGCAATTACCCGATGATTATACTCTGAGAATTCCTATGCTAAACCTGGTACCTATACTGACAATTTGGGGGTATACAGAATCTTTAGTAAATTATGGTATCTATACTGACAGTTGACTCTATTTAGAACGCCTTCTTGAAAAACTAAATATTTTGAATTTACTCTCATAAACTATTTTTTGGATGCAGAAATTGAAAATTATAAAAAAAAATTGGTTTTGTTGTGAATAGCGCTGGAAAGATGTGACGGTCACGTCAGATAAAGTGTTTTTTGTTGTTGGTTGTAGTGTTGGTCTTATTGCTACTGATGTTGCTGTTGTTGACTTTGTTTTGTTGAAGGTCGTAGTAACCAATATCAGTCCCCACATTTTGTACTTTCAACATGGGTGCGCATCATAGATTTATATTCATTTCAACAAAAACTACATTCCTGAGGTCCATTAAGGCTATGTGCGTTTGCCCAGTGACTTCGGGATTTGAACTTCTAACACAGACGGTGGCGATGGGATTTTAGTTCTCTGCGAGGTACTAGACAATTTTATATCTTCTTGAATATGCATTTCTGAAAAACAAATGATGGAGTGCTTCTTAGGTAAAGATGTCAAATAAACGTAAACAAAGTAATTGGATTACTTCGAATGCCGTTTTGAAAACCATAAACTTGCGTGATGTAATCATCGTTAAAAGCGATAAAAGATATTTGCCGCCAAATAGTTATCAAATATTCCACTCGCAGTAATAACTCACAGTACAAATATTCCGTGATCTAATTCAAAATTCTGTAAAGTACGTGCACGTTTTCCATTCAAAAATCAATCACTATTGCTTATTTCCTGGATGACACGAGTATTTATTACACGTCTGTTCTATGAAATCCCCATCTACAGCAACACTAAAGCATGCAGAAGATGAAAAATTGTTCCGCACAGATGCGCGGCACGGAAATCGTTGATGTACTATTTTTTATAAAGAGACAAAATGTCACTATAATGTTCTACAAATCGTGCACCGCAGTTACAATTTGAATCACTGGCGATAGCTAAAAATAGTCCCCTGAGTTCCAATGTGCTCTATGTGCCAGTAGGCACATAGAACATACTGGAACTGAGGGAGGGGGGGGGGGGCGAAATAGTGGCACGGGTTCCCCTCGCAAATTTGGTTGGCAATAAAATGTGTTCTTTTTGTTGATAGTTGTCAAATGAATTGCTGAGTGTCCTACAAATAATTGTTCTTATAGACGGGAAGGCGTGTAATAAACACAGAACGACACGCTTGTGTGAATGGGTTAACCGATATGACACTTGTGCCATCGTGGAAGGATAAAACCCGAGGCCTGCGGCCCTTCGTTTTATCCTTCCGCGCTGGAGCTCGTGTCATATCGATTAACCCATTCACACGTTCGTGTCATTCTGTGTATATACGATATATTTACCTTCTGACTGACACATATCTGTATGTTTGAAAAAACAAAGAACAATGTATTTGAAGTTTTGTGATCCGAGCAAAGGGGATTTTCAGAAAAAATCTCCTTGTAAGCCAGGCAGATTATTCCCAGAATGAACCAGGAATAGGCTTCAGTACAGTTGAAACTAGAAGTCGTGGCACTGTACTGTGCATTACTTTGAAGTAATAGCACTCTGAGTAAGTGCATTTTTTGTCCCGATCAAACTCAGACTGCACCATTAGCGTAACTCAATTCCTGTAGAAAAACAGTGTGCCCAACAATATTATACTAGTAAGTAGAGATTCCTACTTAGTCGCAGCGCCATATATTCCCCACGTGAGAAGAATTTATCTTTATAACGGCACGAGAAAAATTTGCAAACTGCCTTGTCCTCAGAGATTATAAATAGTTACTGAGTGAAGAATCTCTCCCACGGCGATTTAGTAGTAATTCACCCTCCACGTACTGTAGTCTCAATACTTATTTCTGTTTGATCGATTCAGTTGGCGATTTCACTGTCGACCTCGCTAATAGTGCATTATATTTTGCAAACTTTTTGGTGTATTTTAGTCTTCTTCATTCTTCTGTAGTCAGGAACAATTTAATTAACGAACATTTTCTGCGCTAATTGTGACAGAACTTCTAGTTTCAACTGTACTGAAGAGTTGGGGTGGGGTGGGGGTGGGAATGTGGACATTCCTATATATTATATTAGGCTGAAACTGCCTAAACAGTTTCAATGTACGGTAATATTATAACATACACAGCTTGTTATTAGTCTAATATGGTATATATATTTATCATGCCACCTGTCTAATTTGACCAATCAGCGTGCTATAATAGCATCGGTGGATAATGCGCTATTAGGTTATCCAATGGCGAACCGGCTATCGGATTGAGTCCATACACTTCCAGAGACCGTGTATGGGCCCACACACCCCTCAGCTGGGTGCCATTTTGTTTCGTTTCAACCTACTCACAATTGTTTAGAATTGGGTGTAACGTAAGTGCAAGCCCTACTTCGGAACTAACTCAAGCTTAAGAAACTTTTTCAAACAAGTTGGAAAAGTAATAGAGTGCAAAAGCACGAAAAAGACCGAAAAAGGGTGGAGCGAGACCGGCGCTCGACATTACAGGTACTCTCTCTGCACACCTCTTGCGTTTACCGAGCGCATGCGCAACAACCGTGACGTCAATTCATTTTATTTCCGCCATTGTGCTGTCGGAAATTTTGTGACTCGTGCTATTATTTAGCTGTTATCTTCGTGAACAACTTATTTGTATGGTGCTATCTTGTCTGTTTTTGTGCAAGTGGACTGTATCCTTTTCAAGCTTCTAAATTATTTACTATTTGATGATATTTTTGATCCCTTTTGCTTGTTTGCTCACACAGTCTTGTTTTTCCCCCGCGTGTTAACACAATCATTGTTGTTCTGTTTTCCGTAGGCGGGAAGCTTGATTTCATTTTTCATATTCATATTATGCCTAAGCCTATTCCTTGTACCTCTTGCTTGCAGGTGAAACATGTGGACGACTCTCATTCCACACGTGTCACTTGCAACAATTGTACACAGGCCCAATCATGTGGTATTTGTGGGGTTTGGTCTTCAAAATTCTGGGCATCTGTAAACAAGGTGGTTCGTTCTAGAGCTAGAAGCCCTCGTTCTCGGGGTAAGGGTAGTCGTGCCTTATCAGACTTTTCTGTGAGTGCACGTGGTGACTCTGTCACACAGAATGCCGATCTGTCTCTTTCTGTGGCGAGTTCCTCTGCAACTGTTGGCGGTGCTAGTGCGGTGATACTTGAAGTGGAGACCGTGGTCTCTTTGTCTTCTGATGTCACTCTTGAGACATCTGTTTTCGTCGAGAGCTTCTCCGAGGTCAGCTCGGTGACACTCTCCGATTTGCCTCCTGCGCCGTCGACGGTTGCTGAGGAAGTTGTTACTACAGATCCTATTCTGTATGATGATGGCTCTTCCATCTCTTCTGGGGATAGTGTACAGTCTCAGGGGTCCGATACTGTATCAGCTGGTGTGTCTCTGAGCTCTCAGCCTCCCCTGTCTTCGCGGTGAAGCTGTGCGGGTTTTCTGTCTGCTCGTCTCATCTGGCTTGGTTTGCTCCTGGTCGGTTGAGCCGTTCGGTCGCTTCGGCAGCGATTCCTCGCCCCTCGCGCGAATTGTTTGTTGTTCCCCCTTCCCCTGCTGGTGTGCCGACTAGCAGGGTGGGGCTGGGACATTGGCATCCAGGGCCTGCTGTTCGGCAGAGGTCAGTGACAGCTCCGGTTAGCTGTCACTCTTGGAAGCTTCCTCCGATGATTCCTCACTGTGTTCCGAGTCTGGCTGTAGATCGATGCTTGTCGTCGGTCTCAGAGGATGGGCAGTTGGAGCCTTCTGCCGCGCAGAGGCCAATGGCAGGTTCTTGTCATTCTTGGGACAATCCTCCGGTGTCTTCTCATCGTGTCCCAGGTCCAGCTACCGATCGACGTACGCCGTCGGTCTCTTTAGAGGATTTGCAGACAGGGCCTTCGGTTCCGCAGACGTCAATGATTACCCCTGGGCGTCACAATCGGGACTATCCTCCGGTGTCTTCTCACCGTCTCCCTATTCTGTCTGCCGATCGACGTTCTTCGTCGGCCCCTTCTCAGGATTTGGGTTCTACTGCCAGAATTGTCCATTGGGAAGACACTTCGTCGGGCGATGCTGCCAAGACGGATTCTCAGGGTGACCTGCGTCAGGCCGTTTTGGCGCTCACCCGGTTGCTTTCTAGCAACCCAAGTTGGCTTCCCTGTGCCTCCTGAGGCACAACCTCCTTTGGTCGGTCGCCGAGATGCCTCGCCTGGCCCTTTGGATACTGCACAGTATTCACAGGAGATGTCTGCTGGTCAGCCCGAGTTGGGCTACGTCTCTTCTGCTACAGAGGATGACGATGCTCGTGAAGGCGATGCCCCCACCCCCACCCCTCGTCAGTCTTGGGGGCAGGCTTTTGATTTTGTCTTATTGCCGGACATTCAACCTTCAGACCAGCCATCAGTGACCTGTCCGCCCGCGGTCCTCTATGGAGCGTCGTAACCCTGCTGAGCCTTCTAGCTCTGGGGCTTTGGGTCCTCTGCAATCGGCTCGGGTTGTTGAGTCCTTCCAGGGCTTGGACGCCAAAATGCATTCTAAGGCCCTCAAGGGTCTTTATTTTCTCGAACTGATTCCTTTCTGCCTCCATCGCGGTTTCGTGTTTACGATTCCGTCAGTCCACCAGTCTTCCAAGGGATGACTACTGTGGATGAGGATTCTTCTTCCCTAGGGTTGACTGAGCCTAAGTCGTCAGCAGTTCTCCCAACGTCGGTAGTTGAGTCTATGGTGGGCCTGTCCCGGGAGATGCTGGGTATGTTATCTCTCGCGGACCATATCGTCGCTGCCCTGGCTGAATATTTTCCACCAGGGGAGTTTGATGATGCTCAGGCGCCTTTTCGAGTTTTATCACAGGCTCTTATGAACTTGACACACGCTCTGGCCTGTAACACGGCTAATTTGGAGCTGGCACGCCGGGATGCGGTGTTGGACTCTTCTCCATCCCTTCCTTCTAAGCAGCGTGCTGTTCTGAGGTCTGCTTCTTTGGTTGGACCTCAGTTGTTCCATGGTTCCGTGGAAACTGTCCGTGGTGAGGTTCTTCGTCATTCGAAGGTCCAGCTTTTGCTACGACAGCTGGACCAACCCAGCTGCTGCTGCGGGTGGTGGTCGTTCCAGGCCCGCCAAGCGTCCTGCTGCGTCTGCCACGTCGGCTACGCCTTCGGCTCCGTCCGCTCCTTCTGCACAGAAGAAGTGCCGACGCGGCCAGGCTCACTGGCAGCCTCAGGGAGGAACTTCTCAGGACTCTGTTGCTTCCCGAGGGGGTGGTTTCTCCTCTCGGGGGCATCGTCGAGGCCTCAAATGAAGGTCCTCACCTCGATTTGCCTCCAGTCGGGGGAAGGCTGTCGCTGTTTTACGACCGTTGGACAGAGATAACGTCGGACACTGGGTCATCCAATCCGGTCTGCGACTGTCCTTCCGTCGGCACCCCTGTTTATCTCGGGTGCCCCTCCCGACTCAGGTCCCTTCCAATTCTCTACGTCGGGACATTCTGGTGCAGGAGATCGACAATCTCCTCTCCAAAGGGGCGAACGAGGTGGTCAGGAACACCTTTTCACCGGGTTTTACTCGAGACATTTCTTGGTGCCGAAGAAAAACGGCCAGTTTCATCTTGTCGATGTGAGCATCCTGAACGAGTACATTACAGCACCTCGCTTCAGTATGGAGACTTTCCGGTCGGTTCGACGTTCAGTTCATCAGGGCGACTTTGCTACCAGTATCGACCTGAAGGATGTCAACGTCCATGTACCCATTCATCTGGCGTCACGGAAATACCTTCGGTTCTCGTTTCGGGGTCGAATCTGTCAATTCAGAGCTCTCCCGTTCGGATTGAACCTGGCCCCTTGGGCCATCACCCGACTGATGTCACATGTGCTTGCTTTTCACCGAACTCAGTCGGCTGTGACTTCGCCAGCCTACCTGGACGACATTCTCCAACAGCACCACGATGCTGTTGTTCTGGATTCCGATGTCCGGCAGTTTCTTTGCCTACTAGCGTCGCTGGGCTTCAGAGTCGCGAGAAGTCGGATCTCCTTCCTTCTCAGCAATTTCGTCATTTGGGAATTGATTTCGACACACTTCACAATGTGGTGTCGGTTCCCAATGCTCGGGCGGCGATTCTTTCCGCCTTGACTCGGAACCTGCTCCAATCTTCCTCGGTCTCGGCAAGGACTTTCCTTCGGATGCTGGGCCTTTGCGGTTCGGTGAGAGATCTCATTCCGCTCGGCCGCTTGTTTGTCCGACCTCTCCAACACTTCCTGTTGGATCATTGGCGTCCGAATGTAGATCCTTCGGACCTGGAACTTCCTATTCCTCGGTCCCTGCTTTGTCACCTCCACCCTTGGGCCGATGTTACCTGGTTGACACAGGGTGTTCCGTAAGGATCTTCCTTTGGCCGATCGCATCCTTACTGCGGATGCCAGCGATCGGGGCTGGGGTGCGACGTTGGATCCTCTCGGTCTGTCCACTCACGGCGAGTGGGACAGCGAGCAGGTGGGCCTTCATATCAACCAGAAGGAGCTCCTTGCTCTTCTGTTGAGTTTTCGGCTTTGGATCTCTCACCTGTCGGACCACATTGTCCTACTTCTTTCGGACAATTCGACAGTAGTGGCCTACATACGGAATCAAGGAGGCACACATTCGATTCCCATGTATCGGCTATCTCGGGATCTTCTACTGTTGGCGCATGATGTAAAGGCTCGGGTGACCATTCGGCACATTCCCGGGCGTCTCAACGTCCTAGCAGACTCCCTGTCCCGACGCGACAGTGTCCTTCCAACCGAATGGATGCTGCATCGGTCGGTGTTTCAGGCGATTTGCGAGCGGTGGGGGCGTCCTCTGGTCGACCTTTTCGCCACTCGCTGGAATCATCAGGTAGAGACTTTTGTCTCTCCTTGTCCAGATCCTCTGGCATTTGCGGTAGACGCTCTGTCTCTGGACTGGACAGGTTGGGGAGGATGTGGATCAATCTGCTGCGGCCTCTGTTGGCAGATCGGCCGATTCGTCAACTCCTACGTCGCGATCTTCTTTCCCAGGGTTGTCCCAGGAAGTATCACAACAACCAGGCGAGCCTGTCCCTTCACGCCCGTCTTTTGTCAGGTCCTGTCTCCGACGTAGAGGTTTTTCGAGACGAACAGTGGAGTGCATTTCTGCATCGCGGCGACATTCTACTGGCATGACTTATGCTGCGAAGTGGAAGGTTTTCTGCCGCTGGTGTACATAGCAAAATGTGGATTACCGTGATCCGTCAATCGCTCAAATTGCGGATTTTCTGGTATACCTTTTTGACTCCAAGGGCCTCCAGCCTATTACGATTTAGGACTATCGGTCTATGCTGTCTGATACTTTCTCTTATGTGGGAAAGCGGTGCATCGGTCGTAATCTTTTTCTCTCCAAACTCATTCGGCACTTTTCTTTGAAGAGGCCTCGAGTTTTGCGTCTTACACCCAAGTGGAACTTGGCATGGGTATTGCACTGTTTGGAGGGGGCGCCATTCGAGCCTTTATTTGAGACCGATATGCATTTTCTCACCTATAAGACGGCTTTCCTTCTAGTGTTTGCTTCTGCCCGACGTGTCAGTGAGCTTCATGCGCTATCTGTTGATTCTGCTTTCTTCAGAAATGAGGCTAACAGTGTCACCTTCACTACTGATTGCTCTTTACTGGCCAAGAATCAACTTCCTGATTCGGTACCTCCTCCCATCTGCATTCGGGCTCTCCCTGCTGTCGATGGCCGGAGGCCTCTTCTTTGTCCTGTTCGTGCGATCAAAGACTTACATTAATCGCACTCAGTTCATTCGGAGGGGTCGGAAGAGATTCTTTCTGTCTCTCATTCCTAGGAGGCAGTCTATTTCTTCCCATTCTATTTCCAGGTGGATCTGTCTTGCTATTAAGCTGGATTATTCCAGCTTGTCTGCTTCGGATCTTGTTTCGAACCGGTTTAATGCTCATGAGGTTCGTGCCATTTCTACATCCTGGGCGTTCGCCAATTCTGTTTCGCTCCGGGATGTTATGAATGCGGCTTACTGGAGGAATGCTTCTACCTTCTCCTCCTTTTATCTCCGCCACATACAGCAGCAATTTGAGGACCTTTATTCTTTAGGCCTTCTCGTTGCTGCTCAGGCTGTTGTGCACCCTAGTTAAATTTGTTTTATCGGGTTTGTGCTTCGCCCGGCCTTGTTCTTTTCAGGTGCCTTCTCTCTATCTTCATTACAGGTTTCGCTATTATCCTCTGCCCTCCTTGCTTTCTTTCTGCTGCTCTTGTTGGTATTGGTTATGTGATTCACCTCCTCCTATTGTTTATTCAGCCACGTGTAAACAATTGTGAGTAGGTTGAAAAGAAATTAAAATTTTTTAGTAAATTTTGTTTCTTAACATACCTACCACAATTGTTTACCGGAGGCCCACCCTCCTTGGGGATATCTTTGATATCGATGCCTCCCCGCTAAATCACAAACTTCTCGTTGGCGGAAATACGGAATTGACGTCACGGTTGTTGCACATGCGCTCGGTAAACGCAAGAGGTGTGCAGAGAGGGTACCTATAATGTCGAGTGCCGGTCTCGCTCGACCCTTTTTCGATCTTTTTCGTGCTTTGGCACTCTATTACTTTTCCAATTTGTTTGGAAAAGTTTCTTAAGCTTGAGTTAGTTCCTAAGTAGGGCTTGCCATTACGTTACAGCCAATTGTAAACAATTGTGGTAGGTATGTTAAGAAACAAAATTTACTAAAAAATTTTAATTTCCAAATTAATTTTCCCACCTCAAGTTTTCACCGATTTTCGTGCAAATAAAAAACAGTTTCCTAAAAAATATTCAAAATGAAGCGATTCAGACCGTTTAATTATTTATTTAATTCGTTTTAGGCATGATACATGCGTTACGGGACGTTTTACTGCCAGGTATGGTGTCATGTGAGACTCAGCATGATCAATATGTATCTCACTTCGCCTCACATGACGCCATACATGGCAAATAAACGTCCTGTAACTTTATAATAATGTGTCAGTTAATTCCATATGACTCCAGCTGGATAGATTAACCATTGAACGGTCATATCTAGTGACCAGAGACTCCGGAATACACCGACAAGAATGATAAAAATGATTCCCGTATTAATTCAACATACCGACACTGGCTCTATATTAATAATTTGTGTCTGCCATTTTGTTTTAATCTAAAAAAATGTATAGTCTGAATTCATCAAATTGGCACTTTTTCAGCTCAAAGCGTCAGAAAGAAGGCAGAATTGTAAATGCGCTCAAAAATGTTGGAGGTAAATCAATAATTTTCTTTGCGATCAATGAGATGTTGGATTTCTCCCAGTGCATTGCATGAACGTTTGTATGCCTTTGTAAACAAATGAATGCCGAAAGGAAAATGTTACGAAATGGTTTGCAAATACAACTGATGATGAAATTTTCGGATAAAAAAGCCTGCCATACTAAATACGTTACGGGACACAAGAGGTGAATTAAGAACAATATTAAGCTCACGCAAAGCCTTGCCTAATATTGCTCACTTCGCCTCACGTGCGACCGTGTCCGTTAAGTTAACTAAACGTTTTGTTACTTATATTACAACATGTACAGTTTTAAAAACATTGGAATTCTCAGAAATAGTAGGCAGTTCGATATATAGACCTATAAAATACATAGTTTTTCGGTTGGCCCGTCCGGTGTGGAACCAGTCCGCTTACCCCGTGCCATGAAGTTGCGATCTGCTAAGAAAATATGTAACGTTTTTACCCGCCTGTGGCCGATTAACTGGTGATGTTGCTCTATAATGGCCTCTGTTAAGTCATCAGTGTGCCAAGAGAGAAGTGTTGGGATATTTCTGCTAACTACAATCGTCGTAATACTGAAAGGGATCCTCTTCGTGGTTATTAGAGTGAAAAATCACTCTCCGCGTACTTTATCACGCGCCTGCCACAAAACATCAACAATCGGACTTCTTAAATCAATGTGTAATTGCAAATGCACCTGAAATCATCATAGCTTATTTCTTTATGGCCAGAGTGACTTTCAGCATCTATGGCAATATCACACCCGCAACTCGAGTATGATGCCAAGCATTAACCAATTGTTTATGTCGAGGCTTCCCCCTTTCGAGGACTTCGACTCCAGGCGTTGGTTATTGGATACTATTTTACCAGTAATGCAGAACTTTCTTACCACAGTAAGCAAGTACTGCACTATTTCCCACGGATTCCAAGCAGGCCTGAAAATAATTTTCATTGCGCTTCCAGACAAAATGTCAGACACCAAATCAATCATGTCTGTCATTAAGAAAGATATCTGACATATCACAAAATGGAGTTTGAGTATTCAAAATAATGAGTTTTAGGTGTACATGTACCTTCGTCTTAAAAATGCCGAGAATCTATCCATGATTGGTTTCATTCTGAATTGGAACTGAATTACCCTTCATACATAGTTTAGATACATGTATGGCCATATCAAATCGTATCCCTTCACATGCTGTTAATAGTGATGTGATGTACAATCTCTTTCTTCACACTTCTCAACTTGCCAGGACCAGAAATCACAATAATCATTAATTTTAAGCTTGCTAGTTATGTACATAATTTCCAGCATGCACGATGTTCTGATCACTGAACTTCATTGATAATTTTGGCATCAGACATTTTGTCTGATGATTTTAAACCTCCGTCAGACATTGACCTTTTTGTACCTGACATTGTCCTTGTCTGACCACTTATTTTCTGGTATGGTTCCAAGGAGTGAAGAATTAAAACAAGAGAAGTTGTGTGGGTGCATATTTGAAAACATTAGTATGTTTGAGATGCAATGATCGGCTAGCGATAATAGGAAAGAGTAGGAAATTTGCGGTGTGTGTTCAGTCGGCACCGTTGCAGGGTGAGCTTTTCTATCCGCAGGCATCTTGAAGGGAACGAGAGCTTGAAACTAACTGGTACTTTCCCAGCTTAACACATGAAATCGATAGCGTTTAACTCCAAATTATACACATCAACAGCTGTCTAATAGGCATCCTTCAAAGGTCGCTGATACATTGAGCTAGTTTTCATCATAAGCCGGTAATTGTCACGTCTGGCAAATCTATTTACTAAGAGGTCAGCGCCCAGGATGTATTGCAACCAAGACTGTATTTCTGTTAACAATTCCCTTCTCAGAAACTTCTGATTGTTGTGTCCAGTTCCGAAATTACTGAGCTGCTTAACCAATAAAATGGTACATA
Organism: Pictodentalium vernedei; assembly: GCA_031216915.1. NCBI lineage: Eukaryota > Metazoa > Mollusca > Scaphopoda > Dentaliida > Dentaliidae > Pictodentalium > Pictodentalium vernedei. Next base: position 364,309,965 of record CM062291.1, on the reverse strand, counting down.
TATGGAATAAATTGTGTCCTGGAGCCAATACTATAAAACGTTAACAATTGTATTTTCTAGAAGTATATTTTCTACCTATTACTACAACCGACTAACATGAATCATTAGCACTTTAAAAGATATGGCAATTTGCCATTTGGCAAATTGTTATATCTTTGAAAAAGCTAATAGTTCATTGTAACCAATTTAGAGCCATAAGTAGAAAATACAATTCTAGAAAATACAATTGTTTAAGTTTGAAATGAATGAATGAAACTTTATTTTGCAGCATACTCAAATACAATATCAATTAACAAATAACTAGGTAAGTCTACACTACATAGAAACGTCTTCCTGCCATTCCCATACATCAGATTTCTTGACACCAAAGCCATATCCTTTTGTTTTTTTTCTAGATGGTTTTGCCTAAATAAGAAAAAACAATCCTCATGAACGGACCGGGGATATTGCTTGCTGAAGTCATATCAGTTTAACAGTCTGATAGTTTGAAAAAAGAAATAGTGGGTTTGAAAAATGAGATTATTTTCTGTAAAAAGCAATCAGAACAAGACGAATTGGCACAAGTAATGATGGATAAATACGAATTCAGGGTTGTATTAATTACTGCCTTTTTAAACAGGGGCCTACTGAGTTGTTGAGTTTCTGCATTTAAATCATTCCAAATTGTCGGAAAAGAATGAAGCGGGAAATCTGCAGAGAATCGTGTTCTCGATTTGAGTGTATGCACACTCCCCGACTGCCTGGTTTCCATTCCGGAGGGATTTATGTAAATTTCAAAAGTACTATCAAAAGATACAGGCAGGTTATTAGGAAACCAGTCATGCATAAAAAAAGAACATGTAACCTCTATAGGTCATCGAACTTCATTATGCCACATTTTTTAAACAATGGTGCGGTATGTGAGGTATATTTTCTGTTCGTTATAATGCGAATAGTCTTTTTTTGCAGGGTAATAATTCTACTTGTCGACTATACATGACCCAAGCAAGTATACCGTAAAGCAAATGGCTCTGGGTGAGTCGGTGAGTAATATAATGACTTTAAGGCTTTAAAGGGAAGAATTGTTTTCGCCCTATTCAAGGCGAATATTGCCCTCGACATTTTAAACAGACCACAGAGGTGTGTTGTGTATATTTTAGATTTGCGTCGAAGTGGACTCCCAAGAAATTCAACTGATTTGTCTTCGTGTTGGTTACTAATTAATCGAATGTCTGTACTATTTAGGATAATATTCTACCAAGAGCGTTATACGAATCATTTTGTGGATGCAACAGCATGGATTTTGTTTTATTAGCATTCAGACATAGTCCATTTGAGAACACCATTCACTCATCTTATCTAGTTCAGAATTGGTCTCGTCAATTAGGTTATCTAGATTATTACCAGATGCAAAACCTGTAGAGTCATATGCAAAAGACAGGACTTTTAGCATGGTTGAGAGGCTTATGTCGTTGATGTATAATACGAAAGGGGTGTTGCCCAGGATGGAACCTTGAGGTACACCAATTGAGAACTCCAAGGTGTCCGATATGTTATTCATGAAAGAAACAGATTTACATCTGCCTGTTAAGTAATCTCTAAACCAGGAATTTGCCAACCCTCTTACACCATAGCCATAGCTATCCAGTTTTGTAAGTAGAATTTAGTGATTTATGGTATCAAAGGCTTTAGAAAAGTCTTGAAATACCAAGCGTGAGTAATCTTTGTAGGTTTGTCATTAGTTTCTACAACATTATTTATGAGCTGAAGAATAGGGTGAACAGTGGATTGTCCTTTTCTGAATCCAAACTGATACTTATATAAGATGTTTTGTTCCTCTAAGAAAGTATTTAATCGTGCGAACATTACATTTCTAGTATTTTGGAGAATGTTGGAAGAATACTAATGAGGCGGTAGTTGGTGAATAGTGGGTCTCCCAATTTAAAAGTGGGTATAATTTTAGCTATTTTCATCTTGTCAGGCACATCTACCTGCAACAAAGGATAAGTTGATTACATGAGATAATGAACCTGCCACCTCAAGTTTTATCTCTTTTAATAATTTTGTGGACATATCGTAGCTATCTCTACTCGATTTGCTCCTCAGATTGTGAGCGCAAAAGATTACTTCTTGTTCATTAGTAGAACTTACAAAAAATGAATCTCTATTGTTATTATTGTTCAAATAATCAGAAAAATTACGTTGGGTAGGTAGCACTTGATTACTCGTCGTCTTTTCAACGTCAGCAAAAAGGGTATTGAATCCGTCAGCGATTTTTTCGGGTCTGTTAATTCCGTATTTCCATCTACGAAAGGTGGTGGGAAGTTTTCGGTTGTTATTTGACTTACATGTGGCCTTTCGTAGGGTTTCCCATGTCTTTTTAATATATTTATTTAGAGATCCGTTTCAAGCGACTGTATCCATAACCTCTCCTATATTATCTTTCCCTGCCTCCGTGAGGCTGGCTATTATGGCATCTGTCATTTCCCGGACATTGGCTTTCCTATGACATTCACAAGTTTTGATTTAAATTTTTCTTCAAACTGCGTCCAGTAAGCGTGCTTTCAGAGTTTTCATTAAAGCTTATTTTGCTTCTTGTTGGCTTTTTGTCCCTGGTCGTAAATGTAACCACGTTATGATCGCTACCCAACTGTCTTTTATCTTCGTATCATTATACCTCTATCACCTCTCTCCATAAATCGGCATCTATGATAATATAGTCACAGAGTCGTGCGTGGAATCACTCGCGTCGATCATTGCTCGAACGAATCTCCACTTCATTCGTATGAGCCATAAAGGCAATAGGTTTGTCTTGGAGACAATACCAAGTGAGTCGATGAGTTGAACGAGAAGTCAGTCTTTCGAACAATTGCTCGATAAAAGTGGAGGGTAGCCAGAACATGGAATGCAGTAGGTACACACTAAAAACTAAAGTGTTAAAACTGACACTTTCAAGGTGTTAAACCCATTTTAACTCTTAGGGTTTGATTTTAACACTCAAAGTGCAATGTTTTAAGCACTTAGACATTGCAATCGTCAGAAATCTGAAACTTGAATGGATGGCACTTCCCATGTGTCTAGCATTGGTGGTTCTTCCAGGATCGTCCATAATTTGATTTGCGCTTGGTGGGTACATAAGTAAAAGGACACGACGTAGATGACGCGGATCAGGCTCGAGAGTTCGAGCCTGATCCGCGTCATCTGCGTTGTTTCCTTTTAAGTGTCGCAACATTACACTTGTCAAGTGGTATTATTGTCAACACCTGTCAAGTTCTGGGATATCTACACTTGAACAAAGTGCTAGTTCTGCACTTAGTAAGTGTTAAATACAGCACTTCAAGTGTAGTTTTTAACACTTTAGTTTTTAGCGTATAGAATAGTTGACCAGCGGGTAGGTCATCATCGGTAGTGTGACTAAGAATCCAGGAGTTTTGGGTTAGAAACGGGTTCATTTCGGTCATTTCGGTAGACTTCGGGTTATTAATGTTAATTAGATACACCACATCCAATTGAACATATTCTCCAAATACGTCCTCATTATTTTGGAGGCTGCTCGGTGCCAGAGCAATCAAGTGCCACCACAGGATTCAACATGGATGACTACACCATACAAAATGGATGACGGAAACGCCGCTCACCTTAACCCTTTACCTAACATGAAAAGCAGACGACACTTGCAAAAAAAAATCTTGAATAACTAATTTTTTTCATTTTTTGTCTCAAAAACATAGGTTATGACCCCTCGTTGGAACGAGCTCGACGAGCTCGTTCCAACGAGGGGTCATAACCTATGTTTTTGAGACAAAAAATGAAAATATTTTGAAAATTAATTGGCGATTTTTTAGAATAGCGCTGGCCGGTTTTGGCCGTTACGTTGGGTAAAGGGTTAACAACGCGCGCTGTGTATTTAAACTAAGACCACGTATCTGTATAATGGCGTCATAATAATGGATGCTCTATAATGACATTGCACGTGGCACCCACAATTCACCGCGGCATCACTTCTGGGTCTATAGCAGAGTCATAAAGAAGAGGCTCCATTCAACATACTACTGACGTACGATAGGTAAAGGGTTGGAATACCGACGGTTAGTCACATGTTCTGATAGGAAAACATACAAACAAAAACCTTGTAAGCTCAGCTAATGGACCACTAAGCTCATTGGTGCACCCAGGGCTTTCGATAGTACCTTGTGTGTTTTTTTCATGCAAATTCAAAATTGCCGGAACGGAAATGCAGCTCGCAGCGTTAACCGTCAACTATCCTCGTACTCTTTGTTTGATAGTTTTGAGAAACGGTTGTTTAAACTGAATTTATTGTTGATTTCATATGTGATAACCCACGGTAGCAAGAGAATACTTTAATTTTGTGTCTTGGCATCATGAAGTGACTAATAATTTCTTTTTAATGATTCGCCGTGTTTTCAGCCATCGAATCCTGATCATCGGATCGCACTGTGTGGTTTTCGGATTCCGTATCAGATGGTTGGTCTCAGAATGAGGACGGCACTGGAGAACGTTAATCAAGTCCGCCCAGGTTACCAACCGTTTCTAGGTGTGCTCCATTTGTGTAAATAAACACTAGCGAATTGTTCTTAACCACTTTTATGTGTACTAATGCCTATTAATCTCAATAAAATATCTTTCTTTTCTTACTTGGTTGCTATTTTAAAGCGTGATTCTGATGTAGAAGAATGAAATGCTGAATGCTGTCAACTCTGGAAAACTTTGAAACGTTATTTTGGGAAGTCCCCATAATTTTACAAGTGTTGTTTGTTTGAAAATAAATATACCTCTAGCTACAATTCTACGGTATTTACCCTTATATTGGTTTCTCGTGTGAACGGTGAATTTCCATAACGGCATATAATAGACAGATCATTATGACAGTGAAGTTATCTGGTTTGTCGTATTCCGTCGAGTTGACAAGGTCAGCTCGCCGGATCATTCGAGCCGCCGAAAGCGGCTCTTGTGATCCGGCGATCTCACCTCGTCATAAAAATACTGCCAAATTAATCTCCATTTATTTCTCAATCCTTGTCGCAGGAGGTCCAAGGGGTCCGTTCTCTAGAATGTGTGCAATGCAATGCGTGGTCTAGTGTGAACATCGAATACTGCCTATAGGCTACGGAAGGAGCACCAAGTAAGGGTGTTTTGTGACAAATGAATCTGGCAATCCTCTAGGGGTGGTAGGGTTCAGTTTGCACACGACAAAAAGTATGCATAACAAGCCATCGAGGAACTTTCGCTAATATCTGTCAGGTGTTTTCGGGAAACACAATTCAAACAAAACAGATGTGAAAACAAAGACACTACAAGAGCCATTCCTTTTGTTTCAAAACATAGTCGCTCTCAGTTGCGTTAAAACGATTATATAGAGGATAAATGGCGAGTTACTGTTGGATAGGTGAGAGAAAGCTCCCCAGTCGAGGTCCGTTTCGTCCGAGATGGGGTGCTTTCTCTTGCCTATCCAACATCAACGAGTTATTCATCCTACTTAAAAACTTTTTGTTGTTGGATAGTTCAATAGATATACATGTAAAATATCCAACAGTTAGCTCTTGGAAATACAATTATCCATCTATTAAACATGGGATAGTCAAACTATATTCCAATGAATAATAATGGGCGGCGTCAGTAAAGGTTTTTAACTGAGCTTCACCACTGCGCGATGTTTTGCGAGGTGTTCTCACACTATTCACACTCTAAGACCAGAAGTATTCAACAAGTGCTTGTGATACTGAAAAGTTTGACGTGCACGTATCAATTTTCCTCTATCCCAATCTTCCTTCATTCTCCCACTGCACACTTGTCGCAAACGCATGTGTCAATTATTTCCTCATCTTTATTTCCGACTTTAGCTAAAAAAAACAACGTACTTCGGAAATGAACGCAAAAATTAGAAATTTGCTGACTCTGCTGCAGTCAAGTAACTATTTGAATAGCAGATAACAGCATCAGACATTTTTTTCAATCATTTGTTTGAAATTCCAATGATCAGTTTTAAAATAGAAATTAAAAATAGAAGATTTCCGCAAAGACTTGTGGGGAAGCATGCATTTAATATGAAACCTTCAAGAAGATTCCAAGTCGTCAACACTTGTACCCTGTTCAATTTAGGAGTTTATCAATTCACATCTGACGCGACACATCGACAAGGGAACATAAGCATATAAGCATTCGGAGCACGGAACTGAGCTATAATAATGCAGACACGCTACCTTAGCAGGGAAGTGTGGGGGGGGGGGGGGAGGGGGTGTTCCTCATTTCCATCGCTGTGGCCCAATTCCACCACCAACAACTCTTATTATCAAACATGCAAACACAGTGAGGCCTTTATTTTGTTTGTTTTGTGACTCCAGATTTTCAAAAAAATCCATCTCTGATTTACATCGTCATGAAAACCTACTTACGATATAGTTATCTCCCTCAAAATTACCGGAAGTCGAGAAAAGGCCCAATTAAGATGCAAGTAACTGTTGAGAAAACACAAATGATATCAGTTGAAAATAAAACCAGGTTTCCTTTTGTTACTTTTAATAAACGAAAACAACAGACAGCTGTCCGATCCCCCCCCCCCCCACCCCGAAAATATGTTTACATTTCATCGACTTTCAAACCTCATATCTTTGTAACACCTGAATGGAATTTGATGCGGTTTGTGGTGTTAAAAAGGTTGGACTACAAGCTTTTCGAATAGAGTACGTTTGGAATTTTCCTAACGCATGGAAATAATGATTGAAGCGAACATCACACGCTGACAGCTGTCAAATTTTAAAACACAACAGACCCGAGCAAAATTCGTTCAGTGAAACGTAAGTTATAGAGTGTTACAGTATGAAACAAACACACAATTCATTTTTTCACTGTCCACTGGCTTCGCGAGTCGAGATTGAAGAACGTCTTCTGAAATGTCCGTCACTGCAGCCTATAAGCCTTGAGGGTGATATCGCTGTCATTTTTAACCATGGAGTTCGAACTAGAGATACATATCGAGATCAGCAGAAGACATTTTGGGCTAAGCGGGAAGAAGAGAGAGAGAGAAATCCAAAATTTCAATTACAAATTTGAGTTCTTGCAAAGATTGATAGCAGATACCATACACTACACAAGACTTGCGAATCGAAAATGTATTACCAAGAATGATGTACTTCATGCCTGCAAGAGACAAGGGAGAAGTTTGCTGATTTAAAAATCACAATCACTGTGCTACAAAATGGCTCTTTTCAGAGCCGCCACGTAAGGAGAGATACTCTACTGTATTGCACTCCCAAGAGCGAAAGCTCACAGGACCTTTGATTTTTATCTGGCGTTTTTTTTTTTCTAAAATGATGACTTGATTCGTTTATTGTGTTTATTCAAAGAAAAGCCTACGAGTAGCAGGTGCCGGGGTTCCTGCTTTAAATCGTCGCCCGTTTTCAACACTTAACGAATCCGTGTTGTGTCATAAAATTCTCTTCTCCCCTTTGTCGGTTATAACTTTTTTTAAAATGGACTTTTGCACAAAAGTACTTTTTAAATTATGAACGGTCTCTTAATTTGCAACTGTAGTGTACCAACATGAAAATGCACCGATCACCTGTTTATGCCATACTTCAAGATGTAAAAGAGAGATTCCTGAGCAAATAGAGTGACTACATGAGGATGTTTATCGGCCATACTCGGCTTAAGTTAAATATTTTTATTCCATCTATGAAATCTTCATGTCGCACTGGTAAACTCGTGTTAGCTGAAGTTATATAATCATTGTACGATTCATGATGGGGGATTGAGTTTGGAAGTCACACAGACTTCCTTGCCAGAAGGGACTGGGCAAAAAGCACCACACATTTCTTCATGATACGGAGATAAAGGGACAAATTAATAATGTTAAAGTTTCCATGTGTTTTGCTCGAGCGGTTTTAGTTGGAAAGTGTTATGCTGATAAAGAAGATACAGAAAGAACTTTGACGTAAAAAATGGGATAGAATCAGAAAGTCAAAAATACAACTTCAGGAAAGGGAAGCTATGGCAATGAGGGGCAAGCAGGTCTTGAATACAACACGTCGTGTGGGACAGAGGAATGCCGAAAGATCCAAGACCTGCTTTATCCCGAATATGCCATCAAAATTCATGCACTTTGTCAAATCAGGTTTTTTGTGTGAACCTCAAACCACCACCAGGGATAGTAAAGTGATTCACGCTTACTCTCATGGCCAGCATTATGATACCATTACTACTATTACAGGTGTTCTAGGTTGCAGTTATTATTGTGAATTGTGTAATGTAGGTACTGTACATAAAGAAAAGCAAAAATGCCCTCACGATTGATAGTGTTATGCACCCACACCATGTGTAGTTGAACAAAAGGTGACCAGTGACAAGTGTAACAGAATCTTTAAGAGTAAGACTTGCTTTTAAAAACATAAAAGTAAAATAGGGAAAGAAGAAAAGAGTATCTGCGACAATGTCAAATACTGCCATACCTGCAATGTGGAGTACACTAAAACCAAAGGGACCCATATTTGTGAGGGAAAGAAAAAATGCAACACATGTAAACAAGTTGTAATCACCAGTGTTACATTCCAAAGTAGGAGAATCCATCTGCATCCAAAGCACCACCACTAGTGCCTATCATTTTGTCTTTGACTTTGAAACATCTCAAGACACAGGAGTTCACATTCCTAATTTCTCTATTGCTCATCGTGCCTGTGGATAGTGTATTCCGGGGATATTAGCAAAGAATGTGTCCAGTGTCTCGTTTATTTTATTATGCCTGACGTTTGTAACAGCAGCCGTGATTGGTTAATTTGGCACTTTCTAAAAGTCATAGTACTGGAGTTTTGGGGCAAAACACGGGTACTATCGGAACGTTCTTTCCCGGAGACAAGAGAACGTAGAAAATGTAAGCTCCACTTCCATTGATCAGCGTGGATTGGAATTTCTCAACATCAAACGCTGGCTCCGTGTCCGTTTAACTTTTTTCGTCACCGGTAGATGCAAACTTACCAACAAATATATCATCTTCAGTGGGTGTGTTTTCAATTTTAACTGCAAACAATGAATTCAAAAGAATCAGGAATATTAAAAACTCACGTGTTGTTCACCACTTCAGTGAATCCTGAATATGAGTTATGACTTCAGTCACTTATATTTCCACAAGTTTTGTACTCCTCGACCTCACTGAGCCTCCGCCTCAAAGTAAGTTGTTTCACTCCGCTTAATTCTATCAACTGTCGTCGTCCGAGAAACATGAATGTATATTCCATTAATTTATACCACTTATCACACAAGCATTAACAATGAATTATAACATGAACAGCAGGATGCAGTTGTAAACACTGGCGTTTGGTGATACAGAAACTCCCAAAAGCGACGGCACTTGTGACAAGTCATTCGAAGAGACGTCATTCCTTCGAAATGACGTCATGTTTTTGGATTCGACTACATTGTTATTACAAGATTGATGGCATGTTGCAGTTAACGCTTATCAATGAAAGTTATTTTTTGTTCGGCATAATAAAATAATTAGAACGTTTCTTTTCATGTTCTGTCGGTCGATAGTACCTGAGTTTGTGTGATTTCTGAAATAAAACCTTAAGCAGCGAAATAAAATCACACAAACTCAGGTACTATCGACCGATAGAACATGAAAAGAAACGTTCTAATATTATAATGGTGGCGAGAGGATGAAAAAGTTCGAAAGGGATTCCACATTACAGGGTTTGTGTGACTAGCTTTTAAGTAATGTATGTCGCCTACAAGCAGCAGGGGTTTGACGACCAATTCATCTTGAATTCAGTTTGTTGAAAAGGGGGTGACTACACCAAATCTTATCATGGATGGGAATAAGATTATTGTTCTTGGAGCTTGTGGGGTAAAAATCAAGGATTCTTTAAGTTATCTCATCATGAGATTGGCAGATTTCCCCACCACATTTGGACTTACTGAATTAGTAAAGGTATATGTTCAACATTTAGCAAATAAGAAAGTGTTCTACAGTTATCGCGGTCCCTATTTGGATTTTTTGAAATGATAGAATCGGCAAATAGAAAGTAGCGCCATCTTTGATTCTGATATTGAAATGGAAGAATACTTCCAAGCTGATGTTGATATCATTTGCTGGGGTTGTGGAGAATTTAGTCAGAATGTTTTAGATAGTGACGGGATCGATCCATTCAAAGAAGCTCACACTTTAGCCAGCACCTGTAATAAAGCTTGGCGGAAAAAATAATGGCAGATCATGAAACCGCCATTATTCCAGACATAGGTTATCCAAACAAAGTCAAGTACTCCATCAAGGCTGTCAGATACCTACATACATTGTGCAACAGGAAAATATACACATACAGCATGAACTCAATGGTGGAGAAGTGCAAATTATGCAGTATCACGTCGATGGGTACCACAAAGAAACAAATACCATCTATGAAGTTTATGGATGTATGTGGCATTGATGTCCCAGATGTTATCCTGACAGATTTGCCAAAACTCCCATCAATCTACAGATGTACAAGACACTATATGACAAGACCATGGAAAGAAGAGAATATTTTAAGAAAATGGGATATTCAGTTTATGTCATCTGTGAAAACAATTGTGATGCTGAATACAAGAAGTCCCGGGATTACAAAGCAGAAATAAACACCTATTTTCCATACATGGACGCCATTCAACCATGGGAGGCATTATTTGGAGGAAGGACGAATGCCATCAATTTGTACCACGAGGTAGAAGCAGGGGCAGAAATTAAATACATAGACATTTGCTCACACAATCCATTTGTAAACAAGCATAGAGATTATCCAATAGGCCACTCTGGGATTTCGACACGAGAAAGCATAGACGATATTCATCAGTATAGAGGGCTAGTGAAATGTCAAGTATTACCACCCACCAACCTGTATCTGCCAGTTCTTTCCAGCAAATGCAACAAGATGGTGTTTATTTTATGCAGGACGTGTGCTGAACAAGACATGGAACACTGCAATCACACACCACAGGGAAGTAACATTATAGGGGCATGGACCACAGTCAAACCTCCTAAAGCACTTGAAAAGGAATACACAATACTCAAAATATTTCAGCTTTTGCATTGGGAATAGTGGTCTAGTAACACTTACAGGGGATATGTCGATAAATATTTAAAAATGAAGCAAGAATCTAGCGGGTATCCTAACTGGGTGAAGACGGAAACTGACCAAGAGAAATTTAAACGGGAATATTTTGAGGCAAAAGAGATCAAATTGGAAAATGTAGAGAAAAACCCAGGGCAACGTGAATTCGCCAAGATCATGTTGAATTGTTTATTGGGAAAATGCACAGAACAACTCCAAGACCAAGAGAGAATATATTCAGGAACCGTCCAAGTATTCTGAGTTAATCATCAACCCATATGTCATCATAAAGAATGTTCAATTTTATCATGACGAGTTCGTCCTTGTCAATTATCAGGCCGCTGATGACATGTACAACGCACATCCATCAGCTAATGTCGTCGTAGTATCATTCGTCAATGTTTATGCTCGATTGGAATTGTATAAGGTATTGGAATTACTGGGAGCCCGAGTCTTATATTTCGATACAGACAGCTACATGCACATACACAAGCCATCATTTCAAAATCCAAAGATCAAAGACAGTAAATTAGGGAAATGGCCTGATGAACAGCCCGATGCTAAAATTGTAGAATTTGTTGGATGTGGTACAAATACACCAACGATGGTAAGGAACACACTACATGTTAAGTGAAAGGTATCACACTTGATTACAACACGTCACAGAAAATCAACTTTAAGTCCATGGTGGAATGTGCACATGAGAGACGGAGTTACAAACTCAACATAGAATACGAGCATGGTATCAAACGCAACAAAATAGAGAAACGCAAACCAAAACATTTAGATCAGTGTACATCAAGCGGTTCGTGGTCAACAATTTCTACACCCTGCTTTATGGATATAAAGGAGGCAGACTCAGCCATTTGCACTTCAGCAGCTGAACAGATAAGATGTCCCTTCCACTCAATCCAGCATTTCTCAGGTTTTTATCAGAAGAGAAACGTCTATCGACATTTAATTGGCATTATCAACTCCAAAAAATGTAATAAGAGCATCTCAGTTTTGCCATCCACCCACTTGTATGCAAACAGCTCCCGATATAGTTTTATCTGTCATGGATTGTGGGTTGAAGTTGCGAGACATTTTTCCACCATGAAAACATTTAACAAGTTTCTAAGCGATTTCCCCGATTCCAATACTTTATTTGCACTCAGGATTATCCTGATCGGGGAAAGAGGGGGAGACAGATTGAACACTCTCATTTCAACCCCAACCATGGATGAGGGCACACGTCTCTTAGAAGATACTGTTTTTTCATTGCTTTTGATAACAGCCGGGGATCAACCCATCACTAGACTGCTGATCAAAACTCAGTTGCAGAAACAAGAAATGTTTGATACGTTTCGTTGTGGGTTACAGCTGTGTGTGCATTTTACAAAGATACTTTAATAAACCACTGGGCAAGGGAGAGGTGGGACGAGGAGATAGAAAATGAAGATAACATTACACTCGTCTTTTAGCAATGTTCACCAATGACACAAAGCAGTCTAGATCAGGCAGAAAGTATATTCGAGTTGAAACCACCTTTACGGAAATTTCTCCCCTAGCGGTACGAGGAAACCAGGAAGTTACGTATTTATAGAATATAACCAAAGTAGCTTAGTGTACCAAATGTTCACCACGAGTGGTGACGTGGTGTTAAACGCGAGCCTTTGGCGCGAGGTTAACACCACTTCACCACGAGCGGTGAACATTTGGTACACCAAACTACTTTGGGTATATTTTATTTATACCATGACCGTTAGATTAATGAGAGTCACTATTAGTTTTTCTCGATGTTACTGAACAGCAGACGTACATACGTGCAAATCTGTTTTTGTTTACTTGAGATCGGTGGGCTGTACTTTCGTTGTCTATTTTATCGCCGAAACGAAATGGAAAACGAAACGGAGCCTTTTTTCGTTTTAATAACATAATAACATACTATTTCGAGTTGTGGATGCTTTATTAACATGAGCCAATGTATGTTTGTTATTTTTTGGCATCTTATGAGGTAAACCCATATAAAAACGTAATAAATAATTGCCACTTTCATTTCACACTTCGCGAGGCGACGTTCGATAAATTTAGACAAGTTTGCGTTCAGGTCGACGTCGTCAAAGGTCAACTTGGATGCAGTTCTACTGTAGGTGTAAAATTTAACTAATGGAATCCCATTGCTGGCGTGTTCACCGCGGTTGGTGTGTAAAGCTAAAATTTATGCCATAGGCTTTTCATATATAGTGCAATAGGTAATCATGGTACAAATAAGTCACCGATACCTTTTCTCATTATTCATTTCTCTACAATCATGGCATCGAGTAAATGTTTATTGTTTCAACACCCTTGTAAAATTTTCATATCGGGTCCTAGTGGCGCGGGTAAAACTGAATTTGTTAAAAAACCGATTAATATGAAACATGATTTGTTCACTCAGAACATGTATTTACAGTCAAAGTCTAGTCGGACCATCAGTCTGGATGCACATTATATGATTCTATTTAACCCTTTACCCAACGTAACGGCCAAAACCGGCCAGCGCTATTCTCAAAAATCGCCAATTAATTTTCATTATTTTTTCATTTTTTGTCTCAAAAACATAGATTATGACCCCTCGTTGGAACGAGCTCGTTCCAACGAGGGGTCATAACCTATGTTTCTGAGACAAAAAAGAAAAAAATTAGTTATTTAAGAATTTTTTTTTTTTGCAAGTGTCGTCTGCTTTTCATGTTAGGTAAAGGGTTAAAAACACAAGAGATAAAGGCCAGATTAAAGTGTTGGCAAACCAAGAACAAATACCTGATTTGATTACAGCTTATGAAGATGCAACGAGGGTCATTCATGGTGAGTTACTTATCGATTTTCATTCTAGAACTCCTGATGTCTTGAGAGTGAGAAGTGATGGTTTTCATCCCCAGGTGACCAAAATACTCGAGCTCCCACAGTATATACATCTCTGTAAGATTTGAGCAAACCTGTTGGAACATTTGTTTTGTACGTTACATGTGTGCACTTCATTTTTTCAATTGTACCAACTGAAATGGCACTTGGTGCAAATGAAACCAAATTACAAAACGTAACAAACGCGTGTGAGCATTTAAAAAACAAACTTGTTTATTTGTAAAGTTACAAACGTGTCTGCATATGTTACATGTGTACAATTGTTTATACACATGTTACATGCACACTAACACGATTGTAGCTTTACAAACGTGACTGTGCATGTTTGTACAACCCATTGTGCAATGAACACTATAAAAGGTGTCACTTAGCATTTTAAAAATCACTCTGTTAGTAAAGGACATTGAGTGCACATGCATTATATATTATGGTATCGTTCATAAGTTCTTTGGAGAAACTCAGTCATGAAACGAATCCATTTGCAAGACAATGGTTACTTCGCAAAGGGTTTAAGAAAATATTAAAGCGGTTTATATTATCAAGCCGTATAATTCTTAACAAAAAGATAAAGTTACCAAAACAAACATCAACACATCAACATACATGTAGAGTGGATCTGGAACGATTTTAAAATCCGGTGGAGAAGGATTCTTTGGCGGTGATATCATTCGTAACTTAATCCGATGGTACGGTCAGAAAATAGTAACATCCTTTAATGACACATGTAAGAAAACACAAAGGAGACGAAAAGTCACCCGTGAAATGAAAGTCATCCAAGAAAGTCGTCGAGGAAAAGTAAGAAGTTATTAAAAAATACTACAGCTCGTTTTGCAATTGTACCACATCAACCCACCACTCCCCGTAAGACTTAAAACTAAAAGACAGCTTGTTGCAAATTTGCATAAACAAAAATGTAAATTAACACCACTGAGGTTAAAACGTATTCCATGCAAGTCTCGAGAAAGACCATGTTCCAACCATGTCTCATCAAGATCGCATGTTATCAACTCAGAATGTGTCACCCCCCCCCCCCCCCCTCCCCCTTACAGGAAAGAATTCGTATTATGTCACGTTTCACCCACTTGAACATATCTAAGCCTTCATATAATGCCATGGAAGCTTTTTTCTTATTTCAATACACAGTAGTGTTCAACCGATGATCGGAAGTGGCCACCACAATCGGCTGATTGTGAGCAATCGGATGGCAACGGCAACTAGAACATCGTTTCAACCGATTGTTGCCAATCACTTCGTGATGATTCATTAACCGCATTTTCTTTTCTTCTGCAATTGTTAATGTAAAATTATGTCAATGATACAATTCAAAAAAGTTTAGAAACAACCACAGTGTGTATTCTTAATCTCTCTAGACACCCCTTTATGGGATACACAGTTTAAATGACATGTAAAGCTTACAATCAAGCGTACATGCGACAATCGCTAGTTCATACCAGACAAGTCAAGGCTGCTTTCCATTGACTCGGGTTGCTGTAAAATTACTAAACGCACGCACTTGGGCGGTAAACGTGGCTCTGAGAGCCACGTTTATCGCCCAAGTGAGCGCGACTGGTAATTGTACTGCGTCCCCAGTCAACGAAGTTTAACAGTGTGAAAAATGGTCAGTTTAATGAAGTTCTTGCGAGCCTCGACTTGTCTTGAAGTGCATGGTATTACAATCGGAATCGGCATCAGAATTGGACGATTGTGAGCTCAAATAACCGGCAATCGGTCAGCGACCATTTTTGGTAATCTGTCGAACACTAATACATAGAAGTGCTTGCAAACATACAGGAATGTCGTTTGTGCATGTAGTGGTCGTACGAGAAAGATGGTCAAAAATGGTAAGATGCAACCAATTCCCCTGATTACAAAACACGGTGATATGTTAGTGGCACTTAGTAAATATTCGACACCCCCCCCCCCCCCCCACCAAAAAAAAGAAAGAAAGAAAATGTTGCAAGTTGCACCAAATGAAGTTATTCATTGCTTATCGGAATGTTTTCATAATCTTTAAAAGAGAACATCCCTTTAATTCCAGCTCATAAGAAGAAATGGTTTCTGAAGCGTGAACATCGAACATTTGCTGGTAAATCAGTTTCTGTTAAAAAGAAAAAAACAATTGTTTAATCGGAAAGGGGGATTTATCCCATGATTACTTATTCTACTATATAAAAAACCTATTACCTAAATTTTAGCTTTACACACCAACCGTGGTGAGCACGCCAGCAATGGGATTTCAGTAGTTAAAATTTACACCTACAGTGGAATTACATCCACGTTGACCTTTGGTGACCTTGTCTTGAATGCAAAGTTGTCTAAATTTATCAGTCGTCGCCTCGTGAAGAGTGAAATGAAATCGTCAATTATTTATTGCGTTTTAAAATAAGTTTACCTTTTTAGATACCAAATGTTTATTGACATACATTGTCGCATGTTAATAAAACATCCGTAACTCGAAATAGTATGTTATTATGTTATTAAACTGAGAAAAGGCCCTGTAACTTGCGTGTTTCGTTTTCTGTTTCGTTTCGGTGATAACATTGCTCGCGGAAGTATCGTCCACCAGCGCTCATGTAAATAAAAACAACCGAATAGCACGTGTGAAATTGATTTATTCAACATTTAAACTCTTATTAATCTGACGACCATGGCATAAATAAAATATACCCAAAGTAGCTTGGTGTACCAAATGTTCACCACTCGTGGTGAAGTGGTGTTAACCACGAGCCTTTGGCGCGTGGTTAACACTACTTCACCACGAGTGGTGAACATTTGGTACACCAAGCTACTTTGGGTATATTCTACTATTGTACCTTATCAACTGTTAAAATTCATGGGACGTTACAAAAGACTTCTGAGTGAACATCCTAGATTACCTCCCAACCCACAAGTCACCACCACAGCACAAATTCAAAAAGATTTGTCTGGTGTGTTAGAACGTTCCAATTTATCCGAGAGTGAAAAGGAACAAAAGTATGGGGAAACGTTGCAGAAATCTCAAATGTCTCACAAGAAGACATTACAACTTTCACTGATCATACCCGATTCAGAGCCTAGAAATGGTTCTTTACATAAAAGAATCATCGAAAGTATCCCTTTAACAATGAGACGTCAAGCTAAATTTCTGTTATCAGTTTTGGAATCTCCCCCGCACACGAGCTGGGATGAATAGGGAGTATTGAGCTATGATTGCACACCCATAGACAGTTCGAACATTTTCGACTCAGTCAATGATGTTATCAGACATAGAAAGGGTTTTAATCCAACAGGGTGGGAAATGTTTATTCGAGGCTTGAAAGATGTTAATGCCTCTCAATACCTTGTAGGAAATCGTGAACGATGGTTATGGACAACAGGCGTGTACAAAGTATAAAGGGCAACCTCCTTTTTAAGGTACTGAAGGTCCCACGCCAAAAACGTAGAGAAAGTGAGAAGGAAGGAAGGTCAGTCACTCTAAAAGCCACTTCAAAACGTTCATCGGTAAAACGTAAACTTTCTCAGATATGTGAAGCATGGTAGACGAAAATGTTATCTGAATTATTTTATGATACGAGTCGCCCTGCTGGTTATGCGTGTGTGCACAGATTGTACAATGCGGCCCGTAAGAAACATAAATCCATCACTGTCAAACAAGTCATAGAATGGTTGAACAGTCAAAGAACATATACTTTACATAAACCCATCTGTAAAATGTTTCGTATACGTAAAACCATTGTTGCAGGCACTGATCAACAGTAGCAAGTCGATTTGGCAGAGTTACAAAGTTTGCAATCCCATAACGGTCAATACAGATACTTGGTATTTTTTTACCCATTCGTAATAAAAGTAAGACACCCTGACAAAGTCATTTTAAGGCTATTTGGAAAAGGTCTGGTCGTACACCATTGGCGTTGCAGTCAGACAAAGTTAGTGAATTCAAAACCAAAGTGGTGCATACTTTTTAAAAGAAAGTAAACATTAATTTTTTCACCACCGAGAATCCATAAATGAAAGCGAGTATTATAGAACGCTTTCAATGCACTTTGAAAACGTGTATGTGGAAATACTTCACACACAATCGCATATCGAGATAAATCGATGTGTCACAAAATTAGTGGATGGGTATAATCAGCGTTTTCACCCCAGCATTCAAAGAGCTCCTGTTGCTGTGACTTTCGGAAACGAAGCAGATGTGTCAAAACATTTGTATGGTGAATCTTTTCCATTTCAGAAAATCATTTTGAAAGTCGGAGATGTGGTACGCATTAACCCTTTACCTAACATGAAAAGCAGACGACACTTGCAAAAAAAATTCTTGAATAACTAATTTTTTTCATTTTTTGTCTCAAAAACATAGGTTATGACCCCTCGTTGGAACGAGCTCGACGAGCTCGTTCCAACGAGGGGTCATAACCTATGTTTTTGAGACAAAAAATGAAAATATTTTGAAAATTAATTGGCGATTTTTGAGAATAGCGCTGGCCGGTTTTGGTCGTTACGTTGGGTAAAGGGTTAACAAAACGAAACGTACCTTTGAAAAAGGTTATCTGCCAAATTGGACAAACGAGTTATTTAAAATGACGCATGTGAAACATACTTCACCACCCACATACACACTGGAAGATATGAGTGGTGGAAGCATCGAGGGTACATTTTATCCTTAGAAAATTCAAAGCATAAAAGACGATCAGAAGTTGTGATCGATTCAGTTCTCGGTCGACATTCGAGACGTGTAGGTAACAAAACTATTAGGACATGGAAATAAAAGTATATTGGGAAGGTTATGCTAAGAAATTAGATATTTACATTCCAGAAACTGGTATAAAATTATCTTTCCCCGAAATGCATTAGGCAACGAGGCTGCGAATGTGGAAGTACAGCATTTGCAGCAGTGGAAGTTTTCATTTTGTGTTGCTAAAAACCAAGTCACTTTTGTTTCGCAGATCATTGTCATCAATGCGATCATCATCACCGCCATTGCACATTTGAGTTTACAAAGCCCTAACAAAGAATTGTGATTGGTATTGTTAAGCTGTTCTTTAGGGTACATACTTCCCACACCTGGATTGAAATATTTAAAAGCGCAGGATAGAAAACATCAATTCGTTTTAAGTACCACTTCTCAGTAATAGTTCAATGGATGTTTTCACAGAACATACACTGCTGTTTTCAAACAAAATTACCTAAACCCATTCATCTTGATAAAGAACAGTAGGAAGTAGGGAGATTTGAAGTAATGTTACCTTCAGAAGCAAAAAATATTACAGATGAAGAATCTGTTTTTAAAATCATTATCACAGAGGGAAAAATATCGAATTGTGTCAATAAATCACATGTGAAACATTCGATTCGCAAAAGTATTGCTGCTGTTGAATTAAGTATTTTACCAGATGCCTATGCAAATGGTGGTCATGACAAAGATGCAATGCAATCAGAAATTCAAGAAAAACTTGGAGATATGTACAAAACATTCGAAGTATCATTTCATCTGGGATATTCACCTCGACAACCAGGTGTACGAAGAGTATGGAACAGTGTTATTAAAGTGCGTATTGAAATGTTTATTACAAACACTGGGATGTAAACATATGTTTCCTGTCATTTTTCCTAACACGTCAAGAGAGATGCATTTAAATAGAACGTGGATTTATAATTATACATTTATAGGTGGCACTGAAGCTCCTATTTTAAGAGTAATACCGTTTGTATCACGAAAAGAATGTCAACACATTCACAAAGAATTTGGTAATGTACATTACGTACAGGTAACAATATCTTACTTTGATCAGATTAGTACAAATATAAATGGAAACACTGGTAAACCAATTCAGTTTGTCAGTGGTAAGACACTTGATATTTTTGATTAATCATGATGTTACACTGTTCTTTCGAACACTTTGGTAACAGTCTCTATCCAGTTAATGTCTCACCAACAACAATTGGCATAGAAAGTATAACTGAAATTGAGGAATTTCCAATTGTATCTTTGAACAATGCTTCCCCCATTGAATTTTTAGTTCCGAGGCAAACCACCTAATGGTTGGCTCTTGGAGCTTCGAGTTTAGAATTACAAGTCAAAATTGCTAAACAAGATGAAAGTGCTTTGGCTCCAGATACACAAATTGCTCCCATTAATATCTTTTTCCATTGCATGTTCAGAAAGATTGATGTCACTTTGAAAGGATATTTTATCACCACGAATACAGACATGTACCCATACCGTGCATATTTGGAAGACGTGTTGAGTTATTCAAAATTGTGAAATAATCACAATTGGCTGCAAGTGAAATGTGGTATTCAGATACTCCTGGCCGATATACTGAAACTGCAAAAAAATCAAATAACAAAGTTTTAACTGAACGTGCTAAAATCGTTCTTGCCAGTAAATCATTTCAGTTCTGAGGTAAATTACATTTGGATGTATCTTCTCGAGAGAAATATCTACCTTACGGTGTTGAGATGCGAATCACGTTACATCGCACTCCAATTAAAGTTTGTTTGATTGGTAATGAAAATAGCAAGATCGAGATTCACAGAGCAGTATTCACAATACCAGCATTGGATTCGATACCGAACTTTTCCAATGAGCTGAATGCTAAAATAGATCGTTTGTGTTACAAAATGCCCATAAGGAGTACAGGAATCAAATTGTTCACAATTGGAAGCGGTCTTCGTTCAAATATAAAAGACCATCTGTTTCATAAACAGATACCGAAAAATAGGGCTGCACGATATTCAAAACTGAATACCGGTATCGGTATTCACAAAATACCGCGGTATACCGGTATATCGAAAACTGCTCAAATATATGCACATAGGTACTACTACCGAGACTTGAGGAATCACAGTCGGATCAAATTAGTATACCTTGATGATGCGGTTCGAAAAACATTTACCCAACGCAGACGATATTAAAATTTATTATTTTAAAAATGAGTTTATCGGATTTCCCCCTAAAATTCCACAAAACAGTATCATGTGACCCCCTCATTGGATCTCGTTCCAATGACGGGTTACGTGATATAGATTTGTTGAAATTTTTGAAAATTATGTTTTGAACTGCTGAATTTGTATGTTACGTGGGTAAAAGCAGACGATTCCTTGGGTAAAGGGATAATATTATTCATTCGGAGCTACAATTAAAAAATTCAAGACATCTTGAAAATCAAATATGGGTAAATAAATAATGACGATAAACAGATATTTTTTGTAATTACACTGGTATTCAGTCTATATTGGATTGAATACCGGTATATATCGGTTTATAGATATACCGTGCAGCCCCAATCGAAAAGAATTATTCTTGGCTTAGAGTCTAACAGAGATATCAATGGTGACATTGGCACATCATCATTTCACTTCCAGCAATTCAATTTGAATAAATTGGAGGTATCAGTAGATGGACATTCCATCAAATCACGTCCCTTTGAACCGAATTTTGAAGGTGGACTTTATCTAAATTCATACCTATTATTGAAGGAAGGGAAGCTACGGGCTTCTTTGGACAGAATCAAACATTTGGATTATCTTTGCACGACGATTTTCCACGAGGATATGCTCTCTTGGACGTGGATTTGACACCTGATTAAACCAGTAACGGATCTTTGGCTAACCCTATAAAATCAGCCACACTTTGGATTGAACTTCAGTCTGCTCAAGCTCTCGGTGAGGTGATCAATATTGTCGTCTATAGAGAATTCGATAATGAGATAGAGAGCAACAAATTCGGGGAAGTAATCTTTGACTACTAGCAAGATGAGTAACTTCTACAAGAATAAAAGAAGATATACAAAACAAAGAGATTATCATCGAATTGTTCAAAGTCTGTGTTGTTGAAGAACTGTTCATACTGATCAAAGCAGAAGTGACAAAACATGAACGCTGTGCTACTTATCTAACTCCAGACAAGTGTATGGAATTGTTTATTGAAGAATGTCTGGGAAAATTGTGTCCAGTCTCTATGCTATATAAACTCCATTCAAGACTTGCAGCTGTATATTTGTGCTGGTATAGACTTTGAAAAAAGACTGCCACAAAGACAAACATGTGTGGGCAGAGGCCTGCACGATATTCAAAACTGAATACCGGTATCGGTATTCAAAAAAATACCGAGGTATACCGGTATATCGAAAACTGTTCAGATATATGAACTCAAGTACCACAATCGAGACTCGAGGCATCACAATCGGAACGAATGAGCATGCCTTGATGACGCGATTCCAAAAACCTTTACCCGACGCAGACGACATCAAAATTTATTATTTTCAAAATTAGTTTATCGGATTTTCTCCAAAGATTTCAACAAAACTATATCATGTGACCCCTCATTGGAACGAGCTCGTTCCAATGAGGGGTTACATGATATAGTTTTGTTGAAATTTTTTAAATTTATTTTTTCAACTGCTGAATTTGTATATTACGAGGGCACAAGCAGACGATTCCTTGGATACAGGGATAATATTATTCATTCGGGGCTACAGTTTAAAAACTCAAGACATCTTGAAAATTAAATTGTGGGTAAATAAATAATGACGATAAACCGATATTTTTTAAATTACACCGATATTCAATCGATATTGGTTTGAATACCGGTATATATCGGTTTTACGATATACCGCGCAGCCCTATGTGGGCAGATCTAGTGAAAGACAAGGGGGAGTACTATTCAGCAAATACACGTGAAGTGGACTAAAGCCTTCGTGGTAACCCTTCTTAGGACTGAAGAAATGGAAACCGAGGAATTACAACACCTGCTAGAGAAGGCTCAAAGACTGAAATTTCCAAATGAAAAGTGTGTTCGAACGATCTGCTACCAAAGAAAAGACATGAACACAGAAAAGAATATATTCTGAACACTGATAATTCAAAGGAGCAAGGAGCACATTGGGTGGTGCTTCACTTCAATAACAGAAAGCACGCTACATACATTGATTCCTATGGTTTACCATCAGTCAACAATCATGTGTACAGCTTCATAGACAATTCAGAAAGTTGGACAAAAACTGAAATGTGAAAAGAGAGTGATATTTCATCAGTGTGTGGAATGTAGTGTATCTTCGCCTTAGACCATCTTTCAAGAGGATATGACAATTCTTACTATCATGTTTCATCCAAAAGATGTTGCAGCGAACGACAAAAACGCAAATAAATTGTTTGAGCAAATATATGGACATTATTTCAAATGACATTTTATTTCTCGATCGGGTGTCAAACAGTCTCCCCAGAGGTATTTTTTTATGTTTGTCGATTTTCGTTTCCCATATTTTTCAACTTAACATGTACAAACGCAAAGCTTAGGCAATGAGTTTAGCTTTTACTTTTAGTTTCTTATCTCATACCACTTAGAGTTTTCAAAGATATATGACATGTTATATTTCACATTACATCAGCATAATATGGCATGCTACCCTTGCATTCCCTAAGCTGAGTATTTTATCTAGATGTAAATAATGGCTTTTTCCCATCAGAGTAGCTAGGTCAGATTTCGGTGTATATATGTTTTCATCGATCTCTTAAAAATAAATCATCGAACTGGAATACCAGCTGATGTTGTCTGTAAAAACTTCAGTGACACCTCTTTTGTCAGTATATAAGAATGTAAAAAGTAGTGATATGATTTCTCCCTATTTTTCACAAATGTACTTGGAGAATTCATTCATGTGAACTGTTTTCCAAACAGTCGCATGAATGGACAACATAGACATTTTTGAATGAGACTCTTTTTCATGTCGAACAAGGGCGGCGGAACCGAAGGGTGGGGGGCTGAGAGGGGGGGGGGGGGGCTTCGGCCCTTCCACTTTTTTGCCGGGCCATGTTTTTTTGTATGCACATATTTTAACACAACCAGTGACTGGTGAAACAAGGGGCGGATCCAAAGCCTCTCCCATAATTTCTCCAGCTAAGTTTCTCTCGTACTGGTTCAGTTTCGATGGATTTCGGAGAATTTTTTGCAGTAAGTGGCAACAAACGCTAAAATGTATACAGTCCGTTAAAATTCGGTTAACTGAAATAGATCGTAATCTTACAGACATACAAGTACCAAATTCACCCCCAGACAAGATAATCCACAGACAGTATAATTTCTGTTAACGTCTGGTAAAGCACACAGGTGAGGTCTATTTATCAGCTTTGGTCGTTACAAACAAAGCTGAAAAATAGACCTCACCTGTATGCTTTATCGGCGTTTTTAACGGCTCTCAAAGTGTGAAATCTTTCAAATACATCTCCAGAAAAATCTCAAAATATCCGCTCAGATGCATGGAAATGGGGGGTTTGGGACACTGAAATTTAAAATTTCCGTACGACGACCATCCATCGCCCGATCCAGCCCCCCCCCCCCCACCCCCGCCCCCCACCCCCCCCCCCCACCCCCACCCCCACTTTCAAAATCGTTCCGCCGGACCTGTCGAATGCAGATATCAAACTGTTAGCTGAAAAAAGTTATTTTCCACCAGGGAAGACAATAACTTATTTCGGTTTAGTTCTTTGACGACCACAACATGTCTATAAAAAGGAAAACACGCGAGGCTTCCCAATCTTACTCTTCAATCATGCCATCCATCAATAAGGTATTCAAGGAATTGTTCTCAGGAAAGACGAAGAGAGAAGGAAAAGCTATCTACACTGCAAAAAATATAGGTTCTCTTTAGAACCAAAACTGGTTCTAATCTTGTCCCTGAGATGGAACCAGCTCTGTTCAAACAGTATTTATTTCAAATCAAATAAATTTACTAAGATTAGCATTCCCTTTTAACAGAATATTACATGAACTGAAGTAGATTCAGCACTAAACTTGGAGCTTATTCAACGCAGTCGCCAAACATTTTGAAACAAAGGAGATATGAACAGTTGGCATATCGAACCAGTTTTTGTTCTGTATAGAACCAAAACTGGTTCGATATGCCAACTGTTCATATCTCCTTTGCTTAATAATGATTTGAGACAACCTGGTATGAGCTCTAAACTTACGGCTGAAACCCCCTCAATTTATGTTTAATTATGTTAATATTTAATGTTAATCATTAATGTATTTGATTTGAAATAAAGACTGTTTAAACAGAACTGGTTCCATCTCAGGGACAAGATTAGAACCAGTTTTGGTTCTAAAGAGAACCTATATTTTTTGCAGTGTATGAAGCGGTGATCTCCCGAGGAGCCGACCTATGAGCCGGTGATTGAGAACCGCCTCAGCAAAGAAGCATCGTTTGCGCTGATAAGAAAGTTGGAAAGGGAAGCAGCCCTGAGAGAGTTCCTAGGAAGGAGAGGTGTTACAAAACCTGAATATCGGGTACAGCTGCTAAATCTTTATCCTGATCTTTCGGAATTTTGAAGCATCACTCAAATGGGTTCGTCCCGGTCTTTTTCAAGACTCCCACAATCTAAAAAGAGATTCTCTAAAAGCACATGTTACATTCTACCCTTTATTAAACATCCATTCAACTTTACACCCTTGTATTTAACAGAATAGCCGCTATGACATAAATGATTTTGTATTCAATGGGTGATGTACAAGCCGAAACTTTTTTCTCAGCACCGTTCATACTAGTTCCTTTCCCATCGAGTCATTAGTTACGCTTCGAAAAGTTTCCAAATTTGTCTGTCGCATAGTGTGAAAATGAATACGTCCAAAGCAAAATAATGTCGGTTCACAAAAAATGAGTTAACCAAAAATGAGATAATATTTAAAAAAAACAAAACAATCATTTCCAAGCAGAACATTAATCCAGTCCCGTGGCCGTCTCGTTTTGTGGATCCCATTATATCTAAATTGGTCTACTTTATTTCGGTACATCTTCGTGCATCTTGACATGCTTCAAACTTCTTTTAAAAATGTTTCTCCCAGTTGTTTTGCAAATCGGCACAAATTTGTACTTATATTTTTACTTACAGTAATAGCCACCAAATGTTTAGGCGTGAATGGCACTAGCCGAAGAAAAACAGCGATACGAATTTTAATAAACACTGGTTCCGAAAAGGTTGTTTTGATTTTTTATCGATCCATTTGATCAGTACAGCTTCAGTCAAAACAAACAGACTCTTCACCTTTAGGTTTAAACATCGGAATTAAAATTTGTTTATTTAAATTAATTTTAATGCATGAGTTGTGTAATAAGTACATAACGCAATGTGTATTTGAACTCGTTGGAATGGCGTAATCATATTTCGCTCGAGCCTACGGCTCTCGCAAAATATGACTACGCCATTCCAACTCGTTATGTAAAACACCCACCGATTCAAACACACATCGTGTTCTGTCTATTTCTCCCCGATAAGATAAACACATGAGAGATGAAAGGTGTTTGTTCCCTTAAACGAACGGCACTTGGGGACACTAAGGGAATTTACTATAGAAATAAAATCATATGTTAATTTCCCATTACCCATTGGGGGGGGGGGGGACTTTGGGACCCTATGGGAATTTACAATAGGTAAAAAAACTATACTAAATTCCCATAGTGTTCCCAAGTGCCTACCCACGCTGGAGGCTTTTTGATCAAAAGACCCCAAGTGACTCCCCCCACACCCCCACCCCAATGGGTAATTGGAAATTAACATAGGATGTTTCTTTCTATAATAAATTCCTGTAGAGTCCCCAAGTGCCGCCTTACACTACTGACGTTTGTGAAGAGAGCATCGGCTCTTCAGTTACCTTGCAAAAGAAGAATCTTTCTCCTTAAATTGTACGGCTTTCGGACCATCGCTACTTTCGGCGGCCATGATCGGGTGGAGTGTCGCTCGTACAGTCGTCGGCAGCTGAGCCATTGCAGACGGCTGTGTACGCTAGAAAAGCAATACTGAGGCGCTCTGTGGATGTCGTGTTGGTTCTCTACTGCTTCTGTGACTCTGCTTCCCAAAGATGCGGGATTTTAAAAAATCATTAGAAAATTGGAACAAAAATCCACAATGCATGCCCTCAATACGGTACGCGAAAAAAAATATTTTTGGGGTGGGACGATATTCCTATTTGTATATAAAAGCTTCTGTGTTTGGGCTATCTCAATAAACCGGCATTGGCATTGTTGATTAATAAAGCGTATGAACGTGCAACAAAAAGGAGAATTGATAATCATTAGAAATTATGATAAAGTCTACTACTGTTCTGAAAATAGTAACGTACACTTGAATTGTGTACCGCATACAACCAGAGAGATATTCCCGAATCAAATCGAACTTCTATTCCAATTATTTGATACATCTATCGCGAATCTAAATGGCTTCACGGGGAATCCTCTTTCCCCATGGCTCGATTTATTACTATCGACAAGATTTGTTTCGCAGATGGGATCGTCAATTTTCGGTACACGGACGGTTCCCAACATTTATTTCTGCTTTCGTAGAAATAAATGTCGTGAACGTCGGTGTTTTATCGGAAATCGTAGGGCTCAATGGATAAAAACGCTCAAATGGATTAGGACCCGGAACCCAAATACCGTATCTACCGATCTTCTCATATTGGGATCATGCGAAGAATCGAAATTCGATTCGACTCGAAATCGTCCTAATGATTCAAATCTTCAAATCGTTGAGATGTACTCAAAATTCTAGCAAGTTCCTCATCTTGAAATCTTTTTCTGGCACCAGGTCTCCTAAGTACAGGAGATCTGATGCTAGAAGAAGAGTTCAAGGAGGTTGACTCCGTTTTGGAATATTCTGTTTTTTGACTAAACTGTCCAAATAGATAAATCGTTATTGAATACAATACTCGAGTAGAGATTGTCACTAAATAGATAGATATACACCTGGAACTTAATTAAGCCCACCCCCACCCCCACCACCTCTGAAATGTTTCATGACAGTGAAGTTTCTGTTACTGATTATTATGTTTTAATGATTGCTATGTCTTGCAGTACATTTCATCTCGTGAAAACATGATGTTTCTGTTCGATAGCGTACTCCAAAAACATCCCCCGTCCACGTAAAGCATTCTACTCACAAAATACACAAAAAACACTATCATCCACATACAATATCTGGGTTCAAAACAAGAAAATTTGTCACTTCTTTTACCAGTAAATGTTGACATAGCAAGGAGGAGACTGTCACAGACACTAAGATGCAACAGGCATGTCATTCAAAGATATTGGAAGGCAACTTGGATATGGTCATTTTGTCATCTACATACTTGTCCGAAAACATCAACAAACCAACGATGTTAAGGATCGACCAAGGCCTGAACAACCCCGAAATACCTTTCTTCGGGGAGATCTGAGTCTGGCACGCCTCGTTAGGAGTGAACCCTTTGCTTCAAGTGGGATGCTGATACGCCTTTGGCACCCCAGCAGGCATTTGTGCAACAGAACTGTCCGAAACCGTCTCAAAGCACTGAATATGAGGTTCAGAAGGGCCATTTAGCGTCCAGCTCTGTCCGATCAGCATCAAAGACGAAGTTTGGAGTGGTGTATGGCACGACAACATTGGAGTCTTGGGGCATGGATGAGAGTCCATTGGTCAGACAAGAGTAGGCTCCTACTTTACGTCACAGATGGTCGCATGAGAGTGTGGAGGCATAGAAATACTGCTTACGTGCCGAGGAACATCAGACCTACTGTTCCTTATGTTGGGGGATCAGTGATGATCTGAGGATAGCTCTCTCATGATCGCAAACTTGATATGGTGGGAATCTCAGTGGTCATCAGTACATCCGGGACATTCTCAATCTGGTTGTGGTGCTTGATTTTGACCACCACCCGTTGGCTACTCGCCTTGTATTCATGGACGACAAGGCAAGGCCACATCGTTTCCATGTTGTGAGAGCATTCCTTCAGAACAACGCTATTACAATACTACCTTGGCTTGCAATGAGCCCCGATTTGAATCCCTTAGAACACATCTGGGAATTTCTCGGACGTCGCGTGCAAGCACGGTATTCGCCTGTACAAAATTTGGCCGATTTGGAAACTGCATTGCATGAGGAGTGGCAGCAGTTGCCTCTGGACCGTATCAGAAGGCTCACCTGTAGCATTAGGAGGAGGGTTCAGGCTGCCATGCGGGCCCGTGGTGGATCCATTCGCCACTCGCGTCAGACACTGCTACTGAGTTCAGGAGATCACAAGCTACATTTTTTTGTCAGTAATTACCGGCATTGTTTCATCGTGGACCGTTCCAGCACCATACTTGTCGAGAGAATAATTTTCCATCAAAAACGTTTGTGACAGATATGTGTAATTAGCGCCATTAAAATACTACATATTTTCATCATTGTGTTTTCTTTCATTTGTCAATAGATCATTCTTTCCACAGACTGTAACTTTTGACCATTTGATTGATAGCATGAAGGTAATGGCAGTTTCTATTAACACCACTGCGAGAACAGGGGGTGCTTAATTGAGTTAACCAGATGTATAGACAGATATTTGAGTATATATCAGTATTTACGGTTGTAAGAAGGTGCAACACTTACAATTTGAAGAGTCATGAGATTCGATTAGACTCTAAATCCTTTCCTGATTATATTTGGGATTCGATTCGACCCGAAATCTGAAATTCGCAGGGCACTACCTTGTCTCTCCATTAGCTTCAACAGGGAAGGGATATATCGTCGCCTGAATGCTAGAATGCCCTATGTCCCATGGGGGACAAATGACATTCTAGCACTCAGGCGACGATACTATGTCCCATAGGGGACATGAGACATTCTAGCACTCAGGCGACGATACTATGTCCCATAGGGGACATGAGACATTCTAGCACTCAGGCGACGATACTATGTCCCATAGGGGACATGAGACATTCTAGCACTCAGGCGACGATACTATGTCCCATAGGGGACATGAGACATTCTAGCACTCAGGCGACGATACTATGTCCCATAGGGGACATGAGACATTCTAGCACTCAGGCGACGATATACTGAGTACCCATATGCATTGCATACTTGCAACGTCTTTTTCGTGCTGAATGAAGAAGATCATATTCGTTTCAGTTTCTTATGCACACCTTGATCGAGTCCAATCGTCGAAGTCTACAAGCCCATTAACGATCGCTCGATTCGACCCGAAATCAATCTGTGATTCGCGGAGCCCTATCCATCTCTAAATTAGCTTCATCTGGTAAGGGATATATGCTAAGTACTCATATAGTGCATACTTTCAATGTCTTTTCCTTCTGAATGAAGATCATATTCGTTTCACTTTCTTATTTTTTACGCATACCTTCATGGAGTCCCATCCACTAACGCCCAAGAGGCAATTATCGATCAGAAGTAAAGAGGGTACCGAGTAAGGTGACTGTTTCATGGAAATAATGAACGCACATTACAGTGTTACTTGTCATTTAAACACGGATGCGTAAGTCGTGGCGAAAGATTCGAAAATCGAATCGAATAGAAAGCTCGATTCGCAAATCATCAAATTTCGCTATTTCTCCAGGTCCGGACCTGCATGAGATGAGCGCGATGCGATAAAGATGTAACTATCAGTTTTCTAATGATTTTATAATTTGCACATAATTGTTTGTCTGTAACTCCACCCTGGTATAGAACTGTACCGTCCAATGAGTGTATAATTAATAATAGACTCAGAAGGGGATTTCTCACGCGACATATATTCATCACTTCTCACAATACACTAGATCGTGTCAAACATTCAATTCATGACATCCAGTCGATTAGAATGGGGCGCGGTGGCTCTATAGGTAGAGGTGCAGGTTGCAAGCCGAGAGGTCCTCGGTTCGAATCCCACCTGCGGCGACCGCGTAGTGTCCTTGAGCAAGACAAGATTTAACGACACTTTCGACAGCCAGGGTCACCTCGTGTCAGGTTTACGGGTGGAGGAAGCCGGAGTACGCGTACGCGAAGAGAACCACAGAGCAACGGCGAGTAACTGTCAGCTCCCCAACATACTAACTCTACACAAGCAGGGTTAGCATTCGTTGAAGACAGGAGCATCATCGACGTGCTGTATGCCTTAGTACACAACGCCAGCCGCCGTGTACCCACGTGGGCAATGGGGGTGAAGTGTCTTGCCAAAGCACATAACGCGGTTGCCGCAGGTGGGATTCGAACCGAAGACCTCTCAGCTTGCAGTCTGCACCTCTACCTACTCAGCCACCCAGCTCCCTGTAGTAGTAGTAGTAGTAGTAGTAGTAACCGTAGTAGAAGTAGTAGTAGTAGTAGTAGCAGTAGTAGTAGTAGAAGAAGGAGGGGATAGTTCTGTATTACATGACTTGTGAATCATGTACCCAACCTCAATACATGTTTTCTGAAATGCATTACAAAAAGCCTTCGGACATCTGATTTTAATTGTCGCAGTTCTTTTTTCTACAATTACCGAAATCGTGCAGGGTGATCAAATTGTAGAAATATCATAATTAATGAAATTGCGCGCTAGGATCAAGGTGAAAGGTATGGTGATTGATTGTCACGTCAACAATATATTCAATACTTTTATGTGTAAGTTTCCAAATTGGTCACATTGTAGTCACTGTGTGTCGTTTTTCATAAAGGTCCAGATTACGTTCATGACGACAAAAGCTTAAATGAAAATCTCTCAACACTACAGTTATTGCATGCAGTGTGCAATAGCTTTCACACCTGGAGCTCTTGTAATGGCAATTTCTGGAAACAACAGGAACGCATAATTTGTAGAATTGAACGGAACTATCATAGTTTCGCCAATAATACCAAACCATCGTTATTTTCTGGTATGAAAACTTCATTAATTCCAGGAGTGACTGTGTCAATCAAGCAAATGTATAGTTGTCTTAAATCGAAGTGAAACAATCTGCTTTTTGTCAATATTTGTCTTATAATTCACGACACTTTAGTTAAAGGACGCCATAGTAGATTTTAGGTATGGAATTTCAAGAGGCAGCTCGCCTGAAATCAAAGGGAGACCTTGAACTGTTTACTGTAGACTACTATCACCTAGAAGATTAACCTTTAATCTGCGGATCGCAAACATTTGCGCGTATTTTATTTATTTGATGTTATGCACATTCTGACATGCGCACAATAACGCTATTATCTGATTAGTTGTTGAAAAATCAAAGAGAGCTGTTTCCTACTATTAATTCAGTTCAATTCATTTTTTATACTTTTTAGCATACAAGTAAGATTAAAAAAAGGAGCTGAACAAAATAGCATCCTAAAAAACCCAAAACAGCCACCCCATCCCCTCCCTCCCCATTCGAGTTATAATATCATAGAAAGATGTGTGAGGAATGGCATAGTCTTGTAACAGTATTTCGAAATCCCCAGATAATATGGTTGCAAATGTTTTATAAACTTTACACTCCCATGCATATAGGGTAGATATCGTCCCTTGAATGGAACAAGGTGCCATCTGCAATACTATAGCATTGCAGATGGCAACTTCTTCCACTGAAGGGGAATTTTGTGTCGTCCGAATATGGTAAAAGTAGGTGTGGCACCAGAGTGCTCCAAGTTGAAGCTACTGTCTCAGTGTGTCGTAAAGTGGGTGATCCGTTATTACGTTCAGGAAAAGAAGAATGATAAAGGTTTTTCTTAACCTGGGAAAATGTTGCGAGTCGGATGCCCTCTACTTGAACAGACAGGCTTGTAGACACTTCACTTGAAACAACGGCTTTACTCAAATTTCTTTGTTTATGTACAGTACGTGGGGAGTGGATTGTAACTAAATCACCCGCGGAGTGGAGTTATCACTCAAATTATAACTTTTCAAATTTTGTACATATTGACAAAAACAAAAGCAATGTTTCAGCCAATGTACTTCCAGGTTTAACCCGGAGGCCCATTGGCTGAAACTTTGCTTGTGCTTGTTATGCTTTGCAACAAATTTGCAATTATTGCTTGGGTGGAATCTCCTCTCTGCGGGTGATTTAGTGGCAATACACTCTCCACGTACTGTAGTGGTGATTAATAGTATTCGACCGATTACCAAAATGGTCGCTCACCGATTACCGGTTATTCGAGCTCACAATCGGCCGATTCTGATGCCGATTCCGATTGTAATACCGTGAACTACTAGACAAGTCGAGGCTCGCAAGAACTTCATTGAAGTGAACATTTTTCACACTGTTGAATTTCGTTGACCGGGGTCGCAGTAAAATTACCAGTCGCGCACATTTAGAGCCACGTTTACCGACCAAGTGCGTGCGACTTTCACTTTTCGGGTATGAACTGGGGATTGCCGCAAGTACGCTCGATTGTAAGCTTTACATGTCATTTAAATTGTGTATCCCGTAAAGGGGCGTCTAGAGAGATTAAAAATACACATTGTGGTTGTTTCTCAACTTTTTTTGAATGGTATCATTGACATCATTATACATTGACAATTGCAGAAGATAATAAAATGCGGTTAATGAATCATCACAAAATGTTTGACAACAGTTGGTTAAACCGGTGTTCCATGAGCCGTTGTCATCCGATGGCTCACAAAAGGCAGATTGAAGTGGCCGGTTCCGATCATCGGTTGAACACTAGTGATTAACTCCACATCAGCAGCTAAGGCTGTGTTGTGACGAGAAAACGGCAAAATTATGAAATAAAAGGATTGAATAAAAATATAAAATGAATACACTAAAAATGTCAAAGACAAGAGTGGTGTAAACAGAAATGAGTAACGATACAAGAAAAGTGAATTCCTCATAAATCAACCTGATGATTTGAGACTTGAAGAGCCTAGATTAAAAGAACAAGAGCAACGCTAACGCGTATGCTGATGCCCCCCCCCCCCCCCCCCCCCCCACCGAAAGTAGCAAAGTCGGATGTGCATGTAAATAAATAACTTCTGGATGTTTGAAGAGAATTGGTTCATCCAAACAACTCTATAGGCTATGGTACAATTTACCTTAGTCAGAAACAGAGGCCAAAAACAAACAGGGGGCATAACTCTACCAAACAAGAATGGACGAAACGCTAGGTACTAGGGCATCCGTTCCACAAGCTGCCCTATCACCATACTAAAGAATATTAAAATCCGACAACTGATGCTCGAGTTATAATACAAAATGTTCGTACGGACGGACGGACGGACAGGGACGTACGGAAGTACGGACGGACGGAGACCTCAACTATATACCCTGAAAAAAATTTTCTGGGGCATAATAAGAACAGTTTTAAAATTTATTAAAAGGATTTATTACTTTCAGAAATGGGAACATTTTGCGCGGGCTCATATAATAAATCTCGTAGAGGTCCCACAATGAAATATTGCACTCTGTCACGATTAAAATCGGTGTAATGAAAAAGAATGTTTTTCACTTTCAACACCTACTAACAAGGAACACATTCTGATCGCATATTATTCTCTAACAAAAAGGAACATGTAAGTCTTGTATGGCCAATATGACATCGTGTTAGGATTGCATGATCTTTTCTACAAAAGTTGCTGGAAGGATATTTATTATCAACAGTTAGTCGGAAGTGGTGGAACTTGTTATTAGTCGCCTCATCCGATTCCGCATGTCCACACAGATTCGATGTTCTTATTGATATGTCGCTTAAGTTCACAAACAAGAATTTTAAAATGAGTGATCGGCTTGGTTAAAGCCTGTTTTGCTGCACAATCTGCCCTGGTGTTACCGAAGATACCAACATGTTCAAGTAACAAGCAAAACGGTTGGACACAAATAGTTTTGGTAGATTTAATAATTAATATTAATAAGATATTGTGATCACAGAAGCAGACATTTTCGTAATCAGATCACGATGTGATCACGACACACTTCATCAGCGGGACCAGTGGTCCTGAATAAAATACTGCGAAAATCAAGACCACATCGACAAAGAAGAAACGAAAATAGCATCTCAGTATTCTCGCATTTCATTTTCACATGTGACATTCTACTGTGTTGTGGAAAGGAATGCGGGAAGAGAATTTTGACCAGGGGCCAATACAACAGAAATTTTACAATTGTATTTTCTAGAATTGTATTTTTATGATTTTTAATGGGTTGAAACGAACCATTAGCGTTTTAAAAGATATGGCAATTTGCCACGTGGCAAATTGCCATATCTTTTAAAATGCTAATGATTCATTTTAGTCAGTTATATTAATAGGTAGAAATACACTTCTGGAAAACACAATTGTAAAAGTGTTATAGTATTGGCTCCAGATCGCTATAAAATATCGATAACGACGTATGCAAGGCATCTTCAATTCCATATTGTCGTTACAGTGATATAAAAACTAGCTTTCTGTGGAATCAGTAACCGAAGAAGACAAAAACAAGCTCGCTTTTGGTAAAGAAGCCTGTTAAAGACGGATTTCAGTACAGAGACATTTACCGTCTGAGAGACAACTTAATTATCTTGCCTTGATATCAAAGAGGCGTATCAATCATTTCGTGTCTGTTCATTCGCAAATAGCGGGAGACCATACCAGTTCATCCGCGATAAATCGTGTACTACGGTGTGTGATCTACGAGATTTCTGCAAAGCTAAAATGAACCGGAGGTAAACCGGCTGAAAAAGTGGTGGTGAGGTAGAACAGGTGTCTGTTTTCTGTCTTTCTGAACTCAGAAAGAGATTGTATTTATTTCTAGCTTGATGCAAAACCAAACTAGGATGCGGTAGACCTGTGCTTCAGATCGAAGGTGACGTTTTATGTTCACGGATGAAGTTTAAACCGAAATGCATAACTGGGAGCAAATCGGCCTAAAAGAGACCTTCGCGTTATGACAACTTTATCACAACTTATATTAATGGATACCAAGAGCGTATCTTTTGAACAAAAATGTTTATTTAAAACATGGGATACCGTGTAAGTAAGGTTCAGACGAGCTGCAAGTAACACATTTACGATGCTTACTTGCACTGTACCCACTTAGAATTTTAAAACACAAAAACTATTTCATCAGCAGGACTGATGAAACAAACGCCACTCTGTATTGAACAGGCTAGTGCTCGGAATGTGTCTTCTTTGTCTGTCCGGAAAAGGCAAAATATACCGAGTTTTAACGAGAAAACTGGGGCTGCTTTTCGATTAAAAGTAATTTAAAACCACAAAATACTTTGATTGCTAAACAACTCTTTTTCTCGGTCAGATCACGATCGGGTCGAGACATACTTACACGATTTGATCCAAACATCTTGAATAAAACACGGATATATCAAGACTAAAACAAGAAAAAACAAATGAAAATGACATCTAATGTGAACGTTTTTTTGCATTTTCTGCAGCTCAGATTCTACAATCTGTTGACAGGAAAGCTGACGGAATTTTAACCCTTTGAGACTGTAATTATCCTGACGTTTAAACGTCACTGGGAATTCAGTTTCTTCAACGTTTTTCAAAATGCGACGTCAAACGTCGGAAAGTACCCATAACAAGATATTTTTCACATTAGTGATTATCTGATTGAGGGCTAGATTATTTTTGGTGGTCTGAGTTTGTTATTCAAAACTTGTTTTATTACAAATTATTGGAGAGTGCCTACAGGCACTCTCCAATAATTTGTAATAAAACAAATTTATATAAACAGAATATTATCTGTGTTTGACTAAAATATGAAATACAAGCAAGGAGAGTGTTGGCGTTTGCTCTGGAATCCTCATTTTTGAAAGCCCTGATAGTGGCTTCTAGCACTCAACCAGTTAAGAAGTCTTGACGGCATGATTATATTAGTATTTTAAGCTACGATAACATTTGGCTCAACGGTTATCACTGAGCACTATTCCAAAGAAAATAGGAATTTGAGGTTAGAACTTTAAAAAATCGAAACATAATAAGAAAACAAATGACCACAAAGTATCAACGTGCTGTTTGATTTCGTACGTAATAACACGTACAAAAGTATCAAAGGGTTAACGAAGAAGAAGAAGAAGAAGAAGAAGAAGAAGAAGAAGAAAAGAAGAAGAAGAAGAAAGCTTCAGCTGATCGCTTATTTGTCGCGGTTCCTGATTTACCCTGTATTCCCAAATGCCCTCCTTTCTCTATGCTTCTTCTCTCCACTCAACACCCGCAAACGAAGTGTTTGATGATGTCCCGAGTGCAGGCTTTCCCAATTTATCCGATTAGCAATATAACGCTCTTCGTTGTGTCGCCCAATAAACACATGTCCTTCAATATTCCATCCCACTTCCCTATTAAACTTTCAGTGAATCGTATTCTGTCAGACTGATGTTTTGGACATTCTAATATAAAGTGTTCCAGGGTCTCCCTTATTCATAAATTACGCCCCTTTTCACTGTCTTTCCCAATTTCCCTTAAGCTTCAGCGACCGCGGCCCCGCTTAAACTAACAGTCACTCTCCAAAGATGCCACCCAGGTACTCTTCAACAACCTGGCTTCTCTTTATCTCGCAGGCGACCCAAAGACCTGTTTGCCCTCTCCCAACCTGCCCGCTTTTGTAACGAGTTCTTTAACCAGTCTAAAGTCCTGAAAGAGTATTTTAATTTTACGACTTTGTCACACCGAACGTCACAAAAAATGCAACTTATCGCGTTCCTAACTTGGATTTAATGAAAAACACGGCGATCGTTTTTCACATCGTTTAAAGCCAACGCGTGATTGACATTGAATAAAGAAAAAACAGATTTTGCAAATGATATCCCCTCAATTACACAGGCACTAAAAGCAACATGACAGAATTGCATGGCAAACAACTGATTGCTTTTCGTTCGAGTAACACTAAAAAACACACTAAAATTGATTTTTAGAAGGAGGAAGTGAATGTGTTCCTTAACATGCTGGCAGTTTTTTTATTCGAGTCTGTAAACGATCGATTTCCTTGGCCACGCGTTTCAAATGACAATATGAAGAAAATATTTTTTAAAATATATTTTTTTCAGGAAATTACTCCAGTTAAGAGTATCAGAGTGCCAACATCAGGTGAAGGGAAATTTATCAAAGAAGTGGTCTCAAAATTTTAGGAACGAAAAAGCGGGAAGGACGGATGAAATTCCAAACGAGTTCCTAAAATGAGGGGGTGGGGGTATGTAAAGGCCTAACGGCTCTCTTCAACTTAGCCATAGAAAAACACGAGGTTCCAAAAGAGTGAGGGAAAGCAAGATCACATTTATACACAAAAAGGGGGAGGGGCAACGCAGTTCTGGATAACTATTGGGCGATTTCTGTCTGGTACGATACTGGAAAAGTTTTTTGAGAGGTTCTGAATGGGAGATTAGATGATGTAATCTAAGAGTAAGGTTTTTTGAGAGAGACACAGAATGGCTTCCGAATGTTATGGAGAGTCACTGTCCATCTTTTTATAGTATCCCAAATGATAGAATCTGCGACAGCTAAAAAGAAAAAAAAATGGTTCTAGCGTTTTGGGGTGTTAGAATGCATATGGTAGAGTGTGAAAGGAAAGTATGTTACGAAAACTTTTGGCCATAAGCGTGGAAGGCGAGTTTGTTTGGAATTCTGAAAGCACCGTATAAAGATGTAAGGAATGAACTTAGTCTGGGTAACATAACAAAACGGATGACCATGAAGATT
Source organism: Pictodentalium vernedei (assembly GCA_031216915.1). Lineage (NCBI taxonomy): Eukaryota > Metazoa > Mollusca > Scaphopoda > Dentaliida > Dentaliidae > Pictodentalium > Pictodentalium vernedei. The sequence goes on along the minus strand of CM062291.1, from coordinate 364,271,666 downwards.
GACCTAAAGCCGGGATATATCACTTCGCCAATTCTTTCCGCATTGGACATCAAAGGTTTAGGAGATGAACTCCCGCATAGCGACGAGAGGGTAGAAGTTGGGGAACTGAAGATCGAGGGGCTATTTTTCGCAAATTATATTGTACTTGTGTCAAAAAGTGAAGAGAGGCTCGAGGAAATGGTGGCAATTGTTGGAAACTATGGAAACAAATAGAGACTAGTACTAAATAAAAACAAAAGCAAAGTTGTACCCGTCGGTCGTAATGTGGAACCTACTTGAAGGTGGAGAGTGGGGGGAGTTCTGTATTTTGGAAGGTAGCAACAAACTTAGTGCGGGTGATACAGGCGACTATGAGTATTCAGGGGTTATTATAAATATCACTAGAAGAGGCTTCTACCGAAACCACACGAATAAACTCCCTTTGAAAGGGAAGCGAATTCTTAACTGGTAGAGTGCTGGAAGCCCATATTTGGGCTTCGCTCTGAAGTATAGGTACCACAACTTAAAGGCTTCATATTCAGTGGATGTGCTTCACTTTATTTTAGAAATGAAACTATTTAGTCTGTAAGGATTTGCCTTGTTACAATTTATGGGAGAGTGCCTGTTGGCACTCTCCCATAAATTGTAACAAGGCAAAGACACGTGAACAAATTCTGATGACCAAAAATAATTTAGTACTCTACCAGTTAATCAAATGAAACTTTTAGGTAGAAACAGCAGATCCTCGTGGGGAAAACCATTTGGGGATTTAATTAAGCACCTCCTGAAATGTTTCATGACTGTGGAGTCGATGTTACTGATTATGTTTTAATGATTGCTATGTGTTGCAGCACATTTCATCTCGAGAAACGTGATGTTTCTGGTTGACAGCGTACGCCAAACACATCCCCTCGTCCATGTGAAGCGTGCTACCCACGAATGTGCAAAAAACATCATCCACATGCAATATCTGGGTATAAAATACTTTTTTTATCAGTAAATGTTGATATGGCAAGGAGGAGACTGTCAGAGGCACTAAGATGGCAAATCATTGCCATGCATGCAACAGGAATGTCATTCAATAATCAACTACCGGAAGGGTTTAATAAATACTTTAAATTAAATCCTTCTGGCATGGTAACCAGGCAATGTGGCAAGGTATATATAGAAAAACCAAGAACAAAATTTTCAGCTGACCTTCCTATCCACACTTTCCCAAGAACATGGAATGAAATTGACCCATCCATGCAAACTCTGCCTCGCCAAAAATTTTAAAAACTCACAACAGACAACTTCCTTGACCAGTATTGCGATACAGTAAACTGTGATTATCCTGAATGCCCAGACTGTGCTGACAACGCCTAATTATTTTAATCCTACACCGGTTGAATGTAATAAAACAGTTGCTGCCCTCTCTGATGGGTCGGTGTGGGGATCCATGGAGTGCGGGGAGAATGTCGGCCCCGGCCTTCGGTCCCTGTCGATATATTTTCTGCGCTCCATGGATCCTCGTATCGATCCGGCGGAGGGGCAGCAATTGTACAATATTTACAATTCACAATTTGTTAAGCAACAGAATTAGCACTATATCGGCAAGCGACAAAAGACATAAGATAAGAAATAGCATTCTCGTCTCATCATTAAATAGAATAAAGGAAAGTATTTCGCCAAATAAGGGAATCGAATGGTTAGTTAACGCCTTTGGACTGGCTGGGTGCACAAATGAACGTGCGTTTCGCCATTTGAAAGACTTTAAAATAAAAGACACTTGGAACTTTCCAACTTTCTGAATTATCAATGTTTCCCTTATATACTCCCACCTCGTTCTTGCCCAGTTCTTGGGTTCTTATCGTATGATTAAGATTTTGCATAATGAAGTGTGATTGCTGCCAGATATGAAGTTCGTGGTTTCTCAGGGAATGCCAGGAAGACCGCCAGAGAGGTTATGGTACTCCCTAACTGTGTACACCTCTAAAATATGTTATCTGAATTTAGTATTGTGTGCACTGTTGAATAAATTGAATTGAATTTACTGCTATTGGAAGGCAACTTGGCTATAGTCATTAGTCATTCTGTCATCAGCAGACATGTCCCAAAATATCAACAAACCAACGATGTTAAGGACCGACCAAGGCTTGGGCAACCCTGAAAAACCTTTCCTCTGGAAGATCTGAGTCTGGTACGCCTCGTTAGGTGTGAACCCTTTGCTTCAAGAGGGGTTTTGCAACGACTTTGGCTCCCCAACTGGCGTTTGTGCAACAGAACTGTCCTAAACCGTGTCAAAGCACTGGGTATGAGGTCCAGAAGGGTCATCAAGCGTCCAGCTCTGTCCGATCAGTACCAAAGACGAAGTTTGGAGTGGTGTATGGTACGACAACATTATAATCTCAGGAGATGTATGAGAGTCCATTTTCAGACGGGAGTAGGTTCCTGCTTCACGTCATAGATGGTCGCATGAGAGTGTGGAGGCATAGAAATACTTCTTTCGTGCCCAGGAACATCAGACCTACTGTTCCTTATGTTGGAGGATCAGTAATGATACCTGGGCATGCCTCTCTCATGATTGTAAACCTGATATGGTGACTGTACGTGGGAATCTCAGTGGTCATCAGTACATCCGGGACATTCTCAATCCGGTTGTCGTGCCTCATTTTGACATCCACTCGTTGGCTACCAGCCATGGATTTCATGGACGACAATGCACGCTCACATCATAACTGAATTGTTGGAATTGTTTCCTGTGATGAATCGTAATTAATTGAGATTCCTGTGTTCAAAAGCTGGGATCACAGACCATTATAACAATAATCTATTTCAGTTGCTTTAGATGCTTAGGCAAACGATCCAGAGGTAAATCTCACAATAAAATACAGGCTACTTGTAGACAATTACGAATCATCACAGAAAACAATTCCAACAATTCAGTAATTGTCAATTCTCGAATATCGGTCTCGGGGCGAGTTGTAAATATAAACTAACATACTGGCTGAGTCAATTGCAACCTTTTTTTTTTTGGTGGGGGGGGGGAGGGGTTCTTTGGCTCAATTGGTATGGTGGCATAACATTTGTGGCCAGGCGATTGGATGTCATAGACCCGGGATCGACTCCCATCGAGGCCACCTTCCAAAAAAAACCGCACAGTTTTCAATCCAGTAGCGCGGTGTTATGACGATGCCTGGTGGAATTGCTGCTTGACATTGGTGATATAAATTAAATTCAAGCAGTTGCATCTGCATAGATTTATTACATATACACATTAACTGGCACAGCTATGAAAAAAAACGTTTAGTTGATTATTATTGTCTCTGGCAAGTTAATGTTCAATTAAATAATTTAAAATGAATTAAATTATAGACACTTTAGACATTAGTAATTGTGGTTATCAATCAATCAATCTTCATTCGACAATGTACCAGGTTTAAAGAAGTTTGTAGACAAAGAACAACTTTAACCCTTTATCTAATATGAAAAGCAGACGACACTTGCAAAAAAATTCTTGAACTATTTTTTTTCATTTTTTGTCTCAATTGGAAAGAGCTCGTTCCAACGAGGGAGTCATGACCTATGTTTATGAGACAAAAAATGATAAAATAAGGAAAATTCAATGACGACTTTTGAGGATAGCGCTGGCCAGTTTTGGTCGTTACGTTAGGTAAAGGGTTAACAAGTGGTACATCGTTGGAGGCAACATGCCCACATTGGCTGTTGTTCTGGCGCTCCCCTTTGCGGAATTTGTTATTATATGAACAGAACAGTGCAGTTACTTTACTAGTTCGTAGGTAGTTCGCTTTAGGATCGCATGGCAGTTGGAAGTGAAAATCATTGTGGAAGCAAGCAACGTAAGTACTAAATGGGGTATTTGTATTTGAGGTATTTGTCTTAGATTGGGGATAACTTTTTTACATACATTTATGCGCTTATATACATGAAATACTAATTAATTTTTATATTTATTTAAAAATATCGTCCCTGTAGCAGATGTGTGAAAATTGTTTACTCCAGCCTGCTGGCAAAGCGAGAATACACCATAGAGTTTGTCCTGTAACTGTATCAAAGTGGATTGTAGGTAAGCGCCGGCGTTACATCCCTCTTGTTATGTGGGTATCCGTATCTCCAAGTTTGAGATTAGAATGAGCAATGTCGTTTCGGTATTATCTACAAAATGCTTGACTCATTCAAGTTGCAAACATTCACTTTCTAACGATCTGTTGTCTCTGGAAGAAGCTAGATGCTGGCCGATTGAAAATGGATTATTTTCATTTTCCATGGAAGACGCCACCTCATTGGACTTCCACATCGAGAAAATGAAAAGTAAGAGGTATCATAAGGAAAATAATGGTGATGGTAGAGGCGTTGGCAGGGATGTTTATTTTTTCCATTTGGTAAATATTCAACTGGAATGGAGTCTGAGATTTTGATTTGCTCTGTGGTCATGTACCTCCTTACGAGACAAGATTTCTTACTTCGACTTGTGTCTCACAGACTCATACACAGTCAGTCACACAAATGGTGGTCTGTGGAGCCCGATGCGATTCCTGGAGGTCCAGCATTGACCAATTTTGACTACCAGTATGGTTCGTGTTAGCCCTTTACCTAACATTCTAGTCGCAATCGCCCGAGTAATATACAAATTCAGCAGGTGAAAACAAAAATCAAAAATTTTCAACAAAATCAATCATGTGGCCCCTCGTTCGTACGAGCTCGTTCCAATGAAGGGTCACATTATATGGTTTTGTTGGAATTTTTTGAAAACATTGAAAAAATAATATCTAAATTAGTAAATTTTTATATCCTCTGCGTTAGTTAGGTAATGGGTTAATTAAATAAGATGCTGCGTCACGACTACAACCTGTACATTTTATCTATCTACAAATAATTTCAAAGACGTCTTTAGGTTTTCTAATTTTATTACTTTCCAAAGTGTGATTTACAGGGATTTCCAGGTTTGATTATAAACGATAAATTCACAAAGTGAATTATGCAATCAGCAATTGTGTCATGTATCCGTGCGCGCAAACGAAGACGCTTTGCCGGGGGTGTAATGGGGACTTCATTGTTTTGTTTTTTTTTTGTTTTTTTTTTAACCCTTTACCTAACATGGAAAGCAGACTACACTTGCAAAAACTTTTTTTGAATAACTATAATTTTCATTTTTTTTTTTTTTTGTCTAAAAAACATAGGTTATGAGCCCTCATTAGAACGAGCTAGTTCCAATGAGGGGTCATAGCCTATGTATCAGAGACAAAAAATGAAAATTAATTGGCGATTTTTAAGAATAGCGCTGGCCGTTACGTTAGGTAAAGGGTTAAATAATATAATTATCGTTAATAATGAAAGGTAACAAACAGAGTAATCGCTTGACTGGGCTGGTTACGGGAAATAATTCATTCGAGGCGAGGGACTATATTGTAAAACACTCGTGCGCATTCGCTCACTCGTGTTTGTACAACGTCCCTCACCTCTCATGAATTATTTCACGTAACCAGTCCCGTCAAGCGATTACTCTTTTTATAACCACAACTAACTAATCCCCGACTACATCACTCAGGCCTGATTTCAAAGGACATGCATCGCCGACTTTGTAGGAATATTCGGTCTGTCGTGACTTAAGCCATCACAGTCGATACACTTCAGGTTTGCACTCCCCAATTCCCTAATTGTCGTGACGCCCCTTGGTGGGGAGTTACAGGGAACAATCAGGAATAATAAACATGGGTCAGTGAGAAAAGCATCCAAGAAGAAAAACACTTTCGGTCGGATGAGTAAAACCGGAGAAACTCCAAGATACCGTGAAAAGCATAAAAGCACAATATAAAAAACGAATTACAGTTCATATGTACCTTCCAGAAAGAACACGTCAGGCCTGGCAATCTAGAAAATCAAGGAGTGCAAAACAGTTGCCCTCCTCAGATTGGATGGGAGTGCAATTGTACCTGAAAGTTTCAATACAAAAACTTGTGTGCTGTTTTGGTTATATTCTCATCAAGTTATTAATATTGTGACTGAAAAATTGTACTACATGCAGCTACATAGTGGAAAAATGGTCACACACATCTTCTCATTATTCAAAATGTTTTTTTTTTTTTTTTTTTGCATTCAATTCTTATGTGAATGTCTTCTTCGCTCAAAATCTACCGAAATGCGACACAGAACGGGTCATGAATTATTGCGAATCAATGCAACATTGACAAATCGTCCCCTGAGTTCCAATGTGTTCTCTGTGCCAGTGGGCACAGAGAACACATTGGAACCCAGGGGACGAAATGATAATAGATTTTAAAGGCAGCCCCGAACAAGTCTGGCACACCAGAAAATCAAGGGGTGCAAACAATTGCCCTCCTCAATTTGTTCTAGGCGTGCAGTAGGCGTTCAGCACTCCTGCACGCCTAAAGAATGCCAGGCCTGACACGTTCTGATTAAATATCATCCTCTAAAAAGCAACAAAGGATGAAATGTTTGTAATTGATATGACGCCGACAAGTTCTGATCCTGGCTGTTAAAAGTGTCGTTAAACGTGTGACACACCCTAAAAATTCCCCAATCATGGGTTTTGTCAGGTAAAGGATGGGCAAGAAATTATGGAATACCAAGTTGGGCAGACGTTCTTGCTTGCCAGACGGAAATAATCACCCGTATTGCAGAACTCATTTGGACAAAATCTCTTTCTTGTCCGACAAAATACATACAGGTTAGAAAGTGCAATAAATGCCCGCCTCCACATTCAGGTAGAGGGTTAACTAATAACAAATAATATTTAAGACCGTGACCGATTGAAAGCACCCAGATAATCAAGCACCTCTACCAAGCAGGAGTGTGCTTGTTGCATGTTTAAAATACAGTATTTGTCAATGAAAAGTATATTTGCAGCCATGTGAGTCTTTGATAAAAAGCAATTAGGTATGTTCCAAATAGTTGGCGATATGACCAGCCGTCGGCCGCTGGCGTTCTACATCCACCTCCCTTCTTCCCCCACCCCCATCAAAGGTTTTTGTAGTGACGGCCTGTGAGTGGGGCGCCGTTCCCTACAATTTAGAGACCTGGAATGGCTAGATCTTCACGATTATCCAACACAGCGACTGTCAGCGAGCACCTACCCGTCTTGCTAGCCGCACTAAATCCATTTTTGGTGTGTGAAAATCGAGCTTCCCCGCCAAGTTCAACAATGCCCAATTCTTTTGAAGAGTTTCGGTACTAAATTTCTAAATATTACTGGAGATGCAATTCCGGGTCTCATAGGGGGTACTCAACACGCAGAAATGGACAGCTCGCGACGCGGGCCGTTCCAGCACTCCTTAATTTTGGATAGCATCAGCGAAACAGAAACAGATGGCTTTAAATGAATTGTATTTGCTTTCCATAAATCATATTCTCAATTTTACGCATTCAGTCATGTTTGAATATTTGCTTTTATTAAATGAATTCCGATAAGGCATGAACAAACATTTCTGGCCCTGTCAAGTAAATTAAAAATATCCAGGATTGCAAATAGATTCTACAAAATGAAGAGTTCATGCTCAAGAGGATCAGAATCTACGTCCAGTTTACGTAAAATTGGATTGTCTTCATATTATCTGTCTTATTGACTGGATTACTATTCAGTATTAACCCTATGATCCCCGGTGGTATCTTCCATGTCAGTTCAATGGCAGCAATTGGAAGAGTCCATATTTATTATTTGAGGTTAGACCAATTAATACTTTCAACGTGCAGTCCTAAGGCTGCACGTTGAAAATATTGATTGGTCTACTCACACATTTACCTTGTAGCCATCCCACCTATTGATATTGTGACGTGGCTTGTGACCCGGGAGGATAGAAGGCCTCTGATGCTTAAAGGGTTAAATTACCCAATGTACGAGAGAATTTGTGGATGAAAGAGTACCTACGGTTAAGCTTCCGTGCCTGAATAATTTCAGTTTGTCCTCACATAACAGGAAAATCGTTTTGAAAATCACAGGGTGGCAACCACTGCTCTCGTGAAATAGTTTTCAGTCAAGTGATCCCCTTTAGTAATCAATGCACTGCGGTTGGAAACCTTGTCGCACATGCCTTTTTGTAGTACATTCTTTTGAGAGATGTAAACCATTACTTGCCTACAGCAAGAGTGACAGACTTTTCGTTGTTCGATTAGGTACTTCCACCCTTTACCCAACATAACGGCCAAAACTGGCCAGCGCTATTCTCAAAAATCTCCAGTTAATTTTCATTATTTTTTTCATTTTCTTGTCTCAAAAAAATAGGTTATGACCCCTCATTGGCACGAGCTCACTGAGTTCGTTCCAATAAGGGGTCATAACCTATGTTTTTGAGACAAAAAATGAAAAAAATTAGTTGTTCAAGAATTTTTTTTGCAAGTGTCGTCTGCTTTTCATGTTAGGTAAAGGGTTAATATACAGTCAAAAAGGCATTGTACAGATAATACTCACATTGCATTGACAATGGTTTCTAATCAAGTCTTGGCCAGTGCCGCATTAACCCATGGCCGGGTACGGTAGGCACTAGGCCGCAGTACATAGACCTATATCCATTTTGCGGGTCTCCTGAAGAATTCTACTCACAACTTGACATATTATTTAAATAAGCATTAGAATAATGTACTGTATATAAATATATATATATATAGTATACTTATGGGAGTATATATATGATTAAATACATATGTACATGTACCGCTACGGCGCAGAGTGCAAAAGTGTCTTTAACCATTGAAGCCCTAAGGCGCTGGTAACAGTGCCTCAGCAAAAACAATTGGCGGGCCCCCAGGCTTCATCCTAGTCAGCCTTATGAATAATACGGCCCTGGTCTTGGCTGTCTTTAGAGGCAGCCAAGGTTTGGCTAGAAAGCACTGCCTTGCGCTAGAATCACATGCCCTGATATTTTAGAAAGTCTCGAAAATTACCTATTTAAACGGGTTAAACGAGACCCACTGTGTTTTCCTGACATTTATTTTGCAAACACTGTAAACACGAATGTTAGTTTTTCAGGCATTTTTTGGAGGGCATTTATCGATCTCTTATTTCAAATATGGCGGTCTTTTGAGAGCGACGGCGTTCGTCCGCCTTAAAACTGCAGGCAAAATATAAGGCACTGAGATTGATTTTTGGAAAAAAATGTGTTTGGAATGGAGCTTATCCACAACAAAAATCGAATTCTGTAAAGCAGAAAGGCAAAGTTTTCAGCTTATAGACCGATGGGTTCAACAAGGAGATAGATACATTGGTTAACAGAAAATTACACACTACTTGGCGCGTAGATAAATACCTCGGATGCCCCTTTTCAGGCCTGAATATCCGAATTTCCTCCCAGGAGACCGACCATGATATAGGCATCAGTGTAATTCTTTCGTTGTTATGCACTATCCATAGGATACACAGAATTCCCCCCACGAGACCTTATGGGGGTGGATCATTGCTTGTTTACTCCGGAACCAACGCCTGAGGTGGAAGTCCTCTGAAGTGGGCAAAAGAGGTACAAACGATTGGCTAAACTTGACCTCAGCGCTATTTTGCCGTCATGAGATAGCCAAAGAGGTTGAAAGTGACCACCAATAAATAAATAAATAATACCGTCCACTTCGACTCAGGAACGACTCTTTTACATCTATTCGATCCGGAAATTGAAAATTGTCCCACGCTGTACAAAACCATGTTCGTCCTCGTGGTTGGGGAGGCCAACGAAATAGTCGCTTTATTATACACAGTTCAGGACATTAACAAATCAGGGACGTGGCGACAGGGGATGTGAATGTGTGTGTGTGTGTGGGGGGGGGGGGGGGGGGGGCAAATCATGAGCAGTTGAGAATTCCATCTGTCAGGACTTTACAGCTTCTTTGGTGATGCTGATGCCTCCTTTACTTCCCAAAATTCCAACTCGGTTTCAAATCGACAAAAATTCTGTTACTATTTACAACTACAGTGTACGCAATATCGAGCTTCACAAGTATGCATGTGATGTCAATCGGTACCAGATTTCTATAGTACGTTTACTTATCGTAATAAAAAAAAATACTCGAAATGCACTTCAAGAAAATCGCATAATGTAAAATCGTTATCCTGAGTTAATTCCATCATTCACAGTTACAAAATGATGAAACATCGAAAATTGATCATTCCTGCATAAGATCGGATTTAATGTTAGGACAGTGTGAATTGCTCAAAGTGCTAAGCTCAAGCATCTGTTTAGCACATATTTAGTTCCCAGAATAATACCAAATAATATTAATCCTATCATAAATGTGTTGGCATTTCAGTTACTAGAATCAATTTTATATCCCTTTCATGACTTCATTTTCAAAATTTTTCCCGGTAGTGAATTTTCCAACTAGGGGGAGGGACCTGGAGGGGATTCCCCCTCCCGGGTCCCTCCCCCTAGTTGGAAATTCACTACCCTACAGCCCCCACCCCCAATCGGAAACCCCTAGACATGTTCCTGTGACAAATGTCACTGATGCAGGCATTGTGTGTCAGTTCGGTCTCGAATATTACAAAATTAAATTCCTCAGATGCGAGGATTTTATCTCTCTTCAGGCGTGAAAATCAGATTTTCTTCCCACAGGATCGAATCCTGGCAGGTGTGACAGGAATGATAGTCCGTAGGAAAATTAGTCCCTCTGGACTATTATTCCGCGGAATTATGGTCCTAGGTCTAACATTTTTTTCTAGGAATAGTAGTCCGCCGGACTACTATTCCTAGAAATGTTAGACCTAGGACTACAATTCCGCGGAATAATAGCCCAGAGGGACTAACGTTCCTACGGACTATCATTCCTGTCACACCGGCCTCGTCTTTTCTGCACTACTACAATTCTTTCGTTATTGCACACTGCATCAACAAATGCCTCGGATGCGGGGGTATTGTGTGTTTTCTGTCCGGAAAATCAAGATTTTCTCCTACGAAGCCGAACTATGGTCGGCCCTGTGTGTTTTACATTAGTGAAATTCTTACGTTACTATCTTCTGCTACGAGAGTCGACAAATGCTCCAGATGCGAGGATTTGTGGTTTTTTCCGACAGGAAAATACAAATTTTGTGACACAGGGCCGAACCAGGGTCAATTCCGTAGGTTCTGCATCAGTGGAATTCTTTCGTTATTTCGCACTACCCCGACCGTCGACAGATACCTCAGATGCGAGGATTTCCGTCTTTTTCTCCACGGGCTCGAACCATGGTCGGCCTCACGGGTTCGATACCACTGATAGTATCGCATTTTTACACCCAACCATCCGCATCGAAAAAATCACACACATGCATAGATAGGATATCTTTTCTGGCCGGAAAATTAAATGTTTCTCACACTGATAAATCCAACCATGGTTGGGCCCTGTTCTGAGTGCTACTAACATGAGGTCCCTTTTACCGAATTTCCTAATCCAGTTTACTCCTGGAACGCTTGACAAATCAGGTAATTGTTAACTGAAAACCAGGTAAATTTGGGTGATACCACCACCCCCTCCCCCCACACACACACCCAATCAACAATGCTTCGCGACGGCAATGCCCTGCAGTGAAGTTACAACTTGGTTGCAAATGTTTAGTTGATAACTTAACGAACAACTAATTTTAAAGAAAAGGTTGGGCGACTGAGCGAGAGAACAAAATCTCTGAGATACATCAATTATTTGAAACAATCTCGACACAAAGATAGAAAACCATATTCAAAGGATACATAAAGAATAAAAAATAGGACCAACGGCGGAAGGAACGTTACATAACATAACCCACAGCGCCACCTGGAGGTAATATGAACAGATAGCAGTTTTATAGATCTTAAGTGTGTTTTACTGGGCCATCTCCCCGTTGTCCGTTGTGACTCTGACAACCCGACAATGTTTTAAAATAACGAAATCGATGAATGTCTTTATAGTTGCGTTGCAGACGTTGAAATCCGGAGACGAAGCTATGGCTGTCTTGAAGGTCACATCACTAAATTATACTTTTGTTCTCTGGATGTCGTAAGCCTTTTAAATGCGAAATACATTAAGATGTCGGAAACCAACGTACTGGAATATTTTTTTTCACATTAAGCGTTAGTTATGCGCGTTTGTCGGGGAATCAGTCCGCTACAATTTACAGCGTACCCAGGTTTGACCGAAAGCATTTCCTCTCACAGATATGTTTAATTTTTTTTTCAAGTTTATGTCGACTGGATGTTTTACAACAATGAGGTGGTCTTATCAGTTTATTTTCGCTATGATGAGTTCAAATTAGTCTCTTGTCCATGTTTATCTAAAACGAAGATATTGTTCTCCAAAATCTGTGTCCTTAAGCCTTTAGCCCATTGATATTTTTGTACGACTTATGACGTATGGAATCAAACAGCACGTTGATACTTTGTGGTCATTTGTTCTTTTTTTTTTAATTATGTTTCTGTTTTTTAAAGTTTTAACCTCAATTCCTATTTTCGCCCTAATAGTGCCGAGTAACAACCATTCAGCCAAATCGTCCCCTGAGTTTCAATGTGTTCTATGTGCCTAATGGCACATAGAACACATTGGAACTCAGGGGACGAAATGTTATCGCATCTTAAAATACTAATATAATCCTGCTATCAAGACTTCTTAACTGGTTAAGTGAAGAAGCCAGTATCAGGGCTTTCAGAAAATGAGGATACCAGAGCAAAAGCCAACAGTTTCCTTGCTTAGAACAGAACAGAACAGAATTTTATTCAAAGAATGCAGTCATATGCAAGTATAATGAATACAAAAGGATACAGTTAGTTATTAGCATCTTTAGGAGGCGACATGGACTAACTGGCGTTCCAGTCACTTCCCTGAAAAAAAAACTTATATTTCGTATTCAGTTGAGCACAAATAAGTTTGTTTATATAAATTTATTTTATTACAAATTATTGGAGAGTGCCTGTGGGCAAACCAATAATTTGTAATAAAACAAGTTTTGAATAACAAATTCAGACCACCAAAATACTGTAGCCCTCAACCAGATAATCACTAATGTGAAAAATATCTTGTTATTTGTACTTTCCGACGTTTGGCGTGGCATTTTGAAAAAAAAAGTTGAAGAAACTGAATTCCCAGTGACGTTTGAACGTCAGGATAATTAAAGTCGCAAAGGGTTAAGTAGCGTGATGGCCAAAACTGGCCAGCACTATTCACAAATATCGTTATTCACAGATTATGTTTTCACTGTTTATTTAAAAAATATACCCGATGACCTCCTCATTGGAACGAGCTCGCCAAACTCCTATGTTTTTGAGACACAAAATGAAAATGTTGAGTTATTTTTGTATTTTACATGTGTTATTCGAGTTTGGTGAAAGAGTTAATTGGGCGTCTGGGTTGGCGCATGCTTTCCTCAAACGACTGACAAAATATCAGTTGTTAATACCAGTACTCAGAGAGAACACAGCGAGGATGGAGGACGGTGACAGGAATCAACAGCCCTACAGTTGAAATTAGAAGTACAGTACGCGGAGAGTGTATTATCACTAAATCACTCGCAGAGTGGAGATTCCACCCAAGCAATAATTGCAGATTTGTTGCAAAGCATACAAAGCATAACAAGCACAAGCAAAGTTCCAGCCAATGGACCTCCGGGTTAAACCCGGAGGTCCATTGGCTGAAACATTGCTTGTGTTTTTTGTCCATACGTTCAGAATTTGAAAGTGATACTGTGGGTGATAACTCCACTCCGCGGGTGATTTTGTTACAATCCACTCTCCACGTACTGTACTGTTACTGTATTGTGTACTATTCTGAAGTAATAACGTACTAAGTAAGTGCACTTTTGTCCCCGTCAAACTGCACCATTAGCGTAACACAATTCCTGGAGAAAAAAGGCGTTCCCAAATCGGGACAATTCTATACTAGTAAATAAATATCATTAACATCATTCTTAAACTCTACTGGAATACATGTACATTTAATGTCGTAAGTAGATATTAAACTTCGACTGCATATGCAGAATGACCAGAGTGGATTACTATTTATTCGCAGCGCCATATATTCTCTACTTCAAAAGTATTTATAATTGTTCATAATAGCACAAGAAACAGTTGCACACTTTCATCACGTGGACCACCGGGTGCAACCCAAGTCCTTCTTTTGTTTTGTCAGAGGGTGTAAATAATTACTAAATAAAAAATCTATCCCACGGTGATTTAGTCGTAATCCACAGACGGTAGTCTCAATATTTTCGTTCCATCTGGTACAGTAATGCCGAAAAAGTCCATTGCCATTCCATATTGTGACCATGCAAATGAGAAGTTGGCAAAATAAATCCCTGCACGCGATGAAGTAAACCGTTGCAAAAATTTGTTAAAACCGCAGCATCAATTGAAGTAAATCGCTGCAAAGTTTTTATTGCTCATTTACAGTATTTTTTACGGGCTGTTTTGCGCAGGTCGATTTCTGTGGACGCATATAACTCAGTACATTTGTGTGATTTGTGAGTTTTCCAGGAAATCTGCCTTCGATGTGGAGGTGTGGAAAATGACTAGCTTTTTTGTCGTTTCTTGACTATGATTACTTTTTTATACACATTGTCATGATTAGAAATTATTTGTTCGTTTGGACATGCAGTTCTCAATTATAATTGAAATGTTCAGTTACGAGCACCACATGTTGAAATGGAGATCTGATAATGCTCGAGGCGGATATTTTGTTTCAATTAAACCTAAAACCCCGTACCGGAAATGAGTTTAAGCAGTCGGTGGCGCTGCGCTGCTATCCCTCTTGTTATGCATGCGTTCTCTTTTATTGTACATTCCGTAATCGCCTTTCCCATTTATTTCTATGTGTAGTTTCCATTACTGGCAAGACAATCGCAAAATACACAATATAGCACAACTATCGTACACTTGTGTTTGTTTTTTTTAATTGGCAGTATTTTAAAAATAATGTCGGTTGCAAAAATCAGAGCAAAAACAAGTGGTAATTTTTCCACGTACATCTATCTAGTGTTTGTTACTTCAGACATTCCATGGATTGCTCAAAATAAATCCATTAAAATTATTTATCTTTCATCCATTAACAAGCATTTGGCGCAACACACTTTATTTCGAAGATTTGTTAAGTGGGTACGTTTATCATATTTGGTAGTAAGAGCGAGTGGTTAGCACCAAAATACTCTTCAATTGTTTTAAGGTGATACCGACTTCGTACACTGTGCAAAGGCTCGCACAGAGTAAGAACGATTGTTTACTACCGAGTTTAAGACAAAATGTTATGTTGCCTGGCTGGAATCCAGCCCAAAGCTAGGAACTAAAATATTCCGACATGGTGGGGCGAAAGTTAAAATTTGTCGACAGCATTCCCGTATCGTTGATCGTCGGTAAGAATATGAAACCACATTAGCCACATTAACACGTTATCTGGCCAACCGATAAGAGATCCGGAGTCATGGATATGTTAACTATACAATCGCTGGACACACTTTGCTGCGGGACTTCTCATATGATTAATTCTCAAAATATTGTGAAGCGGACTTTGGCAAATCTAGTTCTCTACCCATCCTTACAAAAGGTAAACACAAATTTGATTATACGACTCAGTGCGTACCAGCAATTGTTTTATCGATACCCGAGTATTCAGGGCTGAGATGGAAATGTTATTGGAAATTTTGTTAAAATCATTGGAGAAGTTATCCAGTCATATTCGAGATTGTTTTCTTTTTGGAGTGAGTATTTACATACTCATTAGTGTTAAGAAATTTATACATCGATTTTTGTGTATATTCAACGTTATCCGATACAATTCATGCATTGGAAAATGAGATAGGAAAACCATGCATGGAATCTTTCCTACAGCAAGTAAGAACGTATCTGATTGGTCGTTACGTATTCCCATTGATGACGCAGAGATTCGCATGGCGTTGGAATGCTATATGGTCCTACTAATCACATATTTCAGATTCGAATCGAATCGAGCGTATCATTCTAAATCGAATCGAACCTCGAGTGGAATACAGGTGTCGTGAATTCCCGACTTATAAAATTTTCCATCTACATCATCAAGGCATGCCTTCGTCAAAGGAATGCCTTGTTGATGTAGCTGGAATACTACCCAGTAAGGATTCTTGTTTAAAAACAGAAACGGGTGCGAGAAGTCTATACTGGGCACTACACGGAACTAGACATTAGCAGCCGTGAGCTCATTGTCGATATCGCTTGGGAACTTTACATTTGCTTTCAGCAGTGGCAGTGACTAGGGAAACTGGAATTAGCATGGATGGTTGCATGGGTCTTTATTTTCAACATCATTTGTGAACAATTTCTATCTCAGCTATATGTTTTGTGAGACGACGAATAGGGCAGCCGATTTCGTATCGAACCGAATACCAACTTAAGATTCGAAATCGAATCGAATCTTTGAGCTTCAAAGGGGCCCTAAGTTTGAGTTAATGAATTGCTTAGACGTAAAACAATAGTGTCACGGAAGAAACTAGATAGACCGTCAAAGGCGATATTTTCTTCTAAAAGCTCCATTCACGTAATTCAAGTCTAATCGTTATACAAATACCGAGTATAACTGAGGCAGAGTACGGTGGACAAGATTTAACGGACCTTGTTGGAGTTTTTCCTCAAAGCTGAAGAAATTCCTACTTCAGTTGAAACTAGAAGTTCTGTCACAATTAGCGCAGGAAATGCTCGTTAGTTAATGCGTTCCTTACTGCAGAAGAATGAAGTAGTCTGAAACACACATGAACGTTTGGGCTGTACAATGCCAAATATAATGCGCTATTTGCGTGGTCGGTAATGATAATTGGTGAATATAAGATAACAAGAAAAAAAGTGCAACGCGAAACGTTGCATATGCCCCCCTCCCGCAATGTGCGAATATCCTTTCCCCAGACTGATCTATCACCACACCAAAGGACATCAAAATCCAACAACCGATGCAAAATGTTCATATGGCGCAACATTACAGGGGCAATACCTCTGGTCTTTATGCATGGACAGAACCAGAAAAATGTGAATGTCGTCTTCCCTGCGCTAGTCTCTCACCATACCAAGGGATATTAAAGTCTGCACACAGATGACTGAGTTAAGTAGTATGCTAGGGTCACCTCTTGCCCTTTAGCGCGTTCTCGTGGAGGTTCTCATCTGAACTGATTAGTCGCGTGACCGGAAGGGGCATTGTAGGGGTTGCCATGGCAGCGTCATTCTCAGGGTGACACATGGTCTCACTGAGCATGCGCAGCATCCGTTTTGGGTTGCAAGGGGTGGCACGTGGTTCCTATGATACCGAATGGACCTCATGTGGGTATGGGCGTGTTCTGAGGCTGTGTTCGATTGTGCGGGAGTATATTGAATGTTCTTGAACAAAACAGGAGCAGATTTTTCTACAGTAGAACTGAATTCCCCTTCCCTTTTTGAAGGCTCTCGACAGCTTTCAGTCAATTTCTTTTCTACCAAAGAGGCACTATACCCCTGTGGATAGATCACGTGACCAGGGAGCTGTTCCGATTCAGTGGGAGTACTCCGGCAGAACAATAGAGCGTATCACTTGGAGCAGTTTATTCCCATTTGCAGGCTTTCGACCCTACTTCTCCCTGATCCACACTGTGCTACTCTGTCGACTCGAACGGCAGGAACCAAGGGGCAGTCCTTTGATAAGGTACTCCTCGGATGTCTCTTATCTACCGAGCAAATGGGCCATCGAGGATTTGCTCAACGGAGTGACACTCAAACGACTTTTCTACGCATCTGGGTTTTAGTGATCACTAAGTGATCACTGAGTGTCCCCTGATCGCTGATCTCCATGCACATAATGATCCGTGATCAGCATCGACCCCCACCGATCAGGAAGAAGGGGAAGACACATCAGTGTCGCTCTTGACCAAACCTTCTGGGACAGGGTCACCGAATGGCCTCCAGGCCAGGTCACCTTTGTGGGAACCTGCATGAGAAACTGCTAAAAGGGCAAAAGAGCCCCTGACATGCTACTGAGTTAAAACACAAAGCAAGACCGTCGGACGGTGTTTTCCTAAGTGTAACAAGGGTCATACATAATCTGGTAGGAATGTACGGACAAAAGCCGCGACATGTGGATATAATGTCCCACATGCTGGTCTATCACCATACCAAAGGACATCAAACTCCGACAACCGATACAAGAGTTACAATGTAAAACGTTCATTTCAATATTTTCTAAGTCCGCCAAGGGCCATAACTCTGGTATGAATGTGTGAACAAAACCCGTGGTTAATGGATATCATTTCCGCCATCCTGGTCTATCACCATAGCAAAGGACCTGAAAATCCGAAGTCCATGTCAGAGTTATAACACGAAATGTTTGTATGGACGGACGGGTGGACGGGCAGACGTAGACCTCGACTATATACCGGGAACCCCTGAACCTCCCATGGAGGTCGAGGGTTTAATAAAGGAGGTGAACCTTGTGACTCTTGAGAATTTTCAATTCGACAATATGATATTTCTCCCCAGTCACTTTAGAGTTCACGAATTTCAAAAGTGTAATTTAGGTTTTGACTATATACTTACTATATCCTATACTAGGGTATGTATTATCATTGTTATGAACACCTGTGAGCCTACGGAGCTTTAAAAACTAAATTGTTTTAACAAGATAAATAAATTATTTTAACAAGGTGAATAAATTGTTTTAACAAGATATTAAATTGTTTTAATAAGATAAATAAATTGTTTTAACAAGATAAATAAATTGTTTTAACAAGATATTAAATTGTTTTAACAAGATAATAAGTGAAGTCAGTGTGGCGGTTCTACGCTTCTGTAGCTATTGTTGTAGTATCCTCATTTTTTTGAAAGCCATGATAGTGGATTCCAGCACTCAACCAGTTAATGATTATCTTTGTTCAAGGATAGTACTCGGATTACAGGAACACGACTGTCAAAATATTATAAAATTGAAGCTTTCTAATTTACACAGCCACGTGGATTGGCTGCAATCAACGCGTGGGCAGTGATGTCCACGTAGGCGTTTACTAGGTAATAAAAATCATCAGCAGCAAAATTTTAATTAACGAAACACCGGGTTGTACCCGGTGCTTCATTAATTAAATTTTAGAAGATTGTTCCAAAAATTAGTTTTTGGAATCTAATATTTTCGCATCCGTGGAGATACTGCCAATGCATGGAAAGTGAACGATCCACAGCGGCTGTATCGTAATTCTAATTTCGACACTGCACTGCAAAAAATATAGGTTCTCTTTGGAACCCAAACTGATTCTAATCTTGTCCCTGAGATGGAATCAGTTCTATTTAAACAGTATTTATTTCAAATCAAATAAATTTACCGAGATTAGCATTGAATTTTAACAGAATATTACATGAACTGAAGTAGATTCAGCAGTAAACTTGGAGATTATTCAACGCAGTCGCCAAACATTTTGAAACAAGGGAGATATGAACAGTTGGGATATCGAATCAGTTTTGGTTCTGGATAGAACCAAAACTGGTTCGATATGCCAACTGTTCATATCTCCTTTGCTTAATAATGATTTGAGACAACCTCGTATGAGCTCTAAACTTACAGCTGAAACCCCCTCAATTTATGTTTAATTCTGTTGATATTTAATGTTAATCTTTATAAATTTATTTGATTTGAAATAAATACTGTTTAAACAGAACTGGTTCCATCTCAGGGACAAGACTCGAACCAGTTTTGGTTCTAAATAGAACCTATATTTTTTGCAGTGTGGCATGTTCCTGATAAGAGATACGGACATGCCTTCGCTCATCAAATTCTCTTTCAGTGCCAGGTGGAGTGTGATACTACTAATGCGGAGAAAATACACGCAGTGTGAATGTGTGATACTGAAAAATCGAGATTTGTGTCCTCTTCTTCCACCTCGCGCTATAAAATGTGTTATAAATCCACAAACTGTCAATTAATTAAGAATTTTAACACATTTGTCCATTGTTGTCCACGCTACATTAGATTAATAATAGATTAGCCGAGATTATGAGGCAGATCGAGTCCATCCAAGCACTCCGGAATGGAAATGAAGGACACGCCACAGCAACACCTACAAATAAAGGGCTGTTTACATGACGTCACGAGTAAATGCTCCTCGAGTTAAATTCCGAGTTGCATTACTGGTAAAATATTCAGGTAGAAATGTTGATATCAGTGTGCAAAGTTTTACTTTTACATGGGATAGTAATAGAGGGTAATACTGAGAGCCTTCGACCAATGCGACCAGGAGCTAATAATTATAATACTTTGTCCGGCCGCTGATTAGTCGCGGTTCTCAGATGAGAAGGCCTTAATTAACCTTGTGATCTCAAATCCCCCCTTATCTACACACCTCGTCAACATCCGGAAACGAACTGTTTGAT